>CM023451.1:93574318-93954318 GCA_013339765.2 Haemaphysalis longicornis | reverse complement strand
GAGAGCCATTCATCCGCGTCGATGTTGTCAGTGCCAGTAAAATCACGGGGATCACGAAGGTGAATAACGATGACTGTCGGCGGAGTAGATCCAGGCTCAACGGAGGGCGGCATCATGAAGCTGTGATTGTGACGCCCGCTCCGATGCTCGGATTTTTCAAAGTGGCCCGGCGAGTGGTACGAAGACGGGAAGTAGCAGCTCTACCACAAAATGTGACGTGGCAACGAAGGGGAATGTATTTAGAGATAGTAATTACAAAAAACCGATGGGATGGTAAAGACAGACAAGACCACTGCGATGTCCCAGGTGCTGCCCGCTCACCAACATCAGCGAGTGACATCTCCTTCTCCAGCCTATGGGTTCACTTATCCAGAGTGCGCGTAACCGCAGGTAGGGGTTGTGCTACTGGCTCAAGTTTATAGTAAGAGCCAAGAGACCAAGCCCGCGGAAATATATTGAATAGCTGCGGCAAGGTGTCTA
The DNA here is from genome assembly GCA_013339765.2 of Haemaphysalis longicornis. Classification (NCBI taxonomy): domain Eukaryota; kingdom Metazoa; phylum Arthropoda; class Arachnida; order Ixodida; family Ixodidae; genus Haemaphysalis; species Haemaphysalis longicornis. The sequence goes on along the minus strand of CM023451.1, from coordinate 93,953,838 downwards.
TTCAGGTGAGGCAGGCCGTGAAGGAACGCACGCTCAGCTGAAGGTGGCGAAAAAATCATCGGCCTTATGCACTAGCGTGAGACATGGTGCACGACGAAGCCGCAGTGCATAAGTGTATTCCTGACGACTTGGCGTTTTTTGCAAACGGAGATGAAACCATTGGGGATATTGCTGTACACCTTTGCTGTAAAAGTGTATTGTCTTTGAAGCACGAAGCCCTCTAGCGCAGCAGCCAAGGCATGCTATTGGCATGCCGGATTCTACCGCCACAAGAATATTGAAGGAAAGAAATTTCCGAAGAGTGAAGCCGCCTCTAGGGATGGATGCAGCAAATGCGTGCAAAAAAAGCGATTTTCAAGAAACGAAAAGAGCGGCTTTGCCAATACGCTTCGGCAAGGACCCGCCGATCCGCAACAGCAGCAACCCCAAATGTGCACTCAAACGCCTAATGACCATGCCAGGCCTCTCACGACTACCTAAGGACCAACTTCGCGTCATCATCTATCCGAGGGATAGAATCGACGCAAAGATAGAGAAGATGGACCTTCATCAAAGAATTTGAAGCACCGGCGGAGTACGAAGCGGATGGCCACTAGATTAGCGCGGCCTGCCAGAAGCCAGAAACACTCTCAGAAAGAGGCGGGAACGCAGATTCTTGATATGAGACTTAGCGAGAAAATTGGCACTCTTCATCAAGCAATTAGGAAACGATGTCAGGGAACTTAACAAGCAGAAGTGGAATGAAATGTGCAAACAACTGAGTGGGCCGTACGGGAGTGGGGGGAGATGGAATCTCCTCAAACTTCTCATCGGCGAAACGCAAACCAAGAGCAATCAACAGATATTGTTCGGAAGCATCCTACATCAACAGCGCGAGAAAGAAATAACAGACGGCGACATCCTAAAAGATCTAGCGAATACCCATACCTACCTCCCCCTTGGGAACAAGTGGAGAAGAGACTACCCGGAGTGCACGGGCAAACCGAACCCCAGATTAGACGAGCCAATTTTGGAACTAGAGGGATTGGAAGCCCTTTAAAACCTAAATTAAAGATCGGCCCCTGGCTCCGACGGGATCACCAATCAGATCTCCGAAACCTAGACGCTAAGTTAGTAAAAACGCTGGTTAAAGCGACCAACCAAGCCTGGGAAACCAGACACGTTCCTGATTAATGAAAAACGGCATCAGTGATACTGATTACCAAACCTGGGAAACCTTTCGACCCCTTTACATGAGGCGCATATCGCTGACGTCCTGAACTGGAAAGGCACTCGAGCGCGCCTTACAATACAAAGTATGGGAATACACCGAGAAACAAAATATATATTGAAGCACAACATCATGGGTTTCGGGCCAGGGTTATTGACCCAAGACGTGATGCTAATGCTGCGCCACCAGATACTGAACAACTACTCCAACGACGTGAGAGTCGGTTTAAACCATCGACCTAACCAAGAAATTCGACACTGTTAAGCACAAATTCATACTTGAAGCCATCCTCAACGAATCCTGGAGACGAAATTCCGTTCGTTCATTAGGTCAATCCTGAAAGATGAAAAAAAAACGATCAAGATCGGACTTATCCAATCACGAGATTCAGCTAGGGCCGCAAGGAATCGTCGTGTCTCCCTTGCTTTTTAACCTCACCATGAAAGGACTGTTAGACGAAGTACAATTAAATAAATAAACCACGCCGTCTTTGCAGACATCATGGGATTGAGCCTTGGACGATCGGAAACCGAAGCAGAACACGCTCTGCAAACAGCCCTGGAGACAACGGAGAGCTACATCCGAGAATCGATCCTTAAGCTGTCGCCGGTGAAATCGGAGCTCCTGCTCCTGTACAGATCGAACAGGAAGGGCAGTGGAGGACACCCCCCCCGCCCTAACCAAGCAAACATACACATCGAAACACAACACGGAAAACCATCCCCATCATAGTTACACTGAGGGTCCTCGAACTAAGGATAAATTCCCAGGGACAATACGAGAACGATCTTAAAGCTCGCCAAGAAATCGCAAGACACAATCCGACTCATCGCACGATTACCGAACAGACGAGGACTAACGGAACACAACCTCTAAGACTTTACAACACTTCCTAATGAGTCACGTAAACTACATTGCGGCAGCGGTAGACTGGGCCAAAAGCGAGGAGGTCAAAGTCGACACGCTAATCAGGAAATGCATTAGGAGGGTGCTTAGTCTCCCTATTAGTGCCTACTAGCGCCAATCACAGAAAAGCTTGCAACTCTCCGCGTAAGAACAATGTAGCAGAGGTCATCGAAGTGAAGTCCAAAAACAGAGGCTCGTAACTACGAGAGCGGGGAGTGCCATTCTCCTTACTACGGAGGTACATCCCCGAAGTCTTTGAAGCACACGTAGTCAAACTCGATGGGAAAACGCAGACCTACAAAACCAGGCCCATCCCTCGCAACATACACCCACAAATCAAAGAAGTCAGGGGAGCGGCCAGGGCCAAGGCGCTACCGAAAAGTGCACGAGAAGGGGCAGCGAAACGTCTACGTTCGTGGATGCAGCCCGATACGGCCGTTCCAGCAAATACGTGGCGGTCGTAACCGACCCAGCGGGCAAACTACTGAACGCAACATCCGCAGTTACCACAAACAGGTTATCGCTAAACAAGTGGCGATTGCCCTGGCTATGGCCGACCTGTCGAGGCCGAAACATCTACTCGGACTCAAGGGCAGCTGTCAGTGCGTTCCTCAAAGGAACAATAGCCAAGGAAGCAGCGCGAATAATTAAACAAGCAGAAGCGAGCACGACTATCACTACATTACTGGTTCCCTGCCAACATAGGACACAAAATACACGAGAACACCCCCTACACCAACGAGGTGGCCCACGACTGCGCGCGTGAGATCACCCGGCGTGGAAGCGTAAGTAGGACACTGGACGACCAGTGACTTGGAAGAGTATAAAGATCCCCACAACTTTCAACGAGATCACGGCGCAACTACAAATTAAACAAATACCCAGCCCGCACGCTAAGACTCAAGCGATCACAATCCACTGCCTTTTGAAGGCTACAAAGGGTACATAGCCCCTCGAGGAGCGTATTCAGCCACATCACACACGACATCCAACCATACTGCAGAAAAATTTAGTTGCACCAACATGCTCCTTAAACTCATTGCTCCGGCAGTGCCCTGCGTTACCGCGCGGTGGTTTATTATACCTACAAGTGATGAGCACGTGACTAAACTCTTGGGCGGTCCAGATTGCTTGTGGAAGAGACCAGGAGGAAACAAGGACTTCCGCCCCATGCACAAGTGCGGCCGGCGTCCCACGGACTTTCTGGACCTCAATAACTTGTCCGTCTGTCTGTATGTCTGTTTGTCTGCCTGTCTGTCTGTCTGTAGTCTGCCTGTCTGTAGTAGTCTGCCTGTCTCCCCTGTCATTGTTCTGTAGTGAGTCATTTTCTGCGTAATTATCTTATTAATTACCTTTTTACATTTTATTTTTAAATCCAAACATCCTTTTTCAATGTATTTAATTTACCCGTTATATCTCGGCGGAACGGCAAGGGTTTCAGTTCATGAGCCCGTTTAATTAAGTATATCTGTCTGTCTGTCTCTCTGTCTCTAATGCCCCGGTGTTTTTAGTACGCGTTACGAAGTGCTCCAGCGCGAGGCATAGCGAGTGTCCCGGTATTTTTTAGTTCGTGTTACGTTCTAGAGCGAGGCGGTAAACGAGTTTCCCTGTATTTTAGTAACGTGACTACAGCAGACCAAGGCCAATTAAAAGAAGACTCTAACAGCCGCAGCCCATAGGGGCTTCGCCCCTACAACCACGAGCCGATGAGATGGTGAGATGGAAGATAATGATGATGATGGCTATGGGAAGGAGATGTAGCATGGGTTTGTGACAATAGGTAGCTGTAGTAGCAGTCAATGTCACGACGGGATGACGCACGACTTACTCCTCACATCAAATACCCCTCCGGACGAGAAGGCCGCCCAGCCACAAGTGCTGTGGAAGCGCGGTGCACGAACGGGTTGAGGAGGACCGCGTGCACGATTTCCATTTCGTGGTAGCGGGCGCCTGCTGGTGCGCAAGTAGGAACGACACGATAGTAATGTTGGCGTGTCCGTGGGATCCAAAGTATAACCGCGTCACCCGGCCGTAACTGAACAGCACGGTGAGTGGCATCGCAGCGATCCTTTCGATCATGCTGGCTGGCTTCAGCGCGCAGACGCGCAACTCGATGGCAATGGTTGAGGCGGGAGGCGAACTGCTCAGAGAACGGTCTTCAGGTGTATACAGGAGCCGTTAATTATTATTAGGCTGTATATACGTTAAAATCATATCCCAGAGAGGCAGATCTAATCGTTCAGTCAAACCCGTTCGTCTGTGGATGGTATACGTGAATGTTATATGAACAGTGTTCGACGTACGAAGAACTTCAACAATAGTAGATAAAAATGTCCTACCGCGGTCGCTTAAGGGGACACGGGAAGCCCCATGACGCAAGAATATGGCATGAAAGAATAAATCTGGGACCATTGAAGCACATCCAGAGCTAGTGGCTGCTGTCTCTGCATAACGCATCAAAAGTTCCACGGCGGTTACACTCCAGCGGTAGCCAGTCGTTGTGCAGGGCAACGGACGGTAAATATCTACGCCAACGGTTTGGAATGGCACGGGAGGACAAGCAAGTGTCTCTAACAGACCGGCAGGCGCGATGTGGATATCTGCACTGCTGACAGGAAGTGCAGAAAGCGACGTAGTGGGATACGATGTTTGCAAGTCCCATGCGAAAAGAACGACCGCAGCCGCGATCGTATGTTTGTCGGAGCCTAACTTACCCGCTCTGGCATCGTCGTGAAGAGCTTTCGAGCTTTCAATATCTGTGAGCGGATGGTGCGCTCCGCAAGGGGAACCCATTCGTAGCCAGGTACGTGATGGTTGATATCTTGCAGCACACCATTTAAAAGTCGAAAGCTCTGAAGTCGACGACGAGACCGACTGTTAGGATGCTGCGTTGAGCCGGTACGCCAGTTGGTTATAGTACTCAGTGCCAGTCTTCTCTTGGAGATAAGGTATGTTTGACAGGTTAAACGATGTGCATTTGATAGGTGAGATAGGGAGCACCTTGTCGGGTGGCGCTGTTGTCTGGTGGCTTCTGTGGGCGAAATTAAACATCATCAATTTCGAGATGGTTCTTCCCGGATCGGTATATGTTACAGTGAAGCCATGCTCTTCAAGTCGAAGTATCCGGTGTTTGAGGCGTCATGATAAATTCATCAGCGTCTGCAACCAGTATAGCGCGTTGTGCTCCGTTACGACCATGAAGTATATGCCATAGAGGGTAGGATCGAAACTACTGGACAGCTCAAACCACTCCTGCTCTGTGATACGTTAGTTCTCGGAGGAACATAAGGGAAGGACTGGCGTAAGGCATAACCCGCTCTAGATGCTTGTTGACCCGACTGCAACAGAGGAGCACCGATCCTATGGCGACTAGCGTCAGTACGAAGAATGACAAATCTCGATTCATCCTAATGGCACAATATAGGCTCTGCAGTTATCGCGGCGTTCAGCTGTAGTCCGACCACTCAAAGGAAGATCACAGTAGTCCGACCACTCAAAGGAAGATCCGGAGTGGAGTAGACTGAGGGATGCAGCAACTGAAGCAAAGTTGCATACAACATGGCGGATGATGCCAGGCGAAGAAAGCTACGCAAAGCCTTTTGTTGCTGAGGGTGCGAGAACTGGATGAAAGCAGCCACCTTGTGTGGGTCAGGACGTGGCCTAAACCTTCATGCTTCGGCTAGCGAAACGACATTTCTTACTATTCCGCTGAAGGCTCGCACTGGCAAGGCACGTGAGGACCTCATCCAGCCGTCTCAAGTTCTCATCAAAGCTTCAAGAAAAAATAATACGTCCAGATAAAGGCAAGTTTATCATTTAAGACCTCTGAGCACAGTCTCTATCATATGCTCAAAAGTTGCAGGGCGTTACAAAGTCCAAACGGCATTACGTTGAACTCGTAAAGTCAATCACGAATGGCTAAGGTTGTCTTTTCTTTATCGGCCTCGTGCATTGGAATCTTCCGATAACCAAGGCGGAGATCGAGGCTGACAAAATATTCCGCTCCTTGGAGAGATTCCAAGGCATATTCAATGCTAGACATTGGATATCCTTCCAAATGATTTTATTCAGTGCGCGGTAATCGATTGAAAATCGAACAGACCCGTCTTTTTTTTCCGTACCAAGAGCACACGGGATCACCGAGGACACTTAGATGGACGTACAATTTTGCGCTGTACCATGTCGGCAAAATTGTCGCTGATGATTTTTCGCGCAGATGAGGATACCTGGTATGGGCGGTGGCGACGAATACGGAATCGGTCTGTTTTAATGTATATTAGCATCATCATCATCCGCCTGTCAACGCCCACAGAGTTAGTGACGTCACAGCCAACTCGCTAGCAGCGGTTGCGCGCCAGCTCCTGCATTCAACGTGCTTCATTTCGAACATATCGTCAATACGCTTTTCCCTCGTGCATCCAAGGCCAGCGGAACGTCCTGAGAACCCCTGCCACACCAAGGATATCACCTGGAAACGACTCAAGTCGCCGGAAAAAGCTCGGAAGCAAGAGCAATCGGGTAAGCCTAACCCACCGCTTCAAATTTTCAAGACCACCAAACAAGACAACAACTGCCGGGAGGATGGTGTGTTAGGTTTCTAATCGAACTCACGAACATCGACGAGTTAATAAATAAAAGACGTCTTACCATTCTCGCCGGACTGGACCCTGGGCGCAGCCATTACGGACAATGTAAACATTACATAGTTATCGGAGAGCCGGGTGGGCTCCGAATTTAGACGAAAGTCTCCACAAAAGGAAAACGAAACCCAGCGGAACATTCTAACAACTATTGGAACAAAAAAACTAATAATAAAGCTCCCTCCTTCGCTGCAAAGTCGGTTTCGCCTTGGTGAGGCCGAATACGGAAGTGTAGCGCTCGCGAAGGAGCCTCGTGGAGACGGAAAAGGAAGTAACATTCGAAAGCAAGTGGGAGATCCCCAGTAGTGAAGGCATGAAAAAAAACAGCGCAGAAAGAAACAATCTGCAGACCCAACAAAAAAGTGAAAGAGCCTCAACCAGAACGCGACAGCGGCAATGAAAGAGCCTCGTCAGAACGCGACAGGAGGCAAAACGATGGCTCACAGCTAAGCGACACGGGCTCAAACGCTCCTCCCGAACTTTCGAACATGAGTAATTCACGCAATAGATTTGAGGCTCAAGAAAGCGGTGAAGACCGCCAACAAAGCCTCCACGAACCAAAATCACCGGATGGAACTGGTATAGCTGAAGATTTCCCCGCTCTACCCGCCAGAGAACACACTACATCCGACATTCCGATCTGTGATGGCAGCAGTGACCTGCTAACAAAAATAACCAGCTGTGATGAGCGTTTCATGAGCGCACTCATGGAAATCGCCACGTTTACTAAAAATGTGAAAGATCTGAAGCAAGAGTCTACACACTGATCAAAGAGTTCATCCAAATGAAGGAGCTCACATTAAAATCATCTCACGACGTGCGGCAATTTAAAGGAGAGATCTCCGGCATGGAAAAGGCTATCAGCAAACACAACCGAGGAGGTCTTAGTTAAGCAAGAACTGTTCAAGGAAGTGCAGTGACAGAACCAACAGACGACAAAGACCCAGTTCAAACAAAAACCAACCAGCCGCCACTTCGTGCTGCGCTATTGGTGACGTCACCGACTTTAAACGAAGCAAAGATAGTTGAAATACTCCAAAGACACATTGACCAAGAAAAAATCGGCCTAACAGAAGTCTCCCTTCGACAAGAAAGAGAAGGCATCATAGTGACCTCGACGTCAAAAGAAGGACTGAAGGAACTTTATGAAGAAATCGCGAAAAATTCAGCAACACACCATTTACAAACAAGGGAACCCAAGACAAATCTTCCCCAGGTTAAGGTAATAGGTATCCAAGACGACGTTTCAGTCGAAGACATTCCGACAGTCTTAGTAAACCAGAATCGTCTATCCTGCGACCCCGACGACATCCAAGTTCTCAACCATTGGAAGGGAAAGAATGGCACAACATCCGTTCTGTCAACGAGACTGCCAGCTTATCAGAGCATCGTTTGAAAGAAACACTCTACATCGGATGGAAACGCTGCAGGTACTTCAACAACGTTTTCCTCCCAAGATGCAAGCGTTGTGCGTGCTACGGCTACTCCGAAAAACACTGTGACATCAACAGGAGACCACGATGCGCCAAATGTGGGGGAAACCACTACTACCAGAACTGTGCTAGTGTGGAACCTCATTGTTGCATCTGTGCGGAAGAGAGCCAAGGAACGGTTGAGAAGGTCGACATAAGGCACTCAATGAATGAGAAAACATACCCGACGTACATTCAGAGGCAGCGACAAGAACAAAAGGCGCTTCTCTTCCGATTGAATTCAACCGACTGGTGTAGCTGTGCTTCGGAAACGCACGCGGCAAGTAGTTGAACATTTAGCGAAGTTCACTGTTGCGTGAGGTAGACTGAGTGGACGCTCTAAAATTGTGAGTTGCTATTGATATGTCAACTCAATTACACTCTCATCACTAGAACAATCACAACACTCACATACATAACCTTATGGCGAAGCAGTTCTCGGACCAACGAAAAATCTCGCAGCCACGGTCGTCACTACACATCATCCAAGTTAATAGGGCAAGGTGTGCCAAAGGGAACGAGTCGTTAAGTTTCTACCATAACAAAAATCATAATCACATCTCAGCAATACAGGAACCTTATCATGTTAAAGGAAAGGTTATAGGTTTTCCCATCCGACATCAAGTCATAGCACACAAAATAACCCGAAAGTCGCTCTTGTAAATCATTCTCCAGATGTAAAAATATTCCTGCTCATAATCGAACAAAAAATATTTGCGGCGAAGGTAAACTGGGAAGAAAAGGAATTCATGATAATTAATTGCTACGCCCCTCCCGGACATGATTTTGAAAACACGTTAAACTGATTAGAACTCCTCTTTCAATATTTTTCTACAGACCACGTAGTACTACTGGGTGACTTCAATGCGAAACATAGAGTATGGGGAGGAGATATAACCGATACAAGAGGTGACGATTTACTTGAACCTTCCCTTAGGCATGACCTTAATGTTACAAATAGCCCTAACTCACCTCCGACATTCAAAAAGAGTATAGGTAGGACACGGCCTCCGCGATCGGCTGCCGGTGGCGCGCCGTTGTTACGCCGGCAGCCGATCACGGAGGCTGTGGGTAGGATTTGGATCGACCTACCCATTTTGGGGCAAGCGTTATTACCAGAAGTTATTCACTGGGAAGTACTCGAGGATTACAACAGCAGCGACCACAAATTTATTAATTTACTTTTATACGATATCGTTAACAAACTCAAGTACCGTCTCACCCTGAAAGGTGAGGAACATGTCCGAGAATATTTAAATAACGACACTTGGTTTGAAACAGCGAGAAACGGGATTAAAACAACAAAAGAAATCGAAAATGCTGTAAACAGATTGTATGATAAAATAGAAAAATTAGTAAGTAAACATAGCAAAAAAGGTAAACCATCCCACACACAGCCAAAACCGTGGTGGACAGTTGAACTTCAAATCGAGAGAAAGCGAGAAAGAGCACTAAGCAGGAGGTATCAAAAATCGCGAGAAGAAATCCGGGAACAATTTGAGCGCGAGTACTATAATGATCACAAAGCTTACAATGATAACTTAGCAACAGCAAAAAGAAAAAGTTGGCAACAATTTTGTTCACAAGTTGATAAAAATGCATTCACATTACCGTAAAAATTAGCCAGAGGAACAGTAAACCAACCAATTATCATTTCAAGTTTAGAAAAAGAAATTGGAGGAAAAACAAAATCAACCGAAGAAACAGTCGAACATATATTAAGAGAAATATACGAGGTCGCCAAGCTTTCTGACGAAGAAAAAATTCTTCTTCTTGAAAGAGATAACGATGAAGCTGTTATTACTGAAATATAAAATGAACGCAGTCATTTTTGAATTACGCAGAAATTTAGCTCCTGGACCAGATGGCCTACGAGCCACGTTTGTACAATGTCTATATTATAACCAAAAATTATTCTTTCTTGATCTTTACAATGCATGTATCAAAACAGGATACATTTCTTCGCGGTGGAAGGAATCAAATATAATCCTAATACCAAAATCAGGAGATAACCAAGGAGCCAACAAATATAGACCCATAGCAGTCAACTGTATACTAGAAAAATACTTAAAAAAATAAGTAAAGACAGAATAATTACTTCTTAACCAAGAAAAAAACTTCATAGTACAAAACAATTCGAATTTACCCATAACACGTCGGCAACCATCGCCTTAAACGAGTTAAAAAAGAAAATTGATCAAGCAAGATTAGATAAAGCGGTATGTGTTGTGATTTCTCTAAACATAAAGAACGCATTTAGCTGTATTAAATCATCGGTCATTTTAAACTTCCTAAAAAAATCAGCGTGTCCGAGAAATCTGATCATTTCGACTCATATTGTTTTTAAAAATAGAAAAAATATCTATAGCATGGACAAATCAAGAATTCAACTTTATCTTAAGTCAGGCTCTCCGCAGGGGTCACCTGGAACATTACTGTGGAACATAACAATTTTAGATCTCCTAAACAGCAAATTTCCTAGCGATGTATATATTCAGGCTTTTGCCGACGACATAACCTTAGTAATAAGAGGCAATTGAAGAGATAATATCGAAGAAAAGGCAACCGAGGCACTGAAAGTAGTAGAAAACTGGGGATTTAGACAAAGAACTTGCATTTACCACAACAAAATCAAAATTCACTGTAATAGGTGACAAGTACACTAAAAGACCCCCATTATCAAACTAGGAAACAAAAATCTTAAATTCTGTAAAGAAATTAAAATATTAGGCGTCTATATAGACAACAAGCTCAGTTTTATCCCTCATATCGACTATGTAAAAGAAAAAGTAAACCATATAATAAATAGCGTAGGAAAATCTACAGCATACAACTGGGGGCTTACCAGCAAACACCTACAACAAATTTATATCAGAGCTATAGAAAGAATCATAGTTTATACCGCTCCAATTTGGTATAAAAACAGGTACTAATGAGAAAAAAACTAAGAAATATTCAAAGAACAAGCCTCATTAAAGTTACCAAAGCATTTAAAACAGTATCCAATGTGGCCTTAAACATCATAGCTAATGTCCCATCAATTCACCTGACGATCGAAAAAGAAATCGAAACATTTAAGGTACTTTTCGCAGAAAAAATGTCCACCTGGAAAAACCGCGCTTTTATGGGAGACCAAAGAAGTAACAAAGCAGATATATGGCAGCTGCATCAAGCAAATAAGATATCTTTTACCTATCTTACCCAACCAATTTCGCAGACAGATTTTGTATTATTTACAGACGGCTCGCAAGATACAACCGACATAGGAGCATAGGATACAAGCATAGGATACATAGGATACAATTCTACATAAATCCGGCAAAATAGTAGAAACCAAACAATACAAACTTCCGGAGTACACCAATAACTTTGATGCAGAAGGAATCACCATTCTAAAAGCAATTGAATACCTCCAAACTAGCTTCAAAGAAGGTGACGTACTGTTGTATACTGATAGCCTATCAACCCTAAAAGCAATTAGCAATCCAAATAATCTAAACCCAAATATATTTAGAATTAAAGAAATGCTAAACAAAATAGCAAAACAGGTCAAAATAACGTTAACTTACATAAAAGGTTACAGTGGCAATGTCGGTAAAGAAATAGCCGAAGAAACGGCTAAAAAAGCAGCAAAATATGGCAAAAAAATTATCTTGCCTATTTCACTACAATGTATCAAAAAACAGCTCAATATTAACCTAAGAAAACATTGGAATGTTGAGTGGCAACAAGAAGGAAATGAAAGCTACACATACCAATGCATAAAAAATATTCACAAATTGCGGACCACTTTCCCACCAACTTTTACACGTCACAGTTTATTACTGGACATGTTAGATTTCCCTTTTATTTTCATAAGTTCGCCATTACAAATAATAACATATGTAACTGTAACCTACCAGCAGACAGTTTTGACCGCTATTTACAGGACTGCCCAATAATACACAAACACAGAGAACATCTTCTTGATATCCATAGAAATTATCTCGTAAGAAGAAAACCAGAGTAATAAAATATACAAAAACATTAGAAATATTAGAAGAAATGACAATACTAATTAATGCTAATATTCAACAATACTAACCCCTCAAATATTTTATGACAATTTCACACACACGTAGAAACAGCGGTAAATAACGCACAATAGCTTTTAGATCTTTCGTATTTATCATTTTTCTTAGTGAGTCATTTTCTGTGTAATTATCTTGTTTAATTACCTTATTACGTTTTTATTATTTTAAATCCAAACATCTATTTTCAATGTATCTAATTTACCTGTTCTACCTCGGTGGAACGGGAAGGGTTTCAGTTCATGAGGCCCTTTAATAAAGAAGTCTACGTCCACTGCAGGGCAAAGGCCTTTCTCCTAGATGTGCAATTATCGCGGTCCTGTGCTAGCTGCGAAAAATCCCCCCCCCCCCAAACGTCTTGATCTCATCTGCCCACCTAACTTTCTGTCACCCCCTGCCACGCTTGCCTACTTGCCTACTCTAAGAATAATGGAATACGTAGCGGTGTGTGCTTGAGTGCTGATATAGAAATAAATCATCCAGCTTAGCAGTGGTCAACCCTTGTGGAACTTATATAGTGAAAGGATCTCCAATTTTTTAAATGTCTATCGAATGCGTTCATTGCTCTAGTTGAAGAAAAGCCGGCCAATACTCGCTCCACCGCTGTAATGACGTAATTCCGGCGGTCGCAGATGGCAAAGAAAGTTTCCAAGTTACCCGATGAACATAGAGCAGCAATTTTGGGCAGAGGTGCTTTACGACACTCTAATCTAAGTATTGGATGCGTTGCTTGACTACGTTCTGGTAGCGCTTGAGATTTCGCAAAAAAGTTCAACAAAAGTTTGCAGGGTCTCTCTGAATCACCCAAATGACAACATTCCTACAAAAAAACCTCCAAAATAATCTGTTTTTATACTGACGTTACAATGAGACGAAACCGTAGCAGAGAGAGAAATAACTTTTATTTGTCCAGTTTGTGGAGGAGAGCTAGACTTCCACCCTAGGCGTCGGCCAGGAGCACTTGGGTTCTAGCAGCGTCTTCGGCTAACTGGATGACCCAGACTTGATCCGCTGGGTCTTAGGTGAGCAGTACGGTCTCACACTGCTCATTACTGCTAATTCTGCGGCTCTGAGGAGTCGCCTGAGGACATGCCCATAATATATGTGCAAGATCGGCCCGTTCCTTGCATCTCCAACATTTATCTGTAAACTGTCCAGGATAACAATGACTATACGCGACGGGGTTCGGGTACCAGTTCGTCTGAAGAAGCCGCCTAACCACACAATGCCTTTTTACTGGGGGATGGATGAGCGGGGGGGGGGGGGGGGGGTAGCGGGGATCGTTCAAGCCGGTTAATGAGTAGTCCGCTCCCTGTAAGACACAAGCCTGTCTCGGCCCATCCAGCGAAGCGAGTGATCGTCTGGTTAAGAAGTGTCGACGCCAGCTAGGTCGGTAAAGCCTCGAGCCCCATCGTGCGCACACTCGTTTCCGCACAGGCCAGAGTGGGCCGGTGTATATATCAAGTATATTTTCCCGTTCCGCTCGTCATGGGATCGAGATTTTAGGATTTGGGATGACTCGGGGGAAATTCGCCCTCTCGAATAATTTAAAATAGCCGACTTAGAGTCGCCAACAATGAATTTAATTTTTGGAGAAGCTGTCATCGCCAGGGCGATGGCCGCCTCTTCACCCACCTCTGTGTCCGTCGTACGAACCGAGCTTGAGGCAATTGAATCCTCGCGGGAATTGACCACTGCGAGGGTCATGGCTTCGCGAGCAATGTAATCAGTGGCGTCTACGTGTACCACGTCAAAACATTTTTGATATCTTTTGTGTAGGGCTTTGGACCTGGCCTGTCACTGCTCTGGGTTATGTATGGGGTGCATGTTTTTCGGTAGCGGTGGTATGTACATGCGATCCCCAATTTCCGCGGGTAGGTCTATTTTGGCTCGGAGTATCCCTGCGGGAACAAAGCCGAGCGATTTGAGGATCTGTCTGCCTGTGTAGATTCTGGATCAGTCGCTCCCGCTGTGACAGCCTTTGAGCTTCGATAATCTCGCTGAGGGTATTGTGAAGCCATAGAGTGCCTCGAACCATTCGGTCGGGGCTGTTAACGGGATCCCTATGGCTTGTTTAGAAGCCCGCCTTATCATGGCATTTAGCTTGGCTTCGTCATCACGTTTCAGTTGCAGGAATGGGGCGACATGTGTTACTCTACTAATGACGAAGGCTTGTACCAATTCTCACGAGTTGTGTCCTTGGATCCCGTAATGTCGATCGGATATTCGTGAGATCAGGCGAGTGTTGTTTGGTGTACGCTGTTTTGGAGAGCGAGTATGGCCTCTGAATTGTGTCCGTTGGCCTGTATGCGGAGGCCCAGGACTCCGATACTTGAAACTGTCGGAATGCGTTGGCCTCCGCATGTAAACAGCTGAATGTCCGGAGGTACTGAGTCTGTCCGGCGTCCCCTGCTAGTCGGGCGATAGAGTAGAAAGCGCTGATTTATATGGAGAGGCAGTTAAGGCCACGAGAGATCACGTAAGTTTCTATTACCTCTATAGCCCTTTGTAGTGTGTCTTGTATCTGTCCGTCACTGCCACCCGGAACCCACAGCGTGACGTCATCTGCATACAGGCTGTATTGGCAGGTCGTGAATGTTATCCACGAGTTCGGGGAGGCCAATCGTGGCTACGTTGAACAGGAACGTAGAGAGGACAGAGCCTTGCGGCATACCCCTGCTTCCCACCTTTTGCGTGTCTTATTGAATACACCCTACCGCTGAGCGTAGCCGTGCGGGCAGAAAGAAAGTTGCTAAACGTAATCGTACGTCCTTCGGCCTAGACGCAGTTTTGTTACGTTTTCGAGGATGGCCGTGTGTCTTACGCAGTCAAATGCTTTTTACGAGATCAATTTCCAGTATAGTCCTGTTGTCTAGTAGTGAGGAATGCGCTCCGTCTATGATTTCATGTTTAAATCGAAGCATCACGTCTTGTGTTGAGAGTTTCGGTCGAAAACCGATCATTGTGCGTGGATATAGGCCGTTGTCCTCCATGTATTTGTTAATTCTGTTCAGGATCACGTGTTCCATAAGTTTCCCGGCACACGAAGTAAAGGATATAGGTCTTAAGTTTTCTATCTGGAGCTTTTTTGCCTGATTTGGGAATCATGACTACTTTCGCGGTTTTCCACTGGCCCGGGATTTGACCCAGTTTCCAGCACACCTTCATGTACTGGGTTAAAGCCTCGACCGAATTGTAGTCGACATTCCGTAGAATTTTATTTGTAATACCGTCTGGACCCCGGGCGGAGCGGGGTTCGCAGGCTGTGAATGGCACCTCGTACTTCGTTCACCATGAGGGGGCGGTCCATGGTTCGTTCCTGCTCCCTGAGTATGGCGGGAGCACTTCTGCGGAGCAGGTCCCCTATGTACTTCCGTCAAATTGTTCAATTATCTCTTTGTCGGAACCTTGAAATTTGTGAAGCAGAATACTCAAGTTGTGCCCTTGCATGGTCTTGCAACTTTCCGGGTCAATGAGGCAGCGGAGAAGATTTCAAGTTTCACAAGACCAATCTGGGTTTCCATGCTGTCGCATGTACTGTACCAGTTTTGCCGCATCAGTTGTTTGGCGTAGTTTTCAATGTCCCATTTAAGGGCGGCAAGACGTCGCCGTAAGTTACGATTTAATTTTTGTTTTCCGAGTCTCTTTTGTAAGCCTTGTTTGGCCTCCAAATTGTGTAGGAATTTATCATCAGCCTGCTAAAGATACGCCTCTACCCGGGATATCCTTGGTGGTTTGCTTTAGTATCCCTGTGGCAGTTGTTCTGCCCATTATTGAATATCGTCTATGTCGCTTGTAAGGGGGACATCGTTTATATCAGAGACACGCTCGGCGGCCCTGATCTCGCGAAAGATATCCCGTCAACAATCATAGGTTGTTTCCCATTGTGCTTGGCGATCCTAGTCCTCCACTGTGATAGTGATGCTATAATGGTCACTACCTAATTTTTCGTGCGTGTTTAGCCACGTGGCTTCTTTGCGTGTGTTTCTGGTTGAACGTAAGGTCCGGAGTCGTATCATCGCTAATACTATTTCCAATTCGTGTGGGGTGCGCCGAGTCTGTCTCCAGGGAAAAACCCTCCTGCTGCCGCGTCGAGCCACAGGTTCCTACCCTTAGTCGTGGCCCGCTTGTATCCCCACTCCGTGTGGTGGGAGTTGAAATCTTCTACTATAATTATTCGTGCTCTCTCGAGCTAAGTCTAGCACTTTACGAAAACCTTAGCAAATCTGTGGTTACTTCGGGGGGGAGCAGTAAATGTTTAGTAGAAAAATGCTGCTTTCCCTGTGTTTTATGTGGGATTAATTCTACAAGGACGTGGTTCGCATACGACGTGTCGTTTCCGATGTCGCGACGCACGGCCGGAAGGTTCCGCCTCATAAGAGTGGCTACTATTGGTTTCTTTTTTGGACATTCACCCGACGCGCCCTTTTCCAAATCGCAAAATGATTTATAGTTTGAGAGTTTTGTTTGGACGCTAGTTTCCTGGAGACAGATGACGTCCGGCGCTTCATCCAAACCTGTATTTTTAATCAATTGTTCTAAGTTACCTAGTTTTTTTTTTTGGAACCCCCCGACAGTTTCCACTGCCACAAGACCAGCGCGTTACTCTTTTCCTGCTTCATAGTCTAGGGCGATGCATACTCGAGAGAAGTTCTTGTGCCTTTTACGAATGTGGGTCGGGAATATTGTTTGGTGTCTTTAATGGGACCCGCGCAGCCTTCCCGCCCAGCTCCGAGGCGTGGGATGGCGGCTTCGAAAGCTGTTACTCTTGCGTTGAGCGCTGCGATTTGAGTTCCAATACTCGCGGCAAGGGCGTCGAATTTGGCGCCAAGCGTGGCGCTAATTGCCTCGGTAAGCTTTTCACCCGAATTGGCTGAGCCTTTCTTTCCTTAACGTATGTATTTCCACCCCGACGGGGCGTGGCTTTGATCTAAAGCTAGTTCCTTCACTCTGCGTTTCGATGGAGGGGAATCTGACTTCGATTCTTCCATCTCATCGCTAGACGAATTATCAAGGATCGGAATTTTCGGCGGTTCTGTTGCCCCCAATGGCTTCTTGGGGGGCCCAGTTTTTCCTGCTACCTTCCCAGAGTTGCAAGAGGGAGCGACTGATTTGGACGAGGATGGTGTCGTGCCATCGCTCGCGCCTTTGAGCTTGGATAACTTTGATGTCATCAATTTGTTTTCTGCAAGAACGAGTTTCAGCATCTGTTTGATTTTTACAATTTCGGGTTTCTGTTTTGCCCTCCCTGGGCTAATTCTGTCCTCCGTTTCTATGTTATTCGGCAGCGCGTTGCTGTGGAAGACCGCAGTAGCCCAGCTCACCTTGTTTTGTTGAACGCTGCCTTGTGAATGCCTTCCATTTCGGGACTTGGAACTGGCCTTGCGTCTTGCACCCTGAGTGCTGGGGTGCGGCGCCGCGACTTTGATTGGTAGAGCGGTCGCCTGCTAAACTTTCGCTGCTATTATCCATTCTGCTTTGTCGGTCTTGACAAGAGAGGCTTGGGAAAGAACTCGAGCGATCACGCGTGTCGGTGTTGCAGTCTCGCCTGAAGCTGGGTGACTTCAGTGTAGTGTTACGTAAGTCATCTTCATGTCTTCTGTCCTCCGTCGTTGTCTCTTCTCTCATTTACGCTTCTTGAGAAGGTAGGGGGTGCAAAAAAGAAGTGGGCACTTTTTGTCGCTGGTTAGGTGATCACCGGCGCAGAGCGCGCACTTTTGTTCACAATCCTGATCTTCGGTTTGGGCCTTGGTGCCGCAGCTCTTGCAAATCTTGTTTTCTGTGGCCCGGCAGACATCGGCGTGGTGTCCACGTCTGCCGCAAGCATCACAAACTTCGTGTCTCTTCTTGTGTAAGAAGCACCTGTATTCGGCTCCGCGTTAGTAAATGTAGTATGGTACCGTGCTGACTTCAAAAATAGTGATGGCCGAGTTGGTTCGGCCCATCCTTCTTGCTTGAAGGATGGTTTGATTTTGCTGGCCCACGAGGCTTCTAGTAATATTTTCTGCACTGCCATATTCCGGGATGTTATGTATAATCCCTTTTACCGTGTCTTCAGGGGGTGCTGGGTACGCGGTGACTTCGTAGTTCTTCTCTCCGAGTCGAAGTTCTTGCACGGCAATGCATTTCTCTGCTCGCTGTACGCTGGGAGTGCTGGCGACGATGATGTTTTTAATAGAGTTGATGCGAAGAAGATCCTCCGCTGCCTCTTCGTAGCTGGGGCCTGTCGCGCTGAGCACTCCGTCACGTAACCCCGCGTTGGTAACCTTGGTAACGTCTAGCCCTGTTCGCGGTTGGAGCACAACCTTGATGTGCTCCTTGGGCAGGGGCGGCTGCCGTGGAATCTGCTTCTGCCGGTGCAGCTGCTGCTGAGCACGTGAAATCCAGTTCCCAGAGCCGGAGCCGGTGTCGTATTGCTCGCGCTGGAGCTCCGTGGTTGCGCTTAGCTCTGTGAGGGCTCGTGCGCCACGTCGGCGATGGCTCTCGAGCCACCCGGCCTCCTTCGTGATCTCTTGAGGTGAGATGAGCTCACCTTGCACTTGGATGCCTTCCATGCTGTGTCTCTGGTCCTCGGGGGAAAGTACCCGCGAGTCTGGGCGGCGCCCAAGGGCGGGGGGGGGGGGCGCAGACGGCTGGTACTAGACCGCTGCCGCCGTTCCGCCGTGGTGAGCCGAAGCATTAAGTAGGGTTAGAGGGGCGGCCCCGCCTTGGATGAGAAAAGCGGCTTGTGCGAGCCAACCGCTGGTTCGATCTATTACACACAAAAACACTATTGCCTTTTTTTCGAACCCGTTTGAACCGATTTGAACCGGAATAGAATGGTGCTCCCGAACCAAAGCCAGAACTGAACCCGAAAGCCTTGAACCGGAACCCGAACCGAATCCGGAAAAATTCCGGTTCGACACCCTGATCAAAGCACATTGTCGCGGCAAGGTCAGGTTGGGGAAACTAAGTGCGACAGTGAGAAGTGAAGGAAACAGAACGACGGGGAAGAATAGAGACAGCTTCAGACTCCACAGTGGTAGCGATGCTTTGACGCACGAATTTCGATTCTGGTGTAGTGTTCGGGGTGACTAGCACCGCAGACCCATGCGAGAAACGCACAAGACAAGTTGCAGCAACGATTCCATTTAATAGAAAACGAGCCTTGGGAATTAGGAGCACGTCTCCATGACTGAACTGGCCACGCAATTGGAAATTCTTGTCTCACAGCCAGGCCTAACAAACAATTCTGTACTCGCCACCAAGCGACACTGCGGAACAGCGGGGATGTCTGTATGCATACCGCGCACTGTGTGTTGTGCCCAATTCAGTTTATCTGAACACGCACTTAGTGTCCAGAATGATCCAGCATGCCTTGATCAGCAGCACACAAAGAAGGCCAGTGTACAGGGTTCTTACGTTTCGGAGCCGTGAACACAATTTTTCGCTAATGACTGATATGCTTAATCCAGTGCCAACGAGGGCATTAACATCACTACCTTCAACTTCCACATATGTATTCGACGGTCTTTCTGGAGGAGTTCTTAGGTTTTAGAATAACGCAGTTTCCAATAACGCAGTTGAATTGGTAGTCAGTAGTGTGGGACGCGGGTCGTAGAGGCAGATATCGCGAGGCAGATATCGCGAGGTTGATAGGCTGCGACGTGGTGAACGC
Organism: Haemaphysalis longicornis; assembly: GCA_013339765.2. Taxonomy (NCBI): domain Eukaryota; kingdom Metazoa; phylum Arthropoda; class Arachnida; order Ixodida; family Ixodidae; genus Haemaphysalis; species Haemaphysalis longicornis. Next base: position 93,933,883 of record CM023451.1, on the reverse strand, counting down.
TCGTTGTGAGGGGTATCGACTGGGGCCGGAGGCGGCGACGAGCGTCGTGGTGAAGAGACGTGCTCGTTTTGTGGAGAGCCCTAGAGAAAACTGATGTCACTTCCAAAAGGTACATATCATCGCCTCTCAACCTGCTCCAGACAAGTCGAACACTGGAGGAAACCTGGCGGACAGGTCGGACGCCGTTGTAGTATTGGCGGTGAGCACAAACACGGGCGGCGCTGCGAAGCGCGCCTCCGTGACGTCTGCTTCACTCAGGCTCGCTCTCCCGGCTGTTTCTTAGCGCTCGGTCGACGTCTCATGCTTGCCCGCACCAGACTTTTCGTGTGCGTAACATTTTGTCATAAGAATAGGCTTAAAATCACACACGATAGATCAAGGTGTGAGTCAAAGTCTTGTATTCGATACTGCTACGGAAGAAACATTGCCGGCGTCGCCCATTCCTGGCGAAGCCGGTCCCGTGTGGAGCGCGAAGAGTCGGAGCTAGGCGTCAGCTTCTGTATTCAGCAATGTTTTTAACAAAGGGAACCGTCTAATAACCGAGAACAGCGAAAGTGCACGACAAAAACAAATTCCATGCGTTATGGGCTGTCAGCTTTGGCTGAAGACATTACGATTCCCGTCACCATATGTAAGGTAAAACAGTTTTTGCCACCTTGCCGAACGCTCTAATGTATTGTATCACATCACTTTGCGTTGTCGGGGCATGATAGTATGCCGACATGCCCTATGGGGTGCAAAACGTTGGTTGAGTTCTGAATAACCTACTGCGTGTATAGGCGCGTGCAGGTCTTAACCAGTATGGGGGCTTATTGAGCAAAACGAGTAATATGTACGATTAAAATACATAGCAATATGTTTGTTCAGACTAGGAGGGATACTTCTGCAGATCTCTTACAGCTATATTGTCCCAATATTCAGATATGCGTTATAGTAAAACTGCACTCAAGAGGAGGAGGAGAGGAAGGAGCAGAAAACTTTATTTCACAGTAAAATAGAGCTGGTTAGTAGGCGAGCTTTCAGTCAAGGACAAGAGATTAGAAATAATTTTCTTCAATTCACTGAACGTCATCTCGAGTAGGCCAGGATTTGTTCTTTACGCCTGAAGGGGTTGGAAAACAATAAAGAGCTGCCTGGGCTATGCATCTGTTTCCATTCTAGTTATACTTAGAACCGGCACGTATACTATTTATTGCGTTCGTTAGCCAGTATATCAACCCTTTAAAACCGTATGATGGTTACGAAATAAATTCGGGTCACAAAAGCCGCCTTCGAGTACTGTGTACAACGTTGTCTGCGCCGTTTCGCGGGGTGTAGCACAAATCTCCTCATTGCATTTGCTTATGAATAAACGACACACACTGGGGATATGCACGCTCTAGCACGCAGCCATTGCGAAAGCCAATTTGTGAAGAACGTACTGCATGTCTTACAGCATGAAGAAAATATCCACATGAACTTAGTGAGCCTCTCAAACATCCCAAAACCTCTTAATAAGGCGTTCGTGATGCTTCAGAAAAATTAATGCGTTGGGAAGAGAAAATAAAATCATTCGTCCGATAGAAGCCAACTACAATGAAAGAAATAGAAGACAGCCATTTTATTTCCTGCTGTGCGATGCCCGTGTAGGGGCAGCTGGTTGGTGTGCTGCATTCGACTGTTGAGTCTTCGTAAGAGCACCTCAAAAATACTGTAGGAAAGGCTCCGCATTTCGAATACTTACCGAGGAGCTCTTAGCAGTGAACCTTGCAAACAAGCTAGAACTTGGACGAGTTGCACACGATCATATGACCGATGCTCTGAAGAAATTTCGTCTATCGCTACTCGTGTGTTGCAAACCTGAGCGGGATACAGCTTCAAATTATTTATAGGTGTCAGAAGTTCCCAAATACCTGAATTACTGGAAATAGGCTTTTTAATGCACTAGAGCATCAGAGTGGGCGGTTCTAGCTCAGGCACTGCTGCCCTTCACAAGCGGACGACAGCGCCGCGTTCGTATAGCAGCGGCGCGGGTGTAGCAGACGACAGCGGAGCGAGTCCCTAAGCCGACGTCAGAGCCAGGGGACGCCACTAAAACTTCTCACCGCCAATATCTGGGGAGGGGGGAGGGGCTGCGGGGGAAATGGCGCTGAATGTCCATGAGTCGGTGCGACTTCTGTAGGTAAAGGCAGTTCCGCCGCGATGGCCGAATATACTGGGTGGTAGGGATAGGAACATAAGACGTCGTGGGGCGATATCCGCCATTGAGGCCAACTTCTATTTGACAAGGTCGCGAAGCTGAGGGGTGACAGTGCGAATGGCCTAGAAACTTCAGCTGTTCAAACGCAAACTGGCATTTCTCGGGCGTGAGGGAGAGCTCAGCCGACGGGATCCGTTCTCACACCGCTTGCAGGAGCTTGAGATATTCGTAGAAGATTTGAGAAAAGATGGCAGTGTCAACCACGTCACTTAAGGTCAGAAAAAATACTGTCCATCATTCTTTGAAAGGTCTTAGAGTGTTACCAATCAGCCAGCCATTGGGCTTCGTTCAATACTCCTCGGCTGTGCGGTGAAGCCTCCAGTACGTGCGCCTCTCAAGCAGCCCCCCCTCCTCCCCCCCCCCCCCTGGCGGTGACTCCCGCTTGCAGCCAAAGGTTTTAACGGGTCGCTACACGTCTGGATCAGGCGCCTCGCTATCGGCGCGATCAAACTTTGGTAGCGTGCCGATGCAACACCGTCACACGCCGAGACTTGCCCAAGGACACGGAAGCCCCGCGTCTGCTGCGGAAACCTCCTCCCTCCCGTCTATCGGACTCAGCGTGCGCCGCTACTACCGACTGCTCACGAACTCTGGAAAGAGCGTTGCGTGTGTCTGTGGCGTTCGTGTACTTTGCAGAATCTAGAGGGAACGCTTGTTTTGGCAGTTGGCACTTTCGGTATAAATAAGACTCCCCCAAGCGCTGTAGTTCATTCCTGTTTGAGCAGTGAATCAGTGATGTCACTGTGCTCGAGTCTTGTACTGTAACCTCACCCATCGGGGCATTGTTGTTTGGCTTCGGCTCAACTCTCTCTACGAAGTAAACATTTACGTTTGCTTACGGCTTCTAGACTTCTTCAAGGCTGCAACGTTCGCTGGCGGCTCGCGTCAAACCACGCTACCAAACTTATGTCGGAGGCGACGGAGCTCTGCTCGGGTCGGCCTTCCCGTACGCAGCAACGGGTTGTCAGCGGTGCGATGACAACGGATGCAACAACTGGTTCGCAGCGGTCGGATGGCAACTTCGTAACACCTGGAGCCAGCGGTGGGAGATCAAACACCACGGATGTCAAGGCGGCTTCGGACTTCACAGATTTCACGGTGGTCAATGGTGAGTGCTGGACTTATCTTCACAGAGTTTTACCAGGCTTCTGAGGATAGCTGGTAGGGCGTGTGTTTTTGTCGCCTGGGTTATTCGCGCAAAACAATTTCGGAGCAGTGGAAAGCAGTACTCTAGAACAACCATGAATTTGAAGGCGTTGAAAAAACCGCAGTTGTTGGAGCTTGCAAAAGAGTTGCGCTTGGATGTTTCCGACGCGCTGAGAAAGCCAGAGCTGATACAGGCTATACTCGCTTTTGGGGCTGACCATGATGAGCTGTCGGAATGCATTGAGCGGATCAATGGCAGGGAGACCGCGAAACTTCAAACTTCAGGCTGCAGAGGCTCAGCACCAGCGTTTGGAACGCGAGGAGAAAGAGCGAGAGCAGGAGCGTCATCATGGCAAACGCCTGCTCGAGCAGGAGGAAAGAAAGCGAGAACAGGAGCTCGAGAGGCAGAAACAGGAACCCGAGGAAAAGATGCGATGGTATGCACTCGATATCGCGTGCATCCGAGAGGAAATAAAGAAGCTCGAAAAAGAGAGATTCCAACGGGAGAACAACAACCTACACCGCCAAATTCAACTTAAGCTGGAAGAAGTGAAGCCTGAGTTAGAATTGTTGCTCGAAAAATACCTCGTTTGCGAGGAAAGCGCCGTGCCAGCGCTGCCAGTAGCAGACGCTCGGGAGCGCGAGTCCGAGGCGACGGTTGCGGCCTAGAGGCGCAGCGATGTGGCTAAGGGAGATAGCGGAGATGGCGCATTTCCGGAGGCTCACGACTGAGGGTAACGTTAATCCACTGAGAGAGGAAATGTGTCTGTGTTGGCTTCCGAGGTCTCGGCAAGGTGTTTAGATGGTTCAAATTCGTGGGAGGCCTTGGGAACGGCTGCCGACTCGAACGTGAACATTTCGCGAGATAGCGACGTTTCGCTGGAATGCGTAAACGATAAGATTACCGACAGGCTGCTCGAGTCCGCTGAAACGGAGGTTGTCCTTCGGACGGTAGTGCAGAAACTTGAGACGTGGTGGCAAAGCCTGGAGCCGAGGCAGCGAACGGTTTGCACGGTTCAGTTGTGAGTAATGACGACCTCGCAACTGAGCAGGCCGATTCCGTCCTGGCACCAGCTCAGGAAAGCGCCTTCGAGCAACGGCCAGCCGAGCACGTAGAGATTCAGGTGTTTGGGGCGGCTGAGCCGTCTTTTGAGACAGGGCAGCTTGGATATAGTGTAGTCCTGGCAGTGAGAAAGAACGGGAACACGCTTCGGTCTTTGCGTGCTGAGGATGTTGCCGAAAGCGCGAGGGACGACGAGGTAGTAACTGTTAGGAACTACAAGGTCTCTAAAGAGCTCGTGGTGCCCTTGGCACTCGCAGCGGATGCTCCTGACAATAAGCCAACATCGGCTGAGCTAGTTGAGAATCCGGTGTCACCGGCGGCTGAGCCGAAGTCGGGAACCGACCAGCCTAGAGGAGAGAACGTAAACGCGTTCCGACGTTTGCTTGCCGAAAGCGTTCGTGAAAAGGCGAGCAACGTTGAGAGACAAAAAACTTCCGTGCGTACTTGTGGCGCGTGTTTCAGTGCGGGCACGCCAAGGGGCAAAGCCGTGAGCTCGCATCGCACCAAGGGAACGCCGCCTCTAAAAAAAAGTGCACGCCTCTCGTTTGAACGCTGGAAAATCTCGTTCGCTCCAACGCGTTCTCCACCTTTGTCGAAAACAATGGCCGGTGTCCTTTCACGCGGTCGCTGCTGATTTCATAAAACGGGCGCACCTAAGATGCAATTCAAAGAGGGAAATGCTTAGGGCAATGAGGACAGCTCAAATCGCAGTTCTCGGCGCGAGAAGTGGCCTGTAGACTCCTGCTCTTCTCAATTTCATTGTTTTTCCTGAAGTAGGTTTCGCCCTTTACGATTACTTTTCTTTTTGTGTGGGACATTTCCGAAAAAAAAAAACGATGACTAAACAAGGAATGTCCGCAAACCAGCATGCACATACGAACAATAGCCCAAACGCTCCAACTCTGCAGTATACCTTGCATCTTGGTGAAAAAAATATTCAGCCATATAAAGGCCCTTCATCGCTATAACGGTATATATTTACAAATTTGGCCAACACATGCGGAACAAAACTCTCAAAGAATAAAATCCAAAGTCTTTTGCCACTCAAAACCATATTTTGTTGTAAAGAACTCACACTCTAGACAAGCGGAATGAGAATATTACGCATTATAAACCGTCGTCTTAATTTCCGCACATTTTACCACGAAATTCTCGTCCGGCGGGTGACAGTCGCACGAATTCTTCACAACTTATATTTTACGTTTTCCGGTGCGACACCTGTACCATTGGTTCGCCGCGACGGAACAGTTTTTCGTAACAGCATTCTTTGTATGTGCAATGGTGCTACTTTAATCTCCTGCTACTCCTTTATCAGAGGTTTGATGTTAGTTTCAGAGGCGTTCAGTTTTAGCTCAGCTGAATAAATTAACGTCAATTCTCCCAATGTACGGGTTACCAATTGGGTGCTAACCAGCGATAACCTCGACAGGATAATCTCGGCTAGGCCCTCCTCCCACAAACCGTAGTTTTCAGGGGTATAACTAACATCCTGGTTTTTCGAATATTTGCAACAAACATTGCCGCTTTAAATGCAGAGAGCTGGACAAAAAAAACACGTTAAGGGGACTCACCTGATCACAGTCCTATGGAGCTTACTACTTCATGACCCGCGGGCCTACAGCCCATAGTTCACCAGTATTGAAAGCTTTCAAATGCACAAAAATGTGCCCAACGGCCTAGTTTGCTTGTTTTAAAATGAGCAAGAAACACATTTTAGTTTATCTAGTTCTCATTAGATGGCGCTCACGGTCTACCATGCGAGAGTTCTTTTTTTTCAGTAAAGATCTGCTACATTTCTAAAACCAGGAAAGTAGGCCGTTGTGCACATTGCTGTGAACTTGTAAGGATTTTCATGTTGGTGCACGGTGGTTTTTAAGCGTGCGGGTCATGAAGCAGAAATTCCCAAAGGAATGTTAAAGGGACACAAGTGATTTGTAAACATTGCGGTATTAGTAGCACAAATGCTAGTCTGGACTCAGTAGAACATGTTCCGACCACTCTCGCTGCGTTTACGCGACTCTATTGGAAAGAAAAAATCAGTTCGAAAATGCTGTCCTTCTGTACACATCCTCCTTGCCGATTTTTATGACGTTTCGTAAGACGCCAAAACAAGGTGGCTTGGCTTAACCGGCTTGACTGCGCTATCGCACAGCTCGCCGACCCACCGACAGAATCAGTCGGCCCGGCGTTCAGTCGGTCGGCGGCCGGTGGGTCGTAGCAATTCGTTCGCTCAGTAGAAACTAGGCCACGGCACATTTGTTCCCTGAAGAATGTGTCTTTAGTTTGTTAGTTTGTAGATAGCATCAAGCTCTAAGTCCAAGTCGCCCCAAACAAACGCCGAGGCAACGCTTCGCTGAAGGGTACGCTATAGAAAACTCCAAGGCCATTTGAACGCGGTAGAAGAGTCAGCGAAGTTAATATAGGTAGTAAGAAGTTATAATCAACCGAGACGTTCATCGTACACCGTAAAACAAGGGTTCTGAAAGCACTTTTTGTGCTGTATGAATAAGCACAGCGGTCAGCGGCACGACCACACATCTGCGAACGCATTTCCGTCTGAGGACTGCTGTCGCCAGCATGAAATGTGGGAATTCGTGGCCGGGTGCGAGGGGGAGGGACGCTTAGTGCACAAGCGCGATAAAAGAAATGGTCATCTAAGCTGGTTGCAATGCTAAAACTAAATAAAAACGTAAACTGGGTATACAATATATCCTTCATATTTCCGCCCCTAGCATCACTCGCTTATGGCCGAGTGGTGGGGCATTCTACTTTCGGCCACCACCGTGAACGGACGCAGGGTGCAGGGCTCATCAAGAACGGTTATTGCGGCCCCGCTTGGCCGCAGTATCAGGTTGCTTCCGCAGGAGTACGATGAGTACCAGGTTTCTCTGCCGACTTCGCGAGGAGGTCAAATTGTTTTTAATACTGTTATTTGTACGGAGATAAGAGCGTCCGGCCGTATCAAATGGATTATATCCTCGATAGGTTGGCTCGCTTGGAAATGATTCCCCCCATGCTTGCCTTGGGGGCGTTCCGGATCAGTTGTGCTTGGGCAGCGACTTCAGGACTGAGCAAGTTCTGAAGATGATGCTCGAAGCGAGGCACGTGCGAAGGGAAGGGCGGCAGTGTATTGTCAGTGACCCAGTCAACGAGGACCTCCGGCTGAATTTGCGTTGGTTACTATAGACCGTTCCATCGGGCGAGGGGAAACGTACTCTCGCACTCAGCGGTCGCGGCGCGCGGACCGCCTTCCCCCTCTCTGGAGTGTGCGCACCGATCATGGCGGGCATGGTGCGGCTGCTCCTTCGACTTGACTACGTTTCGTAGGCATCGCGCGCGGGCGGCTTTACCACTAATTTGGGCATTGTTTTAATGAAATACTTCTACTAAATGAACCAGACTAGCAGCTGCTGAGTTGCGCACGTTTAGATTTTTGGCAATTTCGTTCTGCTGAGCTCTTTCTGTACACCTACTTTGGAGTAGTGCCAGAACATTCTTCTCCTTTCTTCCCCAACTAAAATGGGTCACTGAAATTCGCCTGTGCCGCAGATGGTATTAGTTCCATCTCCACCGTTGCTGCATCACACTGCGGCATACCCTACTCCAGGTATTACATGGGCTGGCCTTGGGGATTTTCACAGTGACTACTACCTCCCTAAGATGTCCTATTCTCCAGCCAATCTGAGGGGAAGGGAAGCGGGGGGGGGGAGTATTGAAGGGGATTCCGTCTCCCTTCTTCCCCCATCCCCTACTTGGAGAAAATAAAGTTTTCCACTCACTTACTCCAGCCAAGAGTTCATTCTATTATTCAAATGGGATGTCTCCTTGTCAGCAACATCAAACTAAGCAACGCAAAAGCGAACGCTTGTCTGGTTGCCCAACGGCGGAAGCTTAATCAGTCCTTATATGACGCTCTCAAGGAGCCGTGTTGCCTATTTTATTTATGTTGGACTTCATTTCGTTTCCTTTCATTTCATTTATTCCCACCTTAAAGGCCCGAGGGCATTACATAAGGGGCGCTCTTGGCTGAGGTATACAGCATATGAACAAGAAACAAGGGTAAGAAAAAGGAAGGCAAAAAATTAATTACAAGATAACAGAGGTAAAACACAAATCGTAGCAGGGAACAGTATTTCACATGTTTTAAACAGAGTTTAATCACACAGGTTTTGGTAGAGTGGCAATTTGACAGTTTAGCTTGTCACGAAATGTTTTTCGGTTAGTACAGTCGCGTGCGATTTGAAGGTAATCGCGCGAGCTTCGACGGATAAAGACGAAAACGCCCCCGCGCGGCGTTTTTAGTGCGCCTGGGACCTAGATTATGCATTCTCCTCTATTTCGGTGGCTGTTCCTTCAAGCAGCCACCACTCCCTCGGCTAGTAAAACACCCTTTCCGAATTGTGGTGAGTTTGTGTGGTTCTAATAACGTCTGTGCTTTCTTCTTGGTTGTCGTGAACAGCGATAGCCCCCATTGTTATAAATGCCCAGTATTTACGAGGATGTGTTTGTGCGCACCTTTCCATGAACTGCTGTCACTTGTAACGCCTCTGTGGTAGCTTGCGCAGCATCAGATAAAAAATTTTACCATCTTGTTTTGTTTTATTTATTCACCAATGAAAACTTTGGGCTTGTTGATGCGTAAAGGTATAAATACTGCACTACAAATACCAGAACAATTGAAGCTGAAAAAATGCCACGACGAATATCCCTGGAAGAGCGACGAGAAATAATTACGCTTAGCCATGTTTTGTCTCAGCGAGAAATTGCCAGGAAGATTAACCGCCCACAAAAGACAGTTAACCGAATCTTACAGGCGTTCTACCAGGACAATCGTTTGGAGGATGCGCCGCATCAAAGGAGACCGAGGAAGACAACTCAAGTAGAGGATGCCCTAATCATTGCGGTTGCCGTCGAGGATCCTTTTACAACAGCGACAAAAATCAAAGAGGAGTTCGGGCTGTGCACCAGCGTTTCTGCCACCAGACGTCGCCTTAACTCGTCCGGGCTAAAAAGCTATGTTGCAGCAAGAAAGCCGTCCTTGACATCAGCGCATCGGCAGAAGCGGCTAGAGTTTGCAAGCGACCACGAAAACTGGACCACGGATGAGTGGCAACCCGGTCATCTTCAGCGATGAATCTACGTTCACATCATGCTGGGACCAGCGACTTCGTGTTTGGAGAGTCCCCTGTTCACGGTAAGGACATTGCATCGGTGCGTAGATTATTACTTAATAACTGCCTTTCATCGTTTCTGTTGCAGCTTTGAGGCGGGCAACATTCGCAACGTGGCAGCCAGCGGTCGAGTCTCCGTGAACGTCTGGGGCGCCATAACCTACGATGGTCTGGGTCCCCTCCATCGGATTCCAGGACGCCTAACGGCAGACGTTTACAATGACATCATTAATACCATATTGCTCCTTTTCGCTGTAAACGGCCCATTCCCGGACGGCTGTTTTTATTTTCAACACGATGGTTGCCCTGTCCACACATCATCATCAGTGCAGGATAACCTAAATAACAGTGGTGTTGCACAGCTTAAGTGGCCCCCCAAAAGCCCCGACATGAACATAATAGAGAATGTTTGGGGAATAATGAAGGGTAACTTGGCTCAATGCCACGTTGACAACGTTAATGCAGACGCACTTTGGGTGGCAGTGGAAGCAGAATGGGATCGGCTCCGACAGGACCCCGAGTTGGTGCCTGCATTATACGCTTCTCTGCCGCGCAGAGTTGAGCAGCTGAAGCGAAACATGGGTGGTCCGACCAAGTTTTAAGAGCTACACCGTAATGTTCTATATTGTTATCCTTTAATTCAAGTCCAATTCCTTACCGTATCAGTATAATGCAGGAGATACAAATGTTTGTTTTTGTTTTGTTCGTTTTTTCCGCTTGTATTTCCCGGACATGCTCGCCAATAAATGGAATGACAAGTAAACAGTTGTGCCTTTTTATCTCCCCTTCGTGTTGGCCCGCCGTGCGGTAGGCCACATGCGTGCACGAGTCTGATTGTCTGTTGTAAGATACGACAATGTAGATGTCGTGGCTGCGTGCGCCATAAAAAAAGAGGAAGGGAGGACTTGTTTTGCCGCGGGAGTGGTAGCTGCTTGAATGAACAGCGACCGAGGGAGAGAAGAATGATTAACTAGGAACCAGGCGCAGTAAAACAAGCCGCACGGGGGCGTTATCGTCGTGATCGGTCGACGCTCGCGCGATTACCTTCAAATCGCACGCGACTGTACATGAGGCGATATCCCCCGGCAATGTATTCCACATCGCTATTGCATGAGGAAAGAAGGACGAGTTCATTGATGACGTATGGCAGTTGATTCGGGCAATGGAATGATTGTGATTCAAACGGAATGACGTTCGTGGCGGCGGTATCAATAAAGCGTGTCTTGATTCCGGAGGGTAATAGAAAGCGTGAAGAAGGCAAAGGCGAGAGATAATGCGACGAGATGCAAGCTTGGGAATACCGAGGGTTTGTTGAGTGATGTGACACTTACTTCGTTCGAGTACTGTGACGTAATAAAACGAGTTGCGCGGTTTTGAATAGATTCCAAATCGTTAGAAAGATATGACTGTGAAGGATTCCAAATGAATGATGCGTATTCCAGCTTAGGGCGAACGAATGTTAGGTATGCCAGCTTTTTAATATCGGATGACGCAGACTGAAGATTTCGGCGCAGGAATCCAAGTGTGCGGGAAGCATCAGAGCAGATGAATTCAATGTGTGGTACCCAGGATAGAGATGACGTAAGGTGCACACCGAGGTATTTGTACTTTTCAGTCCTATCAATCATTGTTGATTTGATGCTATATGAATGCTCGGTCATGTTGCGCTTACGAGAAAATGACATTACTTTACATTTAAAAAGGTTAAGAGGCATCAGCGCTTTATCGCACCATAAAGAAATGGAGTCGAGATAATGCTGCAGGGTGCTGTTAGGGATGGAGCTTTGGGTAGGGTTATATATGACGCTGTCGTCGGCAAATAACCTTAATTTTGTTTTAATATTAGTCGATAAATCATTTAGGTAAATTAAAGCAGAGGAGACAAACATGCGCCTTGGGGTACTCCAGATGTTACGCTGGAGAGTGGTGAGTGCTTGTTATTAGCGAGAGTAAGTTGCATGCGGTACGTTACGAAGTCACTTAAGGCGGTCAGTTAGGCGGTCACTTAAGATGCAGGGGTAAATTGTGCTGCAGAGAAGTTTGGAATTCTAGAGAGAGATCGTGTTAGATCGTGTTAACAAACATCAGTGTTCGCAGTAAAGCGATAAAAATACCAGCTATGCGCAATTGCGTGTGTGTGTTTGCACACACACGCAATCGCGCTCCATCCAGGGTCAACGAGAAAAAAAAATGCGACGAAATATTGAAAACATATGTTCCACACGGTATCGTTTACGCAGCGCGGACCACGCTATCTCGAGGCGAATTTCAGCTCCACCGCAGCCACAAAAAGCCGCCAAAAAAAGCCAGATCGCTTAAACTGGTCCTATGCATCAACATCCCCTTTAAATTATATTACAGAAAATAACGTATAAAGCGCTACAACAAAAAATTCACCGAGACGCCGCTGGCGCCTATGCGCTGCAGAGAAAACGCCCAAGACAGCAAATAGGCCAGCTATCAGACAGCGCTGCGGACGCAAGATGGCGGCGCCCTAGTTGGAATGGTGTATACAATGTGACCGAAGAAGACGTTCGTGTTGCCCTTGCCCCGTACGGCAGATTCACCGGCGTCACCAAGTAGCAGCGTACAGTGCAAGGCATCCACGCCAAGAGTTCGACGACGCGGTCCGTGGCCCTCAGGCTGAAAGCAGGGGTGAGGGCCCAGGACCTTCCGCACCAGCTCTGAGTGGCGGGCGAGTCAGCGCTCTTGGTCGTGCCCGGCGGGGGACCCCCGCAGTGACTGTGCTGCCACAGTACGGGACATATGCGACAGGTCTGAAAGTGCTGCGTTGCACTGCCTTTCGGCGCTTCGACCACGAAGCAGCGCAGTGCACGGGGACGTACGCGCGCGCAAGCGACAGCTTGTCCAAGCTTGTCATGGACGCAGAGGAAAGCGGAGAGCTGGCTGCGGAAAGCGACCCGCCGCAGCAACTGACGCAGGAGGCCGGCACAGAAGTTCCAGAGGGTTTATCCCCTCCATCCAGGGTCAACGAAATGGTTCGTCAGGCGGAGGCTACATCATCGGTGACGGTAACGGTTTCAGCTGTCAGCGTCGCACTGGAGGACATTGTCTCAACCATCGCCGACGCGAGCCATCGAAGAGGCCAGGTACGCCGTCAGTAATAGCAGAGACCTTCAATGCATTGAAGGACTCTGGTAATAGAGACGCTGATGAGGTGCGCGAGGGTGACGGTTCGGCGACAAAACGTCCCCGGCACGAACGAGACGACCAGGCGGTGACTGAGGACACGGCTACCGACGGGAAACCGGCCCCTAAGGGGGTGGTGACTCGTCGCTCGTCCCTCAAAACAAAGCCGTAGAGTACGCCGTACGAGCGAACGCCGGCCATGGCCAAGCCGCCCTGAAACTGTGTGTGCACCCAGGTACCTATCAATGGTTTTTTTTTTATCGAAATAATGGGCTCGTTGAGAATGCTTGTTTGCCGTGTACCACTGTTCGTGTAAATGTGAAGAGTCAACCAGCCGTAAATGTCTCCTTTGGCGGTTTGCAGTGTGGTGGCCGTGCGCGCAGGGTCTCGTCTCCCTCACTTCTAGGTTTTTCGATGCGTCACATACGCCCCCGCGTCCTTAGTTTTAAAGCAAAGCTTTCTACCTCTACCAGCCAATGGTTCTTTCGTGGCGTGCGGGACAAGAAACTCCGAATGCGGCTGGGGAGGATGAGGGTTGTTTTCACTCATGGAGCACAGTATAGATGGTGCGGCGAATGGTTACCCAGCATTCCCCGCGCGATGCTCACACCACCGGCGCGTCGGCGGGATGGCTTTGTCGTCTGCTTTAGCGACGGTTGTTTTGGACCTGTTTTGGCGCACCTTCGCGTCCATTGAGCGCTTCCTTCCCAAGGCTTGGTAACTTGTCGGACAGCACCTCCTGGGAAACCCGACGAAATGAGGTGGTCGTACGGCAACGATACCTTAAGAATGGGTTTGCAGGGCGGGAAAACAAAATGTAGAGATCACATACAGACATCCGGCCGCTAAAGAAACGCTAACTTTTGCACACTGCTTGCAACGAAAAGGGACTCCGTTTTCCAAATTGGTGAATACCGATTCGGTTGTGTTTTTAAAAAAGGCGAAAAGAGTAACTGATTAAGATAAATAGCGATTATACAAGTTCTCTCTGCTTTGTGTTGATTCTCAAAGTTACTAAACTAACTAGTTTAAATCGGTATAAATGGGAATCGTTAAGCTCACATGCTAAATTGTTTCGGTATGTGCGCTTGTGCCGTGCGGTGTTGTAGCCCCGAACTTGCACATTAGGATGGTTAGGTTCCACTGTCTCACCCTTTGAAAGCGGCTCCTCTCCATTTTGTTAATGCCGACGCACGGACGAGTACAGCAGTGGCGGCCGCCGCTCCACGGCTGTGGCTGACCCTGGTGAGTGCGGGACGCCGCGCCCGCAGAATCTCTGGTTTCACTCTTTGTAGAGCCACGTGTGTATATTCAAGTGACGTCGCATGGGCAATGCTTTTGCGTGTCGTTTAAAACTTTGCTTTCGAACCACCTTCACAGCGTCTATTGGAGTCAATTTTTTGCTGCATTGAAATGCTAAATTACAACACCCCTGTACGTATTGCCACGGTAAACGTTCGTGTTCTGGTGGACAGGAGTCGGCAAAACCAAAGTTATTGCTTGGTTGCCCTTAAGAACTCAATATTGTAGCGATTCAAGAAACGAAAGTTGATAGAGAATGACAAACGCAGCGTATGGCGCAAACCTTCGATGCGCGCCCCCATGTTTGCCGAGGTCACGCGGTGAGCGTTTCCCTTGGGGTGTGCTGTAATTTGAACAGAGTTTGGGCGTTGCGATTGAATCTGTCACGGCTTGTCTTGCACGGCGGCTCATAGTTTGTGATTTTATGTTTTTGTCGCGCGATTGGCGGGTGGTTGTGTAAGCGCCGACAAGAGTGAACGGAAGGAAAGTGTTTTTTTTAAATATCCGTGCACGACTCCACACTGAACATACTCTTATTTATTTTGGAGACTAACTCTGTATTCTCTGCCTGCGACAAGTCTAGTGATAAGTCATCCCGTGGCTAGAGTATTCTGACGCTGCAAGAGGCAGCATCAGACTATTGTTTAGATGATGTCGGGGATGCGCTGCGCTGCTTGGCGTACAAGAAGTGCAATTCACCCATTTCCAGGGCAGAAGCCATCCCAAATTGCATCGAGCGTATGTTTCGCTCGAGCTCTTCTCTGAGTGCGGTGATTATTGCGTGACATCCGTGTCGTGTAGCGACCACTGCCTGTTTTTTTACCCCTCCTTGTTGGGCGCAATCCAGGAGTAAATACCTGTAATTGGAGTCCCTGGGAAATGAATAGTAAATTATTACAGCAGAAAGAATTTACCACTGAATAAAAAACCTACGGCATTTACGAGATGGAAAAACTAGCTGCTCCTCTAGGTGGAAAATTTTCATACTAGCAACGTTGGTGCGATAGAAAAATCAAGCTCACGGATGTATCGTGAAAGGCAGAGAGAACAACGTCCGCATAAAAGTCTGGGGTCGCTGACTAAAGAAGAATGTCAGTTGCCAGGCTTAAACAAGGAAAAGATTAAAAGTGTGAAAGTCTCATCTGGAAGGTACAGACCGGGATAAATGCCATGGTGTCCTGGTGAGAGCAAGGGCGAAAAAGTTGCTATTGGTGAAGCGCCCACAAAGAGAGCGCCTGCATCCGAAAAGCGTTATGCTTGTAGAGATCTGATAGAGGAAATTAAAAATCGCGAGTAATAACGACTGACAAGATGCAAATAGAGGGTTCTTTTAAGGAGTTCCATGAAGCACTCTATTCTGGTTATAAGGTTGACATTGAAAAGTTCAAAAACAACTTGTTCAACCTAATGGCTGGAACAGAAGTATCCTTGAGATGCCAACCACCGTAAATAAAATCTTGAGTACCATTCGTGATTTAACCCCCGGGAAAACACCAGGCCTAGATGGTCTAGGCGCGTTGTTTTAAAAAGCCTTTAATGACACACTTACCGCAGTGTTGTGTGAAGTTTCCGCCGAAGCGTACGGACAGACTACCACCATATTTCAACTATCTTATACAGTTCTCATTCCAAATAGTGAAGATGTCATTCAACTTCGGAATGTGACAACATACCATCCAGTCAGTGTCTCAGATGTCGAGTATAAGATATTAAATAGATCTTAGCTGCTCGGTTGCAGTTGGTAGTGAAAGAAATAGTCGAACCCCACCAGACACGTGACATTAAAGGTCGTTCTATTGTGACCAATACCCCTATAGCCTCCAGCATCCTGGAATGCTCTAACAGCCTCTGACAAGCAGTAGCAATGGTGCAAATAGACTTAGAAAAAACATTTGACAAGGTCTTCTACGAACTGATATTGATGATTCTTGAGCACACAAACGTAGAAAAAATTATTACGGCTGGTGTAAGCATGCCGTAGAGGGACTGTCGTGCAAGTGTGATGGTCAACAAGCCCGTAGGTGCTCCAGTTCAGGTAGGCCGTTCTGTGCGCAAGGGGTAGCTGTTTTGTATATTTATTGGAAGGTTTTGCGTAAATAGGCTTAAAAAAAGTAAATGTCTGCACAGGAGGCCGCATGGTTTTTGCTGTTGCAGGAAACTAAACACCCCCCTCACGAGGGGCACGATCAAATGCAGGGCGTTTCCGGGGGCGCACGACGTTAAGTAGTTTGCGTTACGTTAATGTTGCTGCACTTGTTCCTGTTGGTTGTTGCATTGTAATTAAATGAGGAGACGTAATTACGTGGTCACGTGACATTATTTATTATCAGGTGGGTATGATTATTATTATTCTAATCTCTTCTCTCTGTTCCGCTCTCGTGTTCCGTCCACAGGTAGTGAATGCGTTGTATCAGCAGCTTCTTGACGTAGTTTGAATGAGTCAAGGATATAAGGCACGTTCGTAGCCCTCCATTCTGTGTCGGCTTTGTGGCGCACTGGGTAGAGCCCCATGGACCTTGCGTTCCGCCCGCAGGGTCGTGGGATTGAAACCAGGCGCCGGTAAGCATTATTTTTCTATATAGTGTAGGCAGAGGGGTGCGGACTACTATGGACAACTAGAACGGGTGACGTCGTGAGTTAAAGAAATGCTCTGTATTTAATAGAACTGTCATCGGATTTTCATTAGAGTACTACGAAGTTCATGGGCTCGCCTATGCGGACGACATTGCTTTGTTTTTCCAAGACCCGGGTAGCATCCAAGAAAGTATAGGTGTTCCCAAATAGCTCTGCATCTACACTGGTATTTCTGTCAATTGGGATAAGTGTATCGGTTTCTTTTACTGTAGCTGGTTGTAGAAGCCACGTAAATTCGCAGGTATCAGCTGGGTATATAGGCCAGTGAAATAATTAGGCGTCCCCCTCGAAAACTATATTTACAGTGCCCCTTTGTGGGGGCAGGCAAGATACCAAAATTCGTGATAAAGCGGACAAGTGGGGATTTAAGCAGTTGTGCATGTTCGCGCTAGCGACTGTGTGCGCGCGAGCAACTGAGTGT
This sequence comes from Haemaphysalis longicornis, assembly GCA_013339765.2. Lineage (NCBI taxonomy): Eukaryota > Metazoa > Arthropoda > Arachnida > Ixodida > Ixodidae > Haemaphysalis > Haemaphysalis longicornis. The sequence goes on along the minus strand of CM023451.1, from coordinate 93,916,757 downwards.
AACCTGTTCTTCGTATCAAAACTTTGGTACGTGATGCAGGTTCAACGATGCTCACGTGCCAATATGCGAAGATTGCTCATGGTGGTTCCTTTTTTTATTTGCTGTTTGCTGTTGTTTGCTGTTTTTAACGCACAAGCCTAACGAAATTGTTCAGATAAGTGTGCTGTGGGGGTCTTTCTCTTGCGCACCTTTTTCTACGCCAGGTAGTGAACCGCTGTCTCTTCCTGCGTGATGTGAAAAACCCTCTATTTAGCACCGTGTGTCAAGTGCGCCTAGGTAGAGTTTTGCCGGTATTCATTGTTACCTCTTGCGTTCGTGACGGGCGGATTCATCGCTGTCTACGTGAGGTTGTACTTACGACAATATTTTTGTTTTCACGGTTTCCTTTCGAGTATTTTCTAGCGTGCACCGGAAGAAGCTGTACAGACCTCCTTAACAGGACTTTGCCGACTCTTTTCTACAGATGCTTATACAGTACAGGGCTAGGACAAGATTTATGTCAGCGTTTGAAAAAAAATGACCATCTCGCCTTATGGTGAATTCGTTTTCTTTAAAGTACAAGCGGGAGTGTTGCCGTTCAAATTTGGATAATTCAAAAAGCTTTGTTTGCTCCCTGGGGTCCTGACTGCTAGCTGTGTACAAATCCAGGGATAGCAGAGCTCGAATTCACACACTGTGTGGACGGGGTGTTACTGTGGGATGTTTTGGAGAGAACCCTAAAAAAGTATTTCCCGTGGGATAGGCGCGGAATTAGTTTCTTGGACGTTAAAACTGTGGTGGCGTCCGAATGATATTTTATGTTCCTGGCCCTACATAGTATATGGACATCTGCAATGGCAGTTTGCCATGATGATGAGGTGAGGCCGAGCAGAGAATTGTTCTGCCAAAGTGTATGGGACATAATAGAAGTTCATAAAGCCTAACACTTCTCCACCGGACCTATTTAATGTGCTTGAAAGTGTGGCATGGCTTCGGCCTTTTAACAATAACACACTAGCAAGTCACGCGCGGGTGTCTTTTCGCGCTTGGTAATCTTTTTTGTCTGTGACTTGTATACCTTTACTGGTATGACTAAAACAAAAACTTATAGCCGAGTGGTTAAAACCACTGGGAATGTTGTTTTGCAAGTTGCAAGTTTCAGTCCCTAATAGTGCATTTTTAAAGTTGATTTATTTGTTTTCGGGAAATGTTTCCTACACTGAATTCGCCATTTCAGTGCTGCAACGTTCATCGCTCCGCTACCGAATTCGCAGAACGCGTCCAGACTGACACTACACGCTGGCGAGGTCTTGTTGTACTGGTGGTGCCATAAGCAACGACTGCTTGCGGGCACAGTCCCGAAACAGCCGACTTTTGACCTGGTGTGGACATGCCTCTTTCTACATAGGCACGAGCAAGGCAAACTCCAAAGGTGGAGTAAAAGCGCATCGCATTTGAGCATCGGTGGTGACGCTGAGGGCGTTCATCCAATGCGTACGCAACGGGTAAAGATTGTTACGACTCATAGCCGTACTGGTGGGCTTATCTCTCGCATTTTACAGCCATGGCAGAAACGCGGTATGCCGAATACTGAGATATCGAGAACGCCCATCCAATGATAGCGTCGAATGCTGAGCATGTTGTTTCACCGAACCGAAACCGAAACTTGAATTCTAATCTTGGACATCATCCAATCACGTAGTACCTTGTATTGACGACAGCGCTTTTAGTTCGTGTGGCGGCCGCAAAACCCCCATGGCAGTTTTTCTCCATTGAGGTATCGATAAAATAAATACCGCCTTATCGCCCGGATAAACGATGAAAAGGTGTTTATTTGGGCCAGTCTACGCAGTGCAAGCAAAAACAAGAGCTTGGCAAATTGACTTCAGTGTCCCTTTACCAAGCCAGTCCTCCTTAGCGCATTCTCGTACTTATCGCCGGGGAGCCCTGAACAGCGTGAGGCTCTTGCAAAAAGTACAAAAAGCCGAACTCTGTTGAAATGAACGTATTCAAACTGCAACTTCTGTTCTAACATGTTTTTATTTCGAAATATGCTCCACGTTACAGCAATGATTGACGTTAGAAATTCCATCTGGACTTTCAGGATATCACAGCTAAATAAAGTCAACTGCTCAGGCTGCTTTGCGTAAGAGGATGGATTTAATTTTTTTAAAAAAGCATCTTTTGTCGTTTACCCTATGGTTCGTAGATAATCTTCTGAACATAACAAATTTTCTCTGTTCAGTGTTGCCCTTTCTTAGGCAACATGAAGAAAACTCAATATAATTCTCCATATCAAGCGCTTTTTTGTCACACTATTTATAGAATTCTTCCTAGTATAGGCGACATTTATGAATAAGTCACACTTACGCTTGTAAGGCGCCACTTTATCTTCATCGTTTTCATGACCTTCACTATCGTTTTTATCTCCTCCAGCAGAGTCGTCGTGCTTTGTGTAGTTCTGTTGGTCTTTTTCCGCATCAGTGTTTACTGCTTCGTCCGGTTCGTCTGTTCCGTTGGGATTAACTGTAAACAAGAGGGAAATCGTCACGATTGCATCGAAAGACCAGCACGTGTATTCTCAGAAATATGGTTCTGCACATCAAGTACACAACGAATCTATCTGAATCCCGAAAGGGTGCATTCAACGATTTTGAAACTGTGAAGATTATGTTGAGACACTTGAGCATCGGAACATGTCCTTGTAGGCATTATTGTTCGTGTCATAACACACCGGTTTCTCTAAAATAGCTGGGTGTTATGCGGTTAGAAATCTTACTCAGCACTGCAATCTACTTTTGAGAAAACACTCTTGCCATCAGCTGCATTTCTATTAAATGCAGCTTCGGGTTATTTTTTTTCACTCGCTTGACGTTTTCTAAATCGTATTACATTTTTTCTTCAGTTCGTACGAGTTTTAATACTTTTAAACATAGACTGGCACAAGTGTATAACTGGTAAGTACGGGGAAATATAACTACGAACAATCATCCACTATCGCGCACTATTATCCACTATTTTCCAATATTCAAGGTTATTTCTCACAACAAAGCTTCTCGTTGACTTAGATATGATATCGTATGAAGTAACTTTGTGTACTGTTGGCTAAATATACACAGTCACTGAACAGGTGTTGAAAATATTGGAGAAACAAGAGGTGGCTATGGGCAACTGCTCCTTAAGATCGCCATCACTAGATAGCAGTTCCATCCGTAATTAAAGAATCACCCGCGTCCTGCGATCCCCTCCGTTTCATCAACAATATCGTGCCGTGACCATTACCGAGGGACTACACAGTTTAAGAACTAAGGCAAACTGCCCTATAACGATGACGTGATTGACTGTAACAGTTGAACTAGACTGCTTCTATTGACTATCGACCACAGGCGGATGTTAAGAAAAACCACAGATGAATTGAGGGCTCGACAAAATGACTACCTGATACTATCTCATCCAACACTCTCAAGAACTTTACCGAGTCTTGGCGCACGCGCCTCGAAGAAACTAGCAAAAGAAAATGACAATGGCTTCGGCCTTCCTTCGAACGTGATCCTCCTCGACGACCACAGAGACATTAACGACGTCGAGAATAGACCTGGTAGCCCTTTGCCCAAGACTAAGCCTTATCCTAAAGAACGTCACTGCCCTGATCGATGACATAAAATTACATATGAATGCGGACAAACCACCAATCGGTGAGCTGATTTTCCTGCGGAAATGCCATATTAAAATACACATTATTCTGAAGAAGCTTGACAGCTAAATAGAAGCGATGGTTGCCGTGCATGATTTACCTGACAAATTCGAAACCGCCAAAAAAACAAATTCATGGAAGGTTGTCAGTGTAGAAACCAACAGATCAAGGTTAGCTGTGCAAGCGCAGTCTCCCCCCGCGCAGCTCTGCGGACCAACGCGGAAGACAACAGCAAGCTATCGCGGGAGAGGTAGCACAATCAGAAATCACTAAAATCAAAAAGATGCTCGATATGGTACTTAGCGAAAATCAGGCCCTTAAAACAGAAATGGCGAAGCTCAGGGCACAAACGGTAATCAAGTGGCCGCGCCGCAAATATCAGGCCCATCTCATCCCAGCCTCGCCGCAGCGGGTACCAAACAGGAGCAATCTCCAAAAACTTACGTGGCAAAAGCGCCATCCATCGCCAAACCCCCATTACTAACTGCATCTAGTGACGAGATGGAGGAGTCGACATCTGAGTGGCCTGAGTACACCTTTCCCTCCGAAGCGCCGTGGCGGGGGGGGGGGGGGGGGGGGAGGTATTCAGGCCTCCCGAAAAACACCGAGGAATCCGGGGACAGAAAATTTGTAAATCAAGAATTGATTAATCAATTTACTGAAAGACTGAGCAGGACACTAAGCAAAACGATAGCAAGGGCCCTAACATTGAAGTATCAAACGTGGGAGTGACTTTACTATAGTTGTTGGCAGGGTAACTCTAAGAGAGAGGCTCCGCCCACGGGCGTGATGCGCTCGCCTTAGGAGACTTCCGCGATTCAAAATGTAGTTCCGTAATGATAATGTTGTTTTGCATGTAAATGATCACTACAAACAAGGGAATTATACAAATATCAAATTATTTTTATGTTATTAAAACATTTAGTTAGAGGTACGGAAATGTACGCCACAAATTCTAACCAGCGCGAGCCAAATTTATTTTGCATACTGTGATCACATAACACTAAATGCGGTGCGGAAAATATCGCCTCTGTATTCCGTACCCATTAGCATACTCATTGTGTTCGGCGTCAGTGTGGATGCGGGGTCGCCCATTTCTTCCTGACTACTGGACGCTGTTTTGGCATACAAATAGCTCTGCACTCGATTTCACACTTCAATAATTGAGAATATGTATGTCTTTGTCTGAAAATATCCTGGATATTTTGCGCAGGCCCCACCAATCATCATAATCCCATTCCGGGAAGTCTGTACGGCCCGATCCGATAAAAACAGCTAATACCAAGGGAGCCTACACTGGACAGATGCAGATTGCTAGAAATGCTGCCTAGAAAATAGGCAGCTTTGTGCTCAGTAGCACAACGCCTTAGCCACTGAGCCACCGTGGCGGGTATGTGAGATAAGATCATATAAACTTCCTTTTTCTGAAGTATATTAGCTTTTCTCTCCTTCATTTTTGGTGCTATTTCTAGGTACACCTCAACTCTAGAAGATAGGTCTACTGCGTGCACTTGGCACTCTGTTTTAAGAAAAAGAAAAGAAATGTTTTGTATGCGAAGCTTTGGTAATCATCTAAATAAAACTATTTTATTTTCGTTTTCAGCAGCTCTGGTAAAGCAAAGTTTTTAGACTAGTTGAAAACTTGAAAACGTTTTTTCAGGAAGACTGGGATCTCAAGCCATCCAAGTGGTATGCGATATAGGTTTTTTAAGTATAGCCGCAAAGTTACTTTGAAGTTGCAATGAAGAACACCAGGAGAAAACTGACAAGGTGATTCTAGAATGACTCTGATGTCAAGCCAACTAAGTGATATGTATCACCTATACGTGTTCTGAATATAGCTTCAAAATGACCTGTATTGCTGTCGGTCTTATCTTTTCTTAAAAAACACACATGCTGTGAACCAAATTTGTTCACAAAGTTGTAGTTGGAGAACATTGGTTGGTGGCAGTTGTGAACAGTTGTGCGTATGACTGAAGCTGTATGGACACCACGGCAAAATTTTGTCTCTTCTCTACTGTTTTTCTGTAGCCTATGCCAATCCTTGACATAAGGATGAAGGTGCCTGCGCAGCTGACTTTCACTTGTAACTGTCACAGATGGGTAATAAATCATTATGCAGTACAAGATGCTCTACCTGACTACTAGTCAGACAGACAAAGCTCATGAGATGGCAACACTTTGCCTTGTCATCTAAAAAAGCTTACTGCATTCTATAATGGTGTATCATTTGCACCTCTTAAAAGGTAATTGCCGCGAGAAAGCTAAATGAATCTAGAACAAAGTCAAACAGGCCGAGAAGGTCCACCAAATACAGTATTTTCAGTTTATTTTAGGGAGGAATGGCCAATAAACTGGTTTATGGCTTCAAACCATTATTGAAATACCAAAAAGAGGGTTACAATGATTAATGAGTCTAAAATGTTTTCCTACACAAACCATATCTCCGGTTGCGCTCTATATATTCACGCATGGCTCAATATGTGGTCTATTTTGTTTGACGCAATTAATGGCAGTGGTGCTTAGCAGCTAATTTAAGAAAATGTTTGCTTATCGGAAACCAGGAAAATGTTGAATGGCCTTGAATAAGCAGTGCTATTCCCATTCGCAATATGTTTTGTTTTCTCTATAAGCAGGTAAGTCGTGCTGCTCTTTTGTCGTGCCCTCTTTCCTTTAACGTCTGTGGGCAGCTTAAATGCCACAAATTGTAAGATGAGCAGGATGTAAATCACTCAATTCCAGCACGAATAACTAAACTGAACTTTTCGTGTTTCAGCACCCTTTGCACCTCAAAAGTTGCTATGCTTAAAAAGAGAAACAGGAAGTTAAATCTATTGGTATGCAGAAGTGACATAGATGAGGGCCATAGTTAAGTACATCTGCCCTGGAGGGACCTGTGAGTTTAATGTAAAATATAAACTCCTAAAGGGACATTAAAAGGTAAAAGCAAGTTCGCTTGCATCAGTAATTACTTCGTCATGCATACAAATAGTATTCCACTCAAAGCAGCAGGGAATCCAAATTCCCAAAGAGGCGTGAAAACAGGTAGAACTGCCCCATACATGTTGCTGCACTACAGCGTGTGACATATATGGGACTGGCAACACGAGATTGAAGGAACTTCTCGAAGCGTTCTTCTCAAGCAAGCACTGATGCATGGATATGTAAGTGTAAAATTATTGTGTGCGAGAACATTTCCTGGTTATGTACGTTTTAAAATGCACAAAACTCAGCTAGAAAACATAAACTATTACGTATCATCCCCGGCTTTGTTAAATTGTTGATTTCACCGGAGCGTATTGCTGTGCCTAGAAACACTGGCAGAAAAATGCTTGCTTGTGGGTGCACTAGAGGCTGCACTGTAGCTAGCGACCGCTGGAGCATACGTTTAAAACAACTTGGGGGAACAGCGGATTATGAGCACAATCAATATGAAGTGGATGGGTTTCAGATGCTTTGATCAATGGGAATGCATGCTCAGCAGCTGCTCCTAGGTTGTATGTAGTAGCCCGTACGGGTGTTTTGGGGGAAGCTGTCCTCTTGCCCAGCCTGCGAAAAGATGGGCCTTGGTGGCCTATTTGGCTGTAGGCCGCCGCACCAAAGTATCATTAGATAGATCACTTGTAACAGAATCGTGACGAAAGTGAATGACAATGAGAAGTTTTCAGGAAGACGGTGACAACTGAATGAAGTCCGGCATGGCTTGGTCTGGGAATTTTTTTATGTGCCCTGAAATATTGCGACAAGAAAATGAAAGAGAAACAGCTACTTGGAGAAATTAAAAAAAAAAAAACTGTCTTCACAAAATGGGGCTTTTCCGGCACGCCAACTTTTACAACTGGTTCAGCCAAGTTTCCTTGGTTTAAGCCCTGCAAGCTTGTCCACAGTAACACATACACGTAACTTCCCTTTTAAGCGAGTGTCTTCTGTGAAAATTTACTGTACAGCTGAACAATTCCAAAGCGTGGGTGCAGTAAGTTTGTCACAGAGCCTTTGATATGATGGCTATTGCGTTGTGAACAGTTTCCCAAATACACCTCCAAAACTGAGCGTCTTTAGGTAGTGTTGCAGTCATGGTAATTTGGAAAACGGGAGAAAACAATGGCTACGGTGGCGGTACCTGGCTTAAGCAGTCGTTGATGACAAAAGAAGGGGGGTGACAAGACATTTCAAACACGGACCAACACATTTAGCAATGAAAGCGCACACTAAAGGCGATAATTAGGGGCATCCGGAGGGAGTGGCATGAACTGTAGTAAATCACTGCAGGATTCTGGTCAGTAATCGTTCCGCCTGACGGCACTGAGGGACTTCCAAGTGCCGTTTCGAGTCACTACGCACCGCTACGGAAAAAACGACCGCAACACAGTTTTTAGCACTATCCCATAAAAAATCAGAGCACAAAATTCAATTTTCGGGCCAAATATTCAGCCGATCACCGATTGGGTGAAAGGTAGATTTACATTTGAGAAACAGCTGTTCCATCAACGCGGCGATCGGTGAACGGTTGTGGCACTTCGGAATCTCCAGCGGCGGGCAACACCTGAGAACTCGAAGGCGATTTGCGAATGGTTGAGCTCCTTCGAATCCTACATTTACAGCGGCGGTCGATCACAGGGTGAATACAGATCTGCGCTTGAGAAACAGCTGGCTCATGTGCGAATGGTTGAGGTGTTTTGAAATCTATAGCGGCGGGCAACACCTCAGAAGACGAAGGCGATTTGCGAATGGTTAGGCTCTTTGAAATCTACTGTTACAGCGTCGGTCGATCACAGGGTTAATCTCAAATCTACGCTTGAGAAACAGCCGGTTCATGTGCGAACAGTTGATGCCCTTTTTAATCTACAGCGGCGGGCACTGCATGAGAACTCGAAAGCGATTTCCAAATGGTTGAGGCACTTCGAAATTTACTTGCAGCGGTGGTGGATCACACATTGAAAGGTATAGATCTACGCTTGAGAAACAGCCGGTTCATGTGCGAACAGTTGAGGTACTTCGAAACCTATTGCGGCGGGCAACACCTGAGAACACGATAGCAATGTGCGAATTGTTGATGCCTTTCGAAGTCTACTTTTACAGCGGTGGTCGATCACAGTGTTAACGGTATACATCTGCGCTTGAGAAACAGCCCGTTCATGTGCGAACAGTGGAGGCACTTCTTAATCTCCAGTGGCTGGCAACACACGAGAACTCGAAGGCGATTTGCGAAAGGTTGAAGCCATTCGAAATCTACTTTTACAGCGATGGTCGATAAGAGGATGAACGATAAATATCTGCGCTTGACAAACAGACGCTTCATGTGAGAACAGTTAAGGCACTTCAAAATCTATAGCGGTGGGCAGCACCTGAGAACACGAAGGCGATTTGGGAATGGTTGAGCCCGTTCAAAATCTGCATTTACAGCGGCGGTCGATCACAGGGGGAAGGGTATAGATCTGCGCTTGAGAAACAGCCGGTACATGTGCGAACGGTTCGGGCGCTTCGAAATCTAAAGTGGCGGGAACACCTAAGAAATCCCACACAGAGACACGGTTGAAGCACTTCACGCAAGTGCATGAGTAGATGATACGGTGGAACGCACACTGCGTATCCAAACACTTTCCGCTTCATGAAAGTGCATAAGCGGCGGGAAACACCTCAGGGAGGGAAAGCGCTCGTAAATTTGTTAGAATATGAACGATTAGGCGTTTGATCTGCAGAGGCTGCCGTCGTGGATAGCGAAATAGAACATGCCGATTAACACATTTCAAGCGTCACGTATTTCCACATGAACAGGCTAGCGCAGAGCGCACAGTTTCCGACGGTATTCAACTCCGGCAGGTCGGTCCCGAAGCGCAGGGAGTGTCCACAATGGCGGAAAAGCCAAGCGCCTTCTCGTTTTCCACTCCCACTCCTCGTTTCCTCCCTTTTGTGCTCGAGCGTTCGTTAAATTCATATTCAGCGCCCGGGCAGGCATGACAACGAGCTTGTCCACGCCGTGCCCATGCTGCTGGCCAGGAAAAAAAACAGGCTGTAAAGGAACACTGCATGGATATTGCCAAACTTCGGTTGGTGTTTGTGTTGCATTCACGGGCTCAAATAAACACACTTTGCACCTCTTGTGCGGTCAATAATGCAGTATTTATTTATAAATCTTCAAAAAGTAAACACCATGCCGCAACATTTGCGGCAGCCGTTATATCTAACAGCAAGGACAGTAGTGATGCGTATGCACTGGTCTAGTGGTGTGAATGGACGATGTCCAACATTTCAATTAAAGCTCATGTATACGCACCTGCTTGTGTCAATGTTCTTTTTTGCTTTACGAAACCATTTAAGAGTGTTGGAAGTATACAGGTGCTCCCGAACGTAGTTGTGAGGTATTTTTGGAAAGTCGTACAAAGTAGTTTTAGTTTCGGTACCGGGCAGGACATCCATGGATTACGAGGTTATCTGTGACAATAATTTACAATAATTCGGAACCACTATTTCCTGCGACTGCCAAGTTGCGCTTCAGAAATAGGCTAGAAAACCTCCAAGCACAAATTCCAACGAGCAAGCATCGTTTTAGGCAGTGACCAAGGACAAGCCGAGGCGAGAGCCGGGCTGAATGCCCTCCACAGCACTGGGCGCGCTAAACTGGAGGCGTTTCTCTCATGCCTTCGGAGCCCGCCTTTTCTGTAGTACCCTCTCGTCGTGAAATGCGCCTGTACAGAAGTCTGACAGCTGGCCAATTAAAATAAAACATCACCTACAATTCAAAACTGCATAGCGCCACAACCCTTGCCTAGTACTCCATCAAACTAAGCTACGCAACGTACAGAGTCCTAGAGAAATAAATTAGCGATGTACGATGAGGCACGACCCACCTTGTCGTACCCTGCTGCTTACCTTGATTGCAGCACTCCGAACGCTAATGGAGAATTTCTTGAATAAGGCGAGCGCAGTAAGCTCCACACTGCCCCTAACAAATATGTGATTGCCAGCGATTCTGTTCCTTCTGGCAGTAAGAGCGGTCCCAAATGTGTGTTCTTAATGTAGCTCTGCGTAGTATCACCTGGAAAGAAAGTGCTTTCCATACCTTGGTTTATCTCTTTATGATAAAGGCTTTACGTGATTTTAATTCCTCATTATTTAGATTAAGTTCGCTGACTCTTTTCCTGCGTTTAGTTGGCCTTAAAGTTTCTATTTGCGTACAAGTCGCATAGGCCAATGCAGGCTACGGCTTCTGTGAAGCGAAGTCAGCGAGGCGTTGTAAGCTGATAAACGATAAACGTATAAACGTTACTTGAGTTCATTAAGTTTGCTCAGCTCGATACATTCTACAAACTAACAAAATAGGCCGCATTCTACAGTGCAGGAATATTATCAGTTATCAGTTTGAACTGAGCGAAGAAAGTGCGATAACGCGCCGGCGCAAGGCCGACAGACTCATTCGGAGGGTCGGCGAGCTGCCCAGTTGGCGTGGTTAAACCAAGCCATCACGCGCCTTATACAAAACGTCATAGCAAATCAGCAATGAGGATGGAGAGTTGCGGATAGCGATGGCAAATTGATTGTTGTACTGAACAAAGCCGCGTAAACGCACCCAGAGTGTAAAAATATGGTCTATGATCACCAGCTGTAAATATGCACATGTAATCTCATAATGTCTACAAATCACTTCAATGCCCTCTTGAAGAACCATAAAGAGTAGGACACGGGAGAGGCACTATCCACACATTAAAGCTTCCTTGGTTAACCATCCGTACCGAGTGCATGTACGGCTGTTCACCCAGCAATAAAACCTGTCAGTATGTCTGTTGTGATAGATGGATCGCACTTTCGTTCAGAGGGAAATGCAGAATCGCTCACGATTAGGCGTAATGTGCACAAAGGAATGATGACGGTGTAAACCAAACTTCGGGTCTTTAGGTTCAACCCTTGGCGTTACCGTCTTGTTTGAGTAAGTGCTGTTTACTGCCGCACCAGTTTGTTCTCTTTAGGAATAGAACTCATCTGCGTCTCTATCACTTTTGCTGCTACATCTGGTCGGATCACAAGCCCACGCGTCCGAAGTTCTCAGGAAGAACAATATTGAAAACAGGTTTAGACTGGAAAGCCTTTTCACACGGCAAAAAAATACACATCCTTTCTCTTCTAAGCTAATATCCTTACACCCTTCCAAAAAGCAAGAAATACCCTTTTCAAGGGTGTAACTACCGATAAACCCCCATTTAAAAAGGCTAAATCTTACATGTATTCTAGGGCGTAATGGCGCTAAAAACGACAAAAAACCTTAAAGAATGTTCAATTTGTTTTTGTTATTAGGCTTCAAGGGTTTTAGTTACAGACAGTGATTCACACCTTCAAGGGTGTAAAATTTTAAGAGTCCAAAGTATTGAATCATCCTAGAGCAGCCGTGCAAGACTTAAAGGGACACTGACGTGATTTGTAAATATTGCGGGATTACGAGCACAAATTGTAGTCTGCAGTCTCTAGGTCACGTTTCGACCACTCTCGCTGCGTTTACACGACTTAACGTCACTAGAAAAAGACACTGGAAAATGCTCTCGTGTCTGCATCATCGCCCATTTACTGTGGAATTTTGTATGACGTAATAAAAACGTGGCTTGGCTGACTGCGTAATGCACGGCTCGCTGAACCTCCGACATAGTTAGTCGGCCCAGCGTTTAGTCCGCCTGCCGCCCACGGATCATCGCCATTCGTTCGCTCAGTTGAAACTAAGCACGATGCGTTTTTGAAATAAAACAAAATGTGCCTTTAGTTTGTTAGTTTGTACAGTATCATGCTCTAAGTCCAGGTCGTTCTCAAAAGCACTGCACAAACGCACATGTGGCGCTTCATCACTGGTACTGTAGTTGGAAAATCTAAAGCCATTTGAAGGCGGGAGAAGACTCAGCGAAGTTAATATAGGCAATAGGAAATAAAATCAACCGAAACTTTTACCGTACAGCGTAAACTAGGGCGCAGGAAGCACTTTTTGCACTGGGTGAACAAGCATAGCGGCAAGCAACACGACCACACATCTGCGAACGCTCCTCCATGTAAAAAATGCATTCGCTAAACACAAAATATTGTCGGAATTTGTGGGAGGCTTAAAGCACGCATGTTATACAAAATATAGTATTATAAGCTGTTTGAAATGCTAAAACTAAAAAAAGTGAACTGGCTGTACATTATATAATTTATATTTTTGACATCGGCAGCGTTGGTTCTGGCCGAGTGGTCTCGAGCCGTAGGTATGTAATTTTGAAGATCGAAGTTCGAATCTCCCAGAGCGCATGCTTTTTTAAAGTTGATTTCTTTGTTTTGGGCGATGTTTTCTATAGTAAATTCAGTATTTTTGCGCTGTAACGTTCATTTCCCCACGAGCAACTTCGCAGAACTCGCGCAGACTCGCACTGACCCGCTACCGAGTTCTTGTTGGCGTGCTGTTGCCATAAGCACCAACTGCTTGCAGTCGGTGGGCACAGTCCAAAATCAGGAGACCCTCTGTCTGGTGCGAAACACTTTTTATGATACGGGCATGCGCCAGCCAAGCTCCAAAGATGGCGGAAAAGCGCATCGCATTTGAGCGTCTACGGTGACGCGAAGGGAATTCATCCACTGCGTACACCTTCGCTAGTGATTGCTACGATTCCAAACCATCCCCGTAGGCTTATCTGAAGCAATTTAGGGCCGAAAACATGCAGAAGCGTGGTACGCCGACTGCTCTCATATCGAGAATTCCCATCCGATGATTACACCGGATACAAATCAGGTTGTTTCACAGAATCGGTACCGAAACTTGTTTGCATGTTGATCTTGGAAATCGGTCAATCACGTAGCACCTTAACTGACGTAACTGCGGTTAGCAGGGCCGCCGCTGCAAAAAGCGCATAGTAGTTTATCTTCACTCAGGCTTTTTAAAATGAATACCGCCTTATCGTCCGTGTAAACGATTAAAAGTGTGTTTGTTTGAGCCAGTCTACGCAGTGCAAGCAAAAACAGAAGCTTGACGAATTCATTTTAGTGTCCCTTTAATATACCGCCTCATCAATTCGACGAACTAACCCTAGAAGTTTTCTTCTATCCCCAGTGGAAATAAATGCTGTCAATGATTTCAGATGGTACAATATAAAATAACTATCACCCTTTTTTATATAACTAACACGCTTACCCACTATAAAAAACAATACTCTCTGAAACGGTTTTTTAGCGATAAATTGCGTTTTAATAAAACGGCACTTTGTTGGCTTTTTGCTAGAAAGTAAGGGTGTTATAAATGACACAACACCCTTAAGTGGTGTTTGCCATTGTTTTAACAGCCGAACTGTTTACACTTGAGTCCTATCTCTGCCTGGCATCGCTCAAAACTAGGCGCAGTGAAGTGGATTGAAGGAAAATGCTAGGCCAAGAAGGGTGAGGGAAAGTGGCCAGGACACATGCAGCCAACGAGCAAGAAAAGCGCCTCCGGTCGTCAGAATGAAACCTGGGTCCCTAGCGTTTTGACACCGGCGTCTAGCTTATTGTGCCGTGATTGAATGCGGGGCCCTCAGCCTTTTTGGGGGGTTCCTAGCACGGGCGTTGCCTTCGGACTTTGCTGAGTTCAACTCTGGCTTCAGACTTTGGCAGTTGGAATTTTGGACTTCAGGAGGGTAGACCTTCTTCTTTGATTTAACTCAGCTTTCACTGAGAAAGCCTTGATTTTTAGCCACCTGTCTTTTAAAAGGGCTGAGTTTTAAAAGCGAAGCTTTGAAAGCCGTGCAGGTTGCCGCTCAAACATCGGCGTGGCAAAGTGGCAAAGACGAAACTGCGTGGCCGAGAAGTGTGATGGGCATTGGCGAGGAGACAAAGAGCGGAGCAACAGGTGTGGGGATTGCATGTCGTGGTGCAAATCTTGATGTCAGGACGCGCGCGTCGGGAATTGGCTGCAGTGCTGTACCTAATGATTAAGTAAGCTCGGACGTGCAGGTGTCCCCTACTTGAGAGAGACGGCGTGCTCGGCAGCTTTAGTGTTTGATCGACCGATTAAAGGGTTCACCTAAGAAAAGGCAAGTTAAAGCTAGTGATACCCCCCGCTCCACTGTTACCTCAGTCTTGGCATCCTAGTGGCGAAGGTGACAAAACGTTTTTGTCAGTCGGTGAGGTTGTTGATAGTCAGTTATTTACACCCTTAAGGGTGCGAATAATTTTATCGTGTATGTGGTATGTAGCATGTAGCACCATGTCTTGTTCACAAGGCTAACATTTCGATGATGGCGAACGAAGGTGCATGAAGCTGGAGCTGAACCGAGCGTGGCAATTGCAGAGAAACCAACTGAGAGAGGCGCAAAACGCTGCCGCTGCTACTAACACTGGCTGATCTGAAGACTTTACTATAGAAGGATTTGCACCCTAATAGCAATTTTGTCTGTAACTAACATCGTGGCCCCCTCGCAAAACATGAACATCCTTTTAGCGGTGCTATAAACAACCGAACACCCTTTAGAGGGCTGTTTTTCTTCCGCTTTTGCTAGTGTGCTAAGGTGTTAGTTACACTATACACCCCATAGGAGTGTATTCTTGTGTTTTTTGCAGGGCGTACAGGCGTTAGTCACAGACACTGAAAATTTTCCTTATGGGCGAAAATCATTTTAGAGTTAGGAAATACGGAGCTGTAATGAAGGCAGACTTGGACGCTATGAGGAAAGTGAAAATTCAACTGCAAGAGTGCCGAAATAGAGAGATACGAAGACGAAATGCCGATAGTCATGGAAAGCAGTGTGCAATGAACTTGGACGCAGAACAAGTAAAGTGAAAAATGAACACCAAATTCCCGCGAAGGGAACCATGGGGTAGATGCGACGCATCGGGGGTTGCCGTTGCGTTTCCGTTATGTAAGCTATGTCAGCGTGTGGATTGCTGTTGTTGTTTATCCTATTTACACAGCATGTACGCCCCCGATGCGTCGCATGTACCCCATGGTTCCCCTCCCGGGAAGATGGTGTAAATTTTTTAACCGAGTGAAAGCTGCGCGCTAACGCACAGCTGGCACAGCAACGGGAGCGAGCCCAGCCGAGCGCAAGCTGCGCGCTGATCGCGCTGACGCACAGATGGCGCTGCGGTGAGAACAGCGGAGCGCGCAGCTGCCATGGCGAGGAGAATGGGGGAGGGATGCGGACTACGCCGCGACAACGACGCGGGACAAAGCGAGTTAAAGAGATGTGTTGCATCTAAAATGACACCAAAGCGCAGAATGGCATCATCAGCAGCGTGTCGACACCGAAGATTACAAACAGCAGAGAAAGCTCCCTAGCTATAAGTGCCTTAGAGAACCCTTTTCGGATACTTGGTCAGCTGCTCGCGAAATGTCTGCGACATATTGTGCTGCCGGTGCGACATCACAGAGAATCAATCGAACCACGCTGCATTCCCCGCACCAAGATATTCCGCATTTTCTCCCGTGTATAAAAGCGTGAATACCGCAGCCAAAGGCTAAGGACAGAAAGAGGTGCATGGGTCGTGCCATCTGTCAGTGTTCAACTTTCCTGTCCTTGAAAATATTTTTGTCATGCGGCGGCTCGTAAACAGGTCGTTTATTCAAAATGAGGTGGTTCTGCCGACTGGGCTACTAAAGCCAATCAACGAGGCTTTTTAGAGTTCCTCAAAACAACATTGAGAAGATGCAGAACTGCGCACCGATACCCCACGAGTATAACCGCTTCTGCTCAAAACAACAAAATGAATGTGCGAAGTGAACCACGAGGTGGCGCTGGGTGCTTACAGGATGCTTACAGCACTGGCTGCTTACCGTGTGCGGACGTGCGGCTGTGTGCGGACGTACGGCTGTGTGCGGACGTACAGAGCCCAGAGGAGGCATCGACGACGAAAACAGGTCTTTTTGAAATTTCGTATTTTTTTAGAAAGCCCATGTCTTAGAGAGAGCAGAGATAGTTTTAGGCAATAGGGTTAGTGGAAATCAGCGAGAGTTCCTTTGGAGTTGTTAGTGTAATGAAGGGACCGATTCAAATGTGCCACGCGGTTGTTGCACGTGGTATTTTAAAAGCGTGATTGTTGTCATTGTGGTTAGCAATTCATGAGAGAAGAACTGATGCTGTAGAAAAAAATCGCACGTTGTGTTTTACATTTTCATTACAGTGGCTCGTACGAGAATATGGCAGTGAAGTAATTTAGAGTTGGGCGCGCCTCGCTTCGAGTTGGTCGAGGAAGCGCAACGGCAGCACTTTAGGTGCAAAGTGTGTTTATTAGCGTCGCGCCTCGACCGGCTCGAAGAAGAAAAGCAGCAGCTCCGGTTTAAATTGCAGGGATACAGGAGGAGCTGAAAGGTGAACAAAAGGAGAGGAAGGCTACCGAAGAGAGGTTGGCGGATATGGAGGTCAAGCTGGCGACGAAGGGTGACATCCCGGAAAAGAATGACGTAGGTGACGAGGCAGGTGGGACGACCGTGCTTGGCCCCGAGAAGGAAAAGCGGGAGGACAAAGACGCCACGGCAGAAAACGATGCCGGGCTGGCGCTCAGTAAGCCATTGCGGGAGCAGTTGCCCTCGCCGGGGGGGGGGGGGGCATGGCAGGAAAAAGAAGATAGGCGCAGGGTGATCGTGGCAGGTAACTCCAACATGCGCACTCCGAGAGGGATATTAGAAGACGGGGTGAGAGGACGAGAGAGTGCAGGTTGGCCTGTTCCCGGGGAAGACGGTCATGGTAGTGTTGGATAGGGCGAGGTATAAGGTGTGGGAGAACATGCAGGGGCAGAGCCCAGTAGTTATAGCCGGAGGAACCAGTGACGTTCTGCAGGGAAGGGGCACTGCAGTGTGGATACAAATAGAACAGGGAGTGAAGGGGCTTCGGACGCTGTGCCCAAATGTGCAGGTCATCGTGAGCACAGTACCCGAGATCACTGGGGAAGGCGTGCATGTGGAACGGGAAGCTGTAGAGGTAAACCGACGCGTATGGGAGCTGAGCAAGGAGCTGAGTTTCGCTTTCGTACACCTTATAGTGATGTCTGATGGGTAGGCCGGAAAAGGGTGTTCCAGTGTGACAGAGTTCACTTTAGCGGGCAGGCGGGAGAAGCCATCGGGCGACGACACGTTGCGCGAGCTGTGGCGTTTTTAAGAGGGCCACAGACCTTTGCGAAGATGGCGTAGACAATGAACAAAGGGAGATAGCTCAGCCGGTGCAGATGGGTGCAGGCAGATGAAGGGACGACGGTAAGATATTAAAAAGAGAGGGGGAACTGATGATCGCATACATAAGCATGCAGGACGGCAGGAAAAGAGAAAAGCGGCTGGAGATTCCTAAGCAGTTAGAAGACGAAGATACCCGGGTATACGCTGTGAGCGATACGCACCTACAGGACTTGGAAGAACCTTCGGTAATCGAACAATGTGTATGGGAAGGTTGCAACAGGACGACTGGAGGGAGAAAAGGCGGAGTAGTCGGTATGCGTATACTGCAGCTGGCTAATCTGAAGAAAGTGCAAGAAGTTTGTAAAAAACATGTGCGGGTGAAAAGAATATTTGGGGGAAGAGACATGGCGTTGGGGGTGACGTACCTGTAGACAGGTAAGGATAGCAAAGAACAAAACGAAAAAACTGGTGGTATGTCTAAAAAAGCACATCGATAATTTGAAATGTTAAGGGGATGTGCTTTTGTTAGGGGACATGAACGTCCACATTCAACATCCAGAAGGGTACACAGACTTCAATGGAAATATAATGCTAGATATATGAGTGCCAAAAGCTGATCATAGTAAATTGGGAACAAAAATGCGCTGGTTAAATCACGTGGGAGTGTGGTAGGAGACAGTCGAGTATTGACTACTGCCTTCTTGCAGAGGGACTTTATGAATGGTTGGATGGAATGAGCATAGATGAGGAAGAGGGCCACAGTCTGGGCAGCGACCACAAGCGTGTAAACGTGAGTTTTGGGAAACTGGAGGCGCAAAACAATACCAACAGGGGCGGTACACAAAGTTAAACAGTAAACAAACTACGGTTATAGCCAAAAACACAGAGGATGACATACAAAGAAATCGTGGGAAGAAAGCGAAAAATGACAGGCTCATCAAAAATATGCAGAAACAATAGTCAAGGCAGAGATGACCAATAGAAGGAGCCTAAAGAAAACACTTAGAAGCTGGTGGAACAAAAATCAAGGCGGCTACAGAGTGGCGTAAACGGGCGTCTAGAGAGCACAGGCAGGCCAAGAGGATTGGAAGACATCCGGAGGCAGTCGACCGAAAATGGATGGAATATAAGCAAAGGAAACTGGAAGTGCAGCAATCGGTGCCGGCGAAAATAGAGGGGGACAGTGAGCGATTGGTAGCGAAAATGCGAGGGAGGGGTGTAGACGCGACGAAGACGTTTTGGATCATGTTCGGCAATTAGGAAAATGCACGAGTGCCACAGAAGGTGGTACTATAGAAAACGAGCAGGGGCAGATCCTCCATAGAGAGGAAGCATTGGCATACCTTTATGAACTCATCACGGATAAATTCTATAAGGTGGATAAAGAGGCCCCGCAGCGACGCAAGCATGCCGCGACGGATAGGCCCAAATATCTAGACATAGATGGCGACAAGCTGAAATGAAAAAAAAGCAGCAGAAAAGATCTCCACAAATACTGCGATATAATAATGGCTGAAGTAACGATGGAGATGCTTAACCAATTAGGTCCAAAGAGCAAGAAAAAGCTATTACAAGCCGGGAGAACGAGAATAGAAAAAAGGCAATACTGGCCCAGTGGCAAATTAGCAGGATGATCTTATTGTACAAGGGCAAAGGAGACAGGACTAAACCAAGCTTGTGTACGCCAGTAACCGTCACGTCAATGCTGTACAGGTTAGCAATGCAGGAAGTGAAGTTCGAACGAGAGCAAAAGATAGAAGAAAATCGGAAATTTTGGAACATTAAAATGGGTTTCGAAAGGACAGAAGAGTATGGACGACAATTTATTTGTAGTAAGCCAATGCACATCTGTGGTAAAGATGCAAAATCGACCTTTGTGGTTAGCCGTTGTACACATTCAAGTGGAGTATGATAATGTAGACATTGAGTGGCTGCCGATCATCCTGGAGGTCGAGGGAGTGGGGGCAGAATTCATTAGCTTACTCAGGGAGCATTACCGCGAGAACCAACTGCAAATTGTGTGGGAGGGGATAACATGCAATAGGGCTGTATACACCTACAAAGGTTTGAGCAAAGATGTCCACTCTTTCCACTGCTGTTCATGATATACAAGGCGGGGTTAGAAATTAAGCCAGAGGTCAGTACACTGGGCTTCGACTTATCATACATGAAAAACACGCAGGTGGCGGAACAACGGGTTCCAGGAATAATGTATGCATACGCCATACGGTTGATGGCAGATAATGGCAGAAATATGCAGGGCTTGATAGATATATGCGGTGAAGAAGCGACGCACCTAGGGCAATGCATTAGCAGAGAAAAATGGGGGATCATGAGGTTTAACGATGGTTGCGGAGCTCAAAAGAGTATCAGTTCAACAAGTATAAATACCACGGGTGAAATAGTATAAACATTTCGGATTATGGCTGAACGACAGTGAAGAATACACTCAGGTGCATGAGACTCACCTTAGGCGAAGCGAAGACGGAATGCGGCTCTAACGAAGCCTACAGCCCTCTGGGGCTACAAAAAGTATGAGTTGGTTAGGAGAGTCTGCAAAGTGGGCCCGGTTCGAGAAATAACATTCGGAAATTAGGTTCTGCGCACGAACCCAGAGACCGAAGCGGGCCTGCAGGTAAATCAAAGGGCGGTAGGCAGGCTGGGCCTAGGGGCCCACCGCAAATCTACGAACGAAGGGGTACAGGTGGATGTGGGTTGGATGTCTTTCCAGGTGTGGGATGCGCAGAGAGAGATAAAGTTCGAGGAGTGTCTTCGTGACATGGAGGACGAAACGTGGGCCGTCAGATTGTTTACATACGTGTGTATGAGGAGCGTGGACCCAAGTTGAAGACGGAGGACCAGACAGCTGACCAAGTGCTGCAGAAAGTCTGTAGGGTAAAGTAGTGTACACGCAGCATTTAATAAGCAGGTAAAGGCAGCAGAGACGGCGAAGTGGCCACAGAGAATGGAAGCAAAAACAAGCCTGGAGACTTATAGGGCAGACAAACTAGAAAGTAGGAAGGAAGGGTTTATGGGAATAGGAGAGGCAATGCAATTCCTCCTTGAAGCACAGGTGGGGTGCCTGAGAACTTGGACATACACGAGTATTTATAGGCAGCAGGATGAAACATGTGCATGCTCGCGGCAGTGGTCGGGAAACTATAGGCCGTATTGTCAGGGGCTGCACAGAGACACGCCCTCCGCGGGGTGAGGAGAAACGACGTTGGCGGGGGATTTGGGATGAGGGCGAGCCTCAACTTCATGGCCATAGAGGTGACGAAGAGGCGGCTGGAATTGTGGTGGAGGAAAAGTAGGGGAGGAATGGGTACGCAGGCGGAGTAATCATACGGATGAGAATTTAGACCCATGGGGGCAGTAAAAGGCGGTGGTAACAATGAGAGTTTAAAACAGGGGTGAAGGGGTGATGGGGGAAAGGCCAATTATTAAGATAGCTAGGCGTAGGGCAAGCGGAATAAAACACGCAAGTCGCTTGATGACAACTGACGCCGTGGTTCAAAGGGAGAGCCACTAATCATCATCACCGTCATCATATGTCGGACTTGTACCCGCAAGGAAACGGAATCTCGCAAGTAAATGAGCAGGCTGCACGACGAGTTTTACTGTCTTCTTGCGTGTCAGGCCGGAAGGATAAGGATTGAAACACCGGTGTGGGGAGCGAAGCGTTTCCGTACGCGTTTTTTTTTTATCTGGAAACTAATCCATAAGCAGCGAGAAACTCGCCGAGAGGAGGTTGCGCTGCGGAGAATACGGAGAATGCGCCTCTTGGCCATCGCAGTACCGCGGCCCATACGACTATACCTGCCCATTCTGCCACTCCGCCGTACAGAATGTGAATCTGCAGCATCTGCTGTGGACCTGCCCCGGACTGCATCAGATCCGATTACGGCACGTTAGTGCAACCGGCCTCCACCCTGGCCGCCCTCCAGACCTGCAGCGCTGGGTTCATGGACCATTTCATCGGCACCTTCTGGACTATATACGAGAAGGAAACTTGTTCTTGTACCTGTGATTCGTGCACCGTTATGCCGCAGGGCAAACTTTCGAATTAAAAAAAAAGAAACCCACCGGAAAGCAATAGGGCCTGTTTTAAAAAGAAAAAAATGGCTCTGGCGTAGCTGAGCTAACCCTGAATATGCAAAGTGAAAGCTTGGTATAAGTTGGTGAAGTCTTGGTTTCACTTGTTTAGTGAAGCAGCTCACCGGGCGATATCTCAAGGACAGTCAGGCGCCCTTTGCAGTCGACGGCTCAAACATTCCGCTACCCCACAGCCCACCCATTGAAGAGGCTAAATGATGCAGCTGGCCTTGAGCGTTCCAGAAACAGTGCAGGCCGAACGAGTTGACCTTTCTTTTACTTCAACCAGAAGAAGAAGCGCCTGTGATTGGCTGGGTGTATGGCGCGATCCAGAGGGTCACTTATGAGTGTGCGGAATTTCATGCCTCCGGCTGTGGGTGACGAGGGGTGCACGGGTGGTGGGCAGGGAGTTCTGGCATACGACGCCAACAGCAACACCGTCGGCTACCTCAGTAAGTGCATACAATCTTTGCTTGAATATGTAGGGGGACCTGCCATTGTTTTTTGAATTATCCGTTCTTATACGATACGCAAACTTTAAACCCAGTGCGCCCGTGATGCTCTTCTAATCGAATTCTGATCAATAGTACTACATACTTAAGCCGACTGCATCGCCCTTACTTGATGTCGTAGAAGCCGTCTTCAGCATTGTGGTCGTCGCAGAAGTAGAACCAGTGTCAACTGGAGCCGTACTCGTTTCGCCTGCCAGGAACGCTGAAGAAAAAAAATTTTTAGTGTTAAAGTGGCATTTTAATTTAGCTGCAACCGTGTAAAAAGTAAGAAGTAGGCTTTTAGGAATCTTGATATTGCCACGAACAATGTATGCGTCTGTTTGTTTATTTATTGTTTGTTTTTACTGCCCGGCCCTGTTATCTGTGTCAAGCGAAGCGTGTTGCATTCTTTATGTTTATGCCGCACGGGCTATCTCATTCAGATAAGCAGACTGTTTCGTTCTTACGTCACTAGCCCAGATTAATCTTCTATGATCTACAATGCCCTGGATGTAAATAGAAGGTTCCAGAAACACTCACGCCGAAAGATAAAAGCCTGCAGAGCAGACGCCACGGTATTCCGATCGTCGACGCTTTCCCGCACACGTCACTTAGTTTAGTGCTGCTTCGCCGCCTGTGTATTCTTTAAGTTGTTAGGGGAGCACAAGTTCGCTCCAATAAACGTGTTTTTCTTCAAGACAACGGCGTCCTCTCTGGCTTCATTAAATCTGGTAGAGGTAATGGGTACTACGCCTTTATGCTCTCTACATCTGGAAGCCGCGAAGACAGTCCAACCAGAGGAAGCCACCAACTGCAAGGATTGCTACCCGAGTTCGGTCTTCTGCCAGAAGGGCCCAAGATAAGGAATGCTGCAACAAACATAATGTTGCAAGAAACAATATCGCCAATCGTCCTGCAGCAGCCCCGGGAACCGCCATCGTTCCGGGGAGCCACCGCGGAATACCCCGAATAATGGTTGGTGAAGCTGGAGCGCGTCCGCATCTTCAACAGCTGGGACTACGAAGAAACGTTCCGGCATGTTTTCTTTTACTTATGAGATGCTGCTCGAACTTGTTTCGAGAGCCCTGAGAGCTCTTTGACCGACCGGACTCAATTCAAAAGGGAGTTCTTTAAGATCTTCACTAGCGTGGTGAGAAAAGAGTGAACTGAGCTTTTGCTTGAAACTCGAAGACAGCACCCCAACAAAGGTGTCGTGATCTTCGTTGAGGAGGTGAAGCGACTGTTTCGCCGTGGGGATCCCGAAATGACCGAAGAAAAGAAACTCTGGTTTCTGATGGGAGGAGTAAAGCAAGAACGTTTTGCTTGACTTATCCGCAACCCCCCCCCTCTAAATCGGTGGCCGAATTCGCGTCCGAGGCGGCCGCCATGGACAAGACGTTGGAAATACGCACGAGGCAGTGCGACCATCCCATCAATGCGATAGTTGCGGACACTATCGATGCCGGGGCTCTTAGCTCTGGTACACTACGTGAGACAATCCGCGCTGTCCTTAGGGGAGAACTGCGGAAACTCTTCCCAACAACTCCGCAACCCCGAGTCACCTCTATGAGCGACGGGACGCAGGAAGAAATTCAACTCGCTTTGGAGACTTCTACGCCTTCCGAAGTTCCACGTGAGCCTCAAGCAATGACCTACTCTGCGGCTGTTCGACGTCCCCGTCGTGCTCCAACCCGTCATCAAGAAGTCCCGCCGTACCACCGTCCACTGTCGCCCACACAACCCCCTGCAGGCCAAAACCAGGCGCCGAGGAAGACGGACGTTTGGCGAACCACCGATAATCGTCCTCTGTACTACCACTGCGGGGAGGCCGACCACATCTACCGTCGATGTCCCAAGAAGAGGCTTGGTTTGGGAGGGTTCTCCGTCGTCTCACCCCACCCCCGACCCGGCCAGCGCAAAACGGGGATGGAAGAATACCTGTCCAACACCAGTCTTGGACCAGTCCATTTCAACTGATCGCCGTCGCCTTACCCATAACAGTCGCCCAACCACCGTAGCAATGCTGATTTCGCAAGTGGAAGGTCCCCCAGCCCACGCGCGGGAAACTAAAAGCAGCAACTTCTGTAGGTAAAGTTGTACGACCACGGCAAAATGCAAACCCTCCAACGACGCAACGACTAGCGGAAGACGTTGATTACCGACATGCCCTAAGCATGACGACCCGATTTAACCCGGACGTGACTCCTGAACTGCGCGACGCGTACCCGACATGACCGAACCTGCCGCTGAGAATACGACGAAGACGACGACGCATAGTGCTCGACCGTCAACACAACCCGAGATACGACTCCCCGGCGCGCGCGAAACGCAAGGAAAGGGGGCTTCCGACGTTCAGCTGTCCATCGACGGCTTTGAAGTAGTCGCCCTCATAGGCACAGGAGCCGACTACTCAGTCATGAGTGGTTCCTTTGCGTCTAAGCTGAAGAAAGTTATGTCCAGATCGGACGGTACACACATTCGCACAGCAGGAGCCACCTCGTGACGCCAAGTGGAGCGTGCACATCGCGCGTCACCATAGACGGCATAACGTACCCAGCGGCGTTCGTCATTTTGCCTAACTGCTCCCGCGACGTAATTCTCGGAATGGACTTCTTGACGGCCAAAGGCGCATTAATCGATCTGCAGACTAAGTCGATAACTTTTTCCTCCGATTACTACATGACGCCGGAACCGAAACCCGAACACCGTGCAGCTGTAAGGATCGCCGATGATCATGTCACCCTTCCACCCCGCGCAACGTTGATGATCACAGTCTACTCTGAAGGTGCTGCTCCTGACGTCAATGCTATCGTGGAGAGTTACGAAAGGTTGATTCTCGACAGCGGTGTGTCGGTCACAAGAGGCATTTCGCCGTTTAAGCCGCGCAGATCCCACGTTTTCGTCACCAATTTCACCGAGGAGTACTAGCATTTAAACAAGGGCGCAATTGCGTTCCTCGAAGAAACGCAACAAGCAAGTGACGTGATCACAGTGGCCGACTTCGCACGCGCACCTGAAGACACCTTCAAGCTTCCGCATACCTAAGACGTGATTCCCGTGCTACCGCAAGAAGAAAGCAACAAGTTATTGGCTTTGCTGCGTCGCTACAGCGAGTGTTTTTCGTCGAACTCAAAATTACTTCAGACACCTCTGGCGAACCACCGGATAATATCCGAAGATGGAGCCCGGCCTACCCGACAGTCACCGTACCGCGTCTCTTCACACGAGCGCGAAGCCATTCGGACTCAAGTCGACGACATGCTCAGCGACGACATTATACAGCCATCGAAATGTGAGTGGGGTGCGGCGGTCATACTCGTGAAGAAAAAAGATGGCACTGTAAGGTTCTGCGTTGACTACCGGCGACTGAACAAAATCACCAAAATGGACGTGTACGCCCTGCCACGAATCGACGACGCCCTCGACCACCTCTGCCATGCGAAGTACTTCTCATCAATGGATCTGAAGACCGGCTACTGGCAAATTGAAGTGGACGAGAGAGACCGAGAGAAGACTGCATTTATAACCCCGGACGGCCTATACGAATTCAAGGAGATGCCTTTTGGGCTGTGCACGGCGCCGGCAACGTTTCAAAGAGTCATGGACACTATGCTAGCTGGCCTGAATTGGCACATTAAGCTCGTATACCTCTACGACGTTGTGGTATTCGCCCGAACTTTCGACGAACACCTCCCAAGGTTGGAGTCCGTACTCGAGGCCATTCGTACTTCGGGGTTAACGCTTAAACCTGTAAAGTGCCCTTTCGCCTACGAGGAACTCCAGTTCCTGGGCCACGCCATCAACACCGCGGGAGTCCTACCTCTGGCCGCCTTGGGAGGTGGAGATTGGGCCTGCAGGAGTACGACGTTATAGTCGTCTATAAAACCGCCAGAAACACTCCGACGCTGGCTGCCTCTCCCGAGCCCCCGTCGACCCACAACCAGAACACACTGATGAAGACAGCGCGTTCTTCGGAATCAAGACGGAGAGCGAACTAGCCGCCCAGCAGCGTGCCGACCCCGAATTACGCGTCATAATCGACTACCTCGAAGGATGCAACGTCGCCGTGCCTTAGACCTTCAAACGCAACCTATCCGCATTCAGCCTGAAAACCTCCGTACTCGTGAAGAAGAATTTCAGCCCCAGAACGAGAACGAATTATTTTCTTGTCTTCCTTGCAGACCTTCGTGACAAAATTTTGGAAGCGTGCTACGATGACCCTTCTCCGGACATCTAGGCACAGCCCGCACAATCGGAAAAATGAAGGCTAAGTACTACTGGCCCCACCTTACGTCCGACGTCACCCACTACATGCGGAGCTGCCGTGACTCCCAGCGACGAAAAACGCCACCGACGAGACCCGCAGGAGCTCTGCAGCCGATCGCCGTCCCATCGAGGCCCTTCCAACAGATTGGAATGTACCTTCTGGGCCCGTTCTCTACGTCCCCATCCGAGAACAAGTGGATTGTCGAGGCGACCGACTACATGACGCGCTACGCAGAGACCACCGCTCTTCCAAGGGAGACTGCACAGGAAGTCGCAAAGTTCTTCATAAGCTAAGTTGTGCTGTGACATGGAGCACCGGAAGTCCTAATAACGGACCGCGGAACGGCATTTACTGCGGAGCTGATGCAAGGAATATTACGCTACAGCAAAAACGGATCACCGAAGAACGACGGCGTACCACCCCCAAACGAACGGACTAACGGAACGTCTGAACAAGACAATCGCAGATATGCTGTCAATGTACATTGACGTGGAACACAAGACTTGGCACGAAGTGCTCCCGTATGCTATTTTTGCGTACAACATGGCTATCCAGGAGACTACGCAGATGACGCCGTTCGAGCTTGTCTACCGAAGACGGCCGACTACGATGCTTGACGCCATGCTTCCGCATGTACAAGACGACGACCTTCACCACGACTTCTAAGTATACCTTCAGCGCACGGAAGAGGCCCGCCAGCTCGCTCTAGTTCGTACAACGGACCAGCAGCTCGCTACAACCTCCGACGCCGACACGCCGACTACCACCCTGGGGATCGTGTGCGGGTTTGGACTCCCATTCAACGACGCGGACTCAGTGAGAAGCTTCTCCGACGGTATTTCGGACCCTACCAGATTCTACGACGTGTCGGCCAACTTACCTACGAGTTGATCCCCGATGGTGATTCCGGAGTATCACGATGAGGCATGCGGCCCCAAGTCGCCACGTGGTTCTCTTAAAACCTCACTATGCAAGATGACGGACTTTTTTGTTGTTTGTTCGGACTGTATTTTGTTTCAGCATCGGGACGATGCACTCTTAGAGGGGGGTAATGCCGCGAACCATGTATGCGTTTCTTTGTTTATTTATTGTTTGTTTTTACTGCCCGGCCACACCCGGCCCTGTTATCTGTGTCAAGCGAAGCGCGTCTTGCATTATTTATTTTAATACCGCACGGGCTATCTCATTCAGGTAAGCAGACTGTTTCGTCTTAACTTCACTATCCCAGAACAAAATTCTCTGATCTACAATGTTCTGGATGTAAATCGACGGTTCCAGAAACACTCGCGCCGAAAGATAAAAGCCTGCAGAGCAGACGCCACTGCATTCCAATCGTCGACGCTCGCCCGCACACATCACTTGGTTGACTTCTGCTTCGCCGCCTGTGTATTCTATGAGTTGGTAGGGGAGCACACGTTCACTCCAATAAACGTGTTTTCATTCAAGACAACTGCGTCGTTTCTGGCTTCGTGACAATATACTGCGGGGCATTTTACGAATGGCAACGAAAGTTCCCCATGCGGCTGATCATCGCCGCCTGCTGTTACTCAGCATGGCGCGGAAAGTGCCTTACTGCGAGTATGTTTAATGTGGCACACTCGCGCTTGTTCTGCATTTTCGCTTTCCTTCTAATCTTCTTTAAAATTCTTGCAGCTACTTTAAAAATCTGGGTGTAAAAAAGAAGACGATGTTACGCATAAGCACAATGTCGTTTCAAAACGCGTGAGCGCGCTGACATCCAGGAGCGTCGCTTCCGCAGAGTGATACCTTACATGAGCTATTGCCGTTCTTAACTAGTACCCGAGTTTTCTAGCTTTGCTTCATAGAGTATTGTACGCCAAATCCGGGAAATTATTGATTATTTTTGTTTTGCTGCCCAAAACGTATTGTGGGAAGGTTCAATCCTTCAAGGGATTTCTCTTACAATGAGAGGTACGTTTGAAGCTATTGCTCAACTTGGGCGCCTGTATTATGCGTTATTCCATTCTTTAAAGGACTTTTTCTTACAATGAAACCTGCATTGATGGCTATAACTGATTTCCTGCACTTTAAATTTGTGTTAATCTCAGCAAACACCTTTAAGAGCTGCCGAAAGTACCTAGGCTGCACGACAGAGCAAAATGGGTATGAACACTTTATTGTATAATTACAGGGCCGTGAAAATAAAATGAAAGTTTTGTTTATTAAAAATACCGATTTATCCCAACAATGAGGATAACCACTTCATCGCCAATTTCAAAATTTCTCAATACTTAGTAAAACGGTTTATTCAGAGCGTACTAATCCACTTTCTGGCTTGATCTGAATGGCGTCAGCAGGCGTTGCTTGCTGTATTGGTGGTCGCCGATGAAGACCACCGCCCATATGCGACACTGTATCATTTACCTCTAGTTTAGTTTTGTCGTATCATTGGAATTGAAACACGCAGTTGAGACAGTGAAAACCATAATGTTACCGTTTCCTCTATTGCTAGAGTATTGCGCCATGCAAGAAATATCCGTATAAATCAAACCTTTATTGCCTAGACGAAAAGAGAGTTAGGCGGTCCTGTGTGCGTGGAAAACTCCTCCACCTCAACACCATACGCGTGCGCGAAAACAAACACGTCGGACAGCCCTTTTTCAGTACCTCACCCCGTGAGTTACCACCTTGCACCCCCCAACACGCACATTAAGTCAAAGATACTGGGATCATATCATACTAACGTCATTACCGAGGTCGACATGGAGGATGCTCGACAGTCACGCAAACGCTGGAGTGGTTACCATCAACTTGACCTTGAAGGACATAGTCAGTAATGAGTCCTGTGAGGCGTTTCCGAGCGGCCGTTATAATGTGTCATACTATATGTATGCACAAATTTAAATAAACCCTCGCAATCACAAGCAGCCTTTTATAATATACCACAGATGTGTTATGGTAGAGGCCTACGAAGTTTTGTTTTCGTGGCACGAAAAAATTGTACTCAAGCATTTCTTGATACTGTGCCAGTGGATCTCAGGATGTGAAAATTGAGCTTTTGTACTAACTTCAACATTTTCCAACAAAACTCGCGTGCTTTACTGGATGTTTTTCAGCGCGTCTTTATTTCGGCATTGAGCGGGTTACAACCATTACGATATAAATGGCATGCTTTATGCTGGTAGAAGCGAACTGGTGTCCCCTTGCTCTTCGAAGTACGGTGGTACCGAGCTCGGCTCTGCCAAGAAATGTTGGAGGTATTGGTAGTACAAGTACTATTATGCACACGCGGCTGCCGCGTCTACGGCGCTGGCGTTGGAGGCAGGCAAGACACAAAGACGGCCGACGCCAGCCTCCTCGGGTGTTTACTCCCGACACTACACAAGCGCTCCCATCCTCTACGTCGTGAAAAGGTCCCGCGTTGCTTGAGTGGCTGCAGTCGTTCGACTTGAGCACTACTGGTGGACGACGGTCGGTAAGGATGGAGAGGTATACCCGAGTTCCACGCTGCCGCTCGCAGTGCTGTCCGACGCCGTCAAGCGGCCATGCCCAGCGCCGCTGCCAAAAGTCGCTTCTCCACGCCGACGCGTCTCTCTAATTAAAGCGCACCGCCACGGTGGCACCCCATCACGGGGCGCAGTGCCCTCCACCGGCGGCGCCGCCCTCGTCGTAGAGCCCCGCGGCTCTCTCGGAGCGCCTAAGGAGCCTTCACTGCTAATCATGCGCCGAGTCAAGAACGCAAGGTTTCACAATTCCCCCAACGTCCAGACCCTTCATCTTCCTTGAAGTATTGATCCCAAGTACGTTGATCCCACCTGAACCCTCGTACGTCCGATGCCTAGGTGTGCGATGGCGGGTCTATCCACTCTTATAGGGTACCAGGTCAATGTCCTTCAAGGGACGGCAGGGCTTTTCCCGGACAGCGGTGAAACCAGGCAACGCCACAACAGATGTTCGGTCGTGTGTCTTGGGGTGCTTGACGGGAACTGTGGGATTTGGTATGACGCCGGTTTATGATGCGCAACCGTGCTAGCCACAAAAGCTGACCAGTCAAGGCTCGGCGAAGAAGTACCACCTCTTTCTTCCGAGAGTGATGGGTGAACGGAGATGCCATACATCAGGTTTTGCCAAATGCCTGAGAACGCTGCGGGGATAGGATTGTGTGCTATGCCATGTCCGGGCCCTATCCACAACAGGCAACAGCAGAAGGCGCAAAGGAAAAGGAAGCTGTCATACAAGCGAGCACAGAAATGCAACAACGAACCAAACAGAGAGGCTGCTCAGTTTCAACATGACGCCGCCCTAGCTTGCTACCATTCTGAGTCCAGCACTACTTTAAATCAACGGCTTTCCAATGGGCACTCTGTATCTAGCCTCGAGATCATTGCCATGCGTATGCCTTTCCATTACTCAGATAGTTGAAAGATTAGATCCGCGTTTTAGTATACTACGCTCAAACTCACTCAAAAGCCACGAACACCGCCTGCTGCGCAGGGGGAGCAGACTGCCATTTTTAGAACTACTAGGAAACGAACCCGTGACCTGCAAAAGAGCGCAACTTTGTAATTAAAAATGAATCCCTGTACATAAAAGAACATCTGGGAATGAAAAGTTACAACATGCAGAACAGCTGTCAGTCCTTACGTGCCTTTTTTGTCCAATGAGGATGCTGTTGGAGAGGCTGAAATCTAGCCTGTTGAGACAGCTACGCTCGGTGTTTGCTTTTCCGTAGGGACAACGATTGACCGTGTTTCGATTGTACAAAAATTTGAAACCACCCTAAAAAGAAATATTGAACAGAACAACTTGGTCGACAAGTAATAAATAAATGAATTGCTCAAATTGTTATTCGTTCCATCAGTCAATAGTTTAGTATGTCGTGTATAGTAACACTGAGATGTGAAAACAACATTCCCTGTTGCCGGTTACTCGATATACACTACTTGTATACAGCGCAAAAGCACGACGCACATTTGAAACAAAGAAATGGTAGCTTGATGTATCATTCAATTCACTTAGCACGTCTGACAAATTCCTCTAAAATTATCCGTGGCCGGCAAGCCACGGCTGTGTCTCAGCTCGGTATTACAAAGGCAAAGGAAGGCTATTCAAGCAACAACTCAAGGGAGCCCTTGACTGCGCGGCCACCATCCGCCATGGGGGATAAAATTTAGGTTACAGTTGAATCTCAAATGAACAAAGACCCCCTACAAGCGAAGTCATTTGTTAACCCAAAAGTTTTCAAGGCAATGCAACCTTCACTTCTTGAACTAAAATGCGTTATGTTGCTCCTGGAAAAATATGATCCAAGCTATGCCTTTTTCTTTGAAATTTGCGCCAACTATCACGCAAGCAGTGTGTGCTTCGTGAGCGTATAGGACTAATCTGCTGGTGTTGAGGTAATAAGGCCCGTTTGTTTTCACTTAGAATGCGTTTTATTGCCCTCCAAAACTGTCTTCGTAGTAATGCATTCGCGTGTAAAAAAAAGCCGGCTTTAGGTAGACGCGTGTGGCTTTGTAAGCTGCACAGTTAAGACCACCATTTAAGAAATATGCTATGCAAACTACGCCGTATAAAAGAAACGCGGGGGCCATATTGGACAGCGTGCACATTCTTATGCGGCATCGCACGAACGTGCTGGTGAGTCAGAACTTTAGAGAAGAGTGAAAAGTGACGATGCATATTATGAGTGAGAGAATGCGCAAAGTGTTTTGAGTCCGAAGGTCTCTACTGTAAGGAGCACAAAAATTTGTACGCTAGCTGTCAAAGACGGTTTCTGGATCGTTATTCCATCATGTGGTGGAATGTGGGCTGCACTCTTCACCGAACCATGAGTACGAAAGTCCGGCCAAAACTCCCGGGAAGCTCCGCGTTGTAAACGCCTTCTCTGTGCAACCAGGCTCGTACAGTGTAATGACCAACGAAGTATTTGTGTTTTTGATCTGCTTATATGTCGCCTATCTCCGCCGCTGTTTTTCAAGCCAAGAAACGTTCTGTCTGTGGACTTTTTACGTGAAGTAATTTTCTTGAGTTGGCGATGTTGCGATTTGTGTCGATGTGATGTTGCTCTGCCTATTTTGCTCTTATATTTTTATTTTTAATTCCTTAAAGCCTCTTCGTGCTTCTTTTTTTTTTCGGAACCAGGCAGCATGGCAAGGCCCTATAAAGACGGCGTATCCACGGTTAGGGTGCGCGAGCGCTCACTGTTGGTATGAATAAGTGTTTACCAACCAAGTTTAATTCAACGGGATTAGTACGACCGTGCTGGATCACACGAACGATGGTAATTCTTCGAGTTCTCCCGTTTGTTTCCATTTGCAAGAATTTTCAGTTATATTTCCAGTTGTGTTTTATTTCTTCTTCACCTTTATATTTGTTTTCCTGATTGGTGCTTTCACGCACGACCTGCGTGACGTCACGACGGAGTGACGTCTCAACATTCTGCAGTAAGAACAGGGTAGACCAATCTGTGAATTGCGTTTAGACTCTCGGGACAGTCACTGCAGCATGCCGTATGCCGTATTCAAAAACGCAGTATTTAGAGTGCCGTCCGACAGCGCTCCAAATGGCGCTGCAGCCGTGACAAGACCGCGGTCCGCCAACATTGAAACATGTAATAGTAAGGGTAGCAAGAGATAGGGCATCTCCTGTTGTGGCGGTGAGGGTCCGTACAAGTCTGCTGATATCAAAGATGCTGATTGGATACCGGCTGTGGTGGTGCTTACTTTTTTCATCTTTAGTTTATTTGTAATTTTTATCGGTAAGTATTCTTGTCCTTATTCATGCACCCAGGTACTTAGGAGCCAAGCATTGTTGACGTGTTATTAGTAGGTGCTTGAGTCGTGACATCACAGTTTTAGCATTACGACTGTCCCGTGCATTTCATATGTACAGTGCGTATAGGGAACCGATTGCGCCTTATCGCGCGGCCACGGTGAGGAGGGCAGCACTCCACCGGAACCAATAAGGGCCCATGGTAAGGCTGTGGTGGCCCGTTCGTGAAACTAAGCCACCCTACAGGAACGAAAGCTCAAGTGCCCAGTTTGTCCCCGGTACATACCGTACGCATGAAATGTGCGGAAGTGCTGAACATACGAAATGCTAAAACTCTTTATTCCTTAAGGGTCAGTGACTAAGAGTCAAGACAAATGCAAACATGAGCAAACAGGTTGGAAATATCCTCACCATCTTCAGATTCCGTTGTGTGATAGTCCACTCCTAAAACAAGAGAATTATTTGGTCAGTTAAGTTCATTTATCAACAGTTCTCAAAATTGATGACGCACTCAAATCACAGTAAAGAAGGTCATTTTTTGTTTGCATATTTCGGTGTATGAAAACACAGCAGATGCGTGATGAAGATAACATTGAGAAACGGCTGCTGATCACACAATGTGGAGTCTATACACTCCAACAGATATTGCCAATAGTAGAAATTTATGGTGGGATTTCAGAGTATTCGTCATCTATGGTGTTCATGGCAGCAGTATAACAGAAATGGTCGCTCATAAAAATTAAGTAAAGCTTCAAAACAGAATGTCCCCAAACAGACTCCATAGACATTTCGACAGCCAAGTTCAGAGAAGAACCTTACATCTAAAACTTTAAAGCTGTGAAGCGACTGCTGGGAGTTATTTTGAGGCTGATTTTACAATGCCTTTTTTCTTATCTTGTAGTTCTGTCGATCCGCCGAAATTATTCCCTTGCAAGATAGCATAAAAACATTCCGAAATACAACAAACGGCAACAACAAAACTTCGTTGCTGGCTGTTCTGAAAGTTGACGTCCTAAGTACCAGCCCAACCTAATAAAACAGCTTATTATGGTGTTAAGGCCGTAAAGCGAGAAAAGTTTCAACAGAGACACTTTCAATGCGTGTTTGTTTTCACTCCATTGTTTGGTTCGCTCTGCTTGGCTGTGCAGTCAGCCAGATTGCAATGATTGCGAACATTACGGTTTCTCCAAGCGAGGCCCTATCAAATGTTTCCAATCTCTAATCTCAGAGTTAATTGCGGGATTTCTATGGAAAGACCACCATTTATTTTTCAGTCAATACCATGGGTATATACACGGGACCATAGGTAGAGGTGTCTTCATATTTCGGCAAAAAATATTAGAGTACCCCTCAAATATCTATTTCTAGACTGACTGCTTTCCATTTGAGTGAAACCACCTTTGTGTCCGTTATTTCGGTAAACAATTACAAATATCCACGATGCGGCCGCATTCCTCATACTTACATGTACTTTGTGCGTCGGCGGACTACAATGTCGCGGTAACAGCGAGCATGGTGTTTTTGCCTCTCACATGCCTACGGACAAAAGCATTCAGCCTCTCACATGCCTACGAACAAAAACTAGAGTGTGTGCTGTGAATTTAATTGCTTTTCGTGTGGCCACAGTTCTACATTTAAGCTTGGGAATTGCACAGGACCACTTAGAGATGGCGGTTTGTCTGCGCCGACCACAGCTACAAGAATATATATCACTTCCATGACTACGCACGCGTGTTTGGATTTTTATTTAACGAATTCTCGACTGTCTTCGTTAATGTCGCAAGACCTCTTTTGAACACCATGAGCGGCTGGCTGCTCCTGCACTCAGTCATCACTGCTACAATTTGGGGAAACATATCCATGTCTTTCGTTGATACAATGGCTGATCCATTCACAGTTGTAACTACATGATGCGGTTCAAGTTCCCTCGATTTTTGATGGTTTGGGGAAGGGTCACATAGGGCTCCGTAACCTCTGAGACGGATTTGTATTCCATCGTATGCCTTCGCTTCGCCATTGGTAGCCATGTAGAACGTGCTGAAATATTTCAGTGGGTGTGCATCCAAGCCAGTTGGCTGACATTGAGTAGGGCTACGATATCAACTAAGCCACTCTAAAAAAGCAGTTGCCTTCCTGACGGGGCAAGCAACGCTCGTTCCGTTTTCAGGTACCGGATCTTGTGTTGTGTGGAGGATATTGTCTTCCAGATATTCGATTCTAGGTTACGCTGAACGAGTTCTCCAGGTACAGAGTACATGCCCGAGTTGGGTCGAAAAGCTTTTACAAAAACAGAAGCGCATCCGAAAATTGCCAGACCCAAACCGCTGTCATCCATAGTACACGTGCCAGACGTTCCAGAGCGTGAGCGTAGAAGTTGTCGGAAATATGGCACGAAGGAGGAGCGTTTTGACAGAAGCTTTTCGACAGAAGCTTGAAATAACTTTTTTAGTAGCGTACCTGAAACAGACGGGTATTTCCTTCCATGGGAAAGAGCGAATAATTGTTGTAAATTTGGGAATAACGGGACCCTGCAAAAGTTTTGATAAACGCTTTCACTCTTTTCTTCGCGTCTGGAAGCACTGCGAAAGCTATAGTTATCGCCAGAACGGAGCGGCACTGCGTGAATTGCTCGTCTCACTAGACATGCCTTCCGTTTCTGCATTGCTTTTGTGGCTTGATTTTTGAAGTTGCTATCAAAAAGCGTTTATTGCTGCATTGCTGGCCTTAGTGACATAATTCGGGCGATCCAAGAACGTTAAAACTGGGAAAGACAGAAAAATCTTTTGAGCTCGTTTCCAAGTTAACAGATGGGCATAGAACAGTAATTTCTGGCTGAGCTACTTTGCGACCCCCTAATCTAAGTACTGGGTGTGTTGGGAAACTACGTTCTGCAAGCATTTGGAATTTCAAAAAAAAAACATCGAAAAAAGTGTTGCAGGGTCTTTTTAAATGTTCCTCAAGCTCCTGGAGACATTTATAATTGTGCGACCGGAGCTGTTCAGATGAGATGCACGTTTGCAGCATTATGTCCTCGTTAGCCTTAGTCGCAGTACCTTATATGTTTGCCTGCCCTGAAAAATATTTTCACCCTGTTGGGTGGGTTGTTGTAAATAACTTCCGCCCAAACCCCCCAGAAAAAAACAAAAGAAAACACCATTTAGGGAATGTTATGTCGTTGATAACACGTTCACCCCTATCAAAAAACACAAGTAAAACCCTCTTAACGCTCGTTTTATCGTTATTCACGCCTAACCAAAGGGGTTTTTATTGTTTGTAGACACTCTGTAAAGGTGCTAGGCCTATAAAAAGGTTTAGTTCATTTTTGAGTGTTGAGAGGGCATCATAGCCGGAATTTAATGACTTACTTCTCACAAGGATGAGCCCCAATACGAGCGCCAGCGTCAGGAAGACGATTAGTGCCATCACCACAATGGCCGTTACACGCCGCTTGGGCTTGGTTCTGCTGTACAATATAATTGGACCAATTAACAGGAGAAAGAAGACGCGTTGAACGGATACAGCAGTGGTTACTAATATGACGTTTCTGAACTTCACGCGAAGCCAGGCACGTTGAGGGTAGCGCTGATATTTCACATTCCTTCATAGACGTGTAGCATACTTTGAAATACCTCCAAATAAAGTAAGCAGTAGTTCGAAAATTGTTCACTAACCCGTACCATTTATATACGGCTTGTCGCAAATGTGTTGTTCTTTACAGTCAAATGTCTTGGTTTTTAAATATTCTAGCCTACCAATTACGCTATTATAACGGTAACAGGTGCTACGTTTGCCAAATCTATATTTTTGTGTAAATGAGGCGCCTTTATCACTTTCACTATTTTTCTCTATTTTTTCATATTTTCTGAGTATTCCAATTTTGGTACGACCGACTATGTTCTTTTTTATTATAAGGATTAAAGGTGTTACTTCCGCCAAACCTGCGTTTTGTGGACATGGCGGGTGTTACTCGGCCCGGCATACTATTTGTTTCCAATTTTAACAGCGAAGCGTTTGCTGCTGGCCGTAATACATGCATATGCGGCGTCGTCTGAAGATTGATTCATAGTTACTCCCGGCGTGTATCGCGCTCGTGAGCATGCGCTTCAAAAGGACTGCCTAGCATCGTCCAGCATTGCTCGCGGCGCTCGCATCGAAACACCAAGTAAACACTTAATGGGCGTTCGCGCCTCTAGGGTATAGCACAAGACAGCTCGCGGCCCAATCTCGGCCCAAACTCAGACGACAAATAAAGAATCCGTCACAAGAACGCTTCGCGTTTAACTATCGTCTTTGTTACATGTAGAATTAGATGATTTTATTTTCAAAATTTGCTCCCACCAATTACCTCCATTCACGCTATTTTAATGATTACAGGTGTTCCTTCCGCCAAATCTGCGCTCTTGAGAAAACGCAGAGGGGAGCTACACATTTCGCCATTATCTATAAGTTTTATATTCTTCGTACTTTTTGGTTTTTTTTCTTTATCATTTACCTAAATTCACGCTAGTATAACGATTACAGGTGTTACCTTCACCAGACCTGCGTTTTTGTGGGAATGCAGTGTTACACGGTCCGCCATGACAATTCTGTTTCTAGTTGTCGCTTATCTGGTTTTCAAATTCTATCTCACCCGTTATGTCCATTCACGCTATTATAACTAATAAAAGTGCTACTTTTGCCTATCTCCTCTTTTTGTGGAAATGCAGAACGTTACACGGTTCGCCATTTCCACAATTTTTTATATCGTTTTTATTGGACGTTTTTTTTTAAAATTATCTCAATACATTTATATCCATTTACACTATCATATAGGTTAGACGTGTTACTTCCACGAAATGTGCGTTTTTTGACATTTTCGCAATTTATTCTATTTTACTTAGTTTGTTTTCAAAATTCTTCGCCGACCAATTATCGTCATTCAGGCTATTATAACGGTAACAGGTGTTACTGCAGCGAAATCTGTGTTGTTGTGGAAATGAAGGGAGTTACACGGTCGTGGCTGTGTGGGCACTCGGCAAAAAATGCTACGCATTAATAAGCGAGTTACCACAGGTTGATGCGCCCATTAAAACAACGCCATAACTGCGATTCACATGTAAAATAAACAATGGCTCGTTTCACCATTAACAAATTGAACCCTAGCTGCCCAGACCAAGATTTTTGGTGCATACCGCACCGTATGACCAACTAGACTTTAACAAGGAAAGTTATCGCTGGTTCCTTGTCACATAATCTCCACTGAACACAAATAAGTTCTCTAACGTATGTGACGTAGCTGGCTAGTTATTGTGCGACTGCTTAACATTCCACAAGGCTGTTTCTGGGTTCAGCATCGTCTGTAGCTCCAGTACCACGTGTAGCGGCCCTTCTAATGACGAAAGAAGCTTGCCCAGATATATACGACTTGGCGGGGCCTTGGTACTCCCGTGAAGGTCGAACCAAATTTGCGTGTAATAACTTCGTACTCGAACATCCACGTAAGAGCGCGTAGACGTAAGCGCTGCCCCACACAGGCCCTTTGAGGGCAAATCCCGTCGCAGTCACCGTAACCGCGACGGCTTCCGTACAGCGTAGGCTTAACGGCAATGTAAACACTTCTACCAAAACTTCCCTTTACCATGTCTGACCGTACATTGCCATCCGCACGCAAAACAAGGAACAAGATTGGTTTTCTACACAATAACCATTTTCAAACCGAGAAAAAACGCCGTTTTTGCTACCAAATCCACCGGCCAACCTGCCGCCCGTTCTACGCACTGGGGGAATTGGTTTTGGTTTCTGTTTGGGGTGTGTGGAAGTGGAGTGAGCAGATATTTCATTTGCACAGGCTTCGGTGTAGCCAATGCATAGCAATGCCTTCGCTGTACGCCACAGTACGCCTATTTTACTTGCGCTTAGCATGTTTTGGCCTTTAAGGGGCGCTGAAACAACTATTTAGCATCTTGTTTTTTTGTTGTTGTTGCTATAAAGCTAATGATCTATTTATCCCGTGGGAAACCTTATTTTCTTCAGGGCATATCGGTTGTTTAATTAGAGACGCTTTTAATACCGCCAGTCGCAGTTTTGGTTTTGGCGGGTGCAGCGAAATGTTGAAAGCCAGGAGCTACAGGCCATCTGCCTACGTGTAAGCCTACAGACGTTAGGCTTAACACTACGGCGGATATTTGATTGCCGCTCTTGAAGCCGGCGCAGATGGCAATGTTTAATGCAATCTGTCATCACATCATTACCTCCATCTTCGTATCTCCAGCTTTGTCTGCTCCATGAGTCCATTTAGCGGAGTGGTAACAGTCTATCACTCGAGCTACCTGCGCTATGCCTGCACCACTTCGAGTCCGCGGCCGTCGCCCGCACAGCGACCGTGCTGGTCGCTGATCCCTCGCTGCGCCTGTCGGGTTCCCGGCGCGTTTTCGCGTCCAGTTTAATAAAACGCAATAAAAACAGAGGGCGTGAAATCACTTTCGAACGTACGTCACTGCTAGATGCACGATGAACTAACAAAATCCCGGCGCCTCGCCGCCAACGATCGGGTCGTTTGTAGCTAGAGAGCAAAAGCACCCACCTCCGATTGTAGCGGCCAGCGGCGAGAACCTCGGCAGTGCGCAAGCGGCCAACACAAACTCGTGACGTGTTTAAATGTTGTTCATTAGGGACCTCTGCTGGTTACTAGGTTGCATTCGCACGGTTTAAAATTCATTTTAAATATGTCCTAGACTCTATTTGCAGCTAATATTTTGCAGATGATGTATTTGTGTTCACAGCATATATCTCCAAGCTATGTACTTTCAAAATTTGCGTCATTACTCTTTTAATGTCTTAGCGAATCGTATCACCATTCCTATGGGTGTCTTTAGCTCCTTCTATAGGCCAGTTCTGTGGTTGTCTTTATATATTCGTATCGACATTCCTATGGGTGTCTTTAGGTTCTTCTATAGCCGGTTCTATGGTTGTCTTTAGCGATTCGTATCGCCACTTCCTATGGGTGTCTTTAGGTTCTTCTATAGCCGGTTCTGTGGTTGTCTTTAGAGATTCGTATCGACATTCCTATGGGTGTTTTAGCTTCTTCTATAGCCGGTTCTATGGTTGTCTTTAGCTATTCGTATCGACATTTCTATGGGTGTCTTTAGCTTCTTCAATAGCCGGTTCTATGGCTTTCTTTAGGTCTTCTTTCGATATCGCTATGGCTATAGAAGAAGCTAGATACACCCATATGAACATCCATAGAAATGGCTAAAGACAGCCATGGAAATTTCTAAAGATAATTGGGCCAAACAGCTAAAGACAACCATAAGAAGGATTTTCAATAGCCGACCATACGATATTTTTGCATGGGCTGCAGCCAGAAGAGAATCGCCACTACTTGAAACACAGCGACAGCAGCAGCCTCTGGGAAATTATTAACACGCTGCCATGCCAGCATATATACTTGCGGATCTCTAGAACTTCTCCTGTGGCACTTAGGTTGTGTGGCTATCTGCATTCTGTAATATCTGCTCCATGAACACTTCAGCGATATAGGGGAGTGCAAGGTTGCGACTGCAAACACGTCGCCAGTTTTCATTCACAAAAGGCTTAAACAAAGGCAAACAAGAAAAGCAGAACCAAGGGGTTTATTCATCCCATTCATTACATAAAGGGCTACTATCTACGCTACTTCGCCGCCAGTAAACTGTTGTTCATATACGCCGATCGAAACACACAGCACACGCATTCCAACACTCTGGCTCACGCTTACGTCATTCGCTCGACAGCCACACTACGCGGCACATTTTCCACGAACGCCCACCGAGACACATATACCTACAGGTACTGGGTAGTCCACAGAAAATAGAACACCCAGAAGTCGTTCATTTCACTCAGTACTCAATGCACGAAGTTGAAAGTATGGTGGCTAAAATGGAAATGCACTCTAATTAAACAATGAAGACTGTCGCACATAATGCAATAATAAAAAACGTTTTCCAGTCCGTTCAATTAGTTCCTGTACGGTTTCTCAGT
The DNA here is from genome assembly GCA_013339765.2 of Haemaphysalis longicornis. NCBI lineage: Eukaryota > Metazoa > Arthropoda > Arachnida > Ixodida > Ixodidae > Haemaphysalis > Haemaphysalis longicornis. Next base: position 93,875,409 of record CM023451.1, on the reverse strand, counting down.
TCGCGAAAAAATAATTACATTTGTCTCATCCCCGCTACGAAATCTTCACTTCTGTGTACATTGCAATGCCCATGTGGTGCAGGGTAGCTTGGAAACGTATTCTTGAACACCAAAAAAAGTCCTGCATTTCTCGCACAATACAGCCTCTTCAGTTCGTAAGATCACTCACCCTGGTGTTTTGCGTACGATGAAATTCCTGTCGTGGTATCGCAGGTATCCATTTTCACATGACTTCGAGTTGATGTTGAATTAATCATAACACTGTCAGCGTAAACACCGAAATTTCCGACAGCGAAAGGTGGCACATTTGCTTGGCGTCACACCATCAACACGAACACATTGCAGTCGAGTCGTAAATTTCCAACATTAGGCAACACATGCCATGCCCGCGCACATGAGCAAGGAGACGAGATGTGGCTGACTGAGTACATCCTGGTATAAGCAGGTCCATCGCGCTAGCAAATAGTCCGGAGATACGTGCCCATCTTTCGACCCTTTCTAACTTGTTTTCTGGTAATGATTTTATTTGGCAAGTACAACATCGCTTAACGTTTTGTTTTCTTCATCCGAAAAAACTATATCTGTTATCAGTACTCAGGGAAAATTTTCTGCCACTATTATTGCTGCGCGCACGAATACTAACACAGCACGGAACGCCTGACCTTCTTTTCCACGAAAACTTCCCTTCGAACGACCGGGCTACAGCGTCGACGCGCGCGGCACTCACGCCGCACCTCCCCGGCCGGTCGTGGTCCCCTCTACTACTTTTCAACGCTTCCCAGGAACTTCCTTCCCTGCCCTCCTTCGGTCCAGCTTGGGTCGCTTTCCCCCTTTCTCAATGACTAATTTCAAAGTGAGCTCCGCGGGAGAAGGAATGCGGTTGTTCGCAGATGCCACCATATTTCTGACTGCGCCCGCAGGAACGGGGGCCGCGAAAGTTCTTTCCAATTTGCTTCGACGCTGAGAAGGCCGTTTTCAGAGAAGCCCGCTTTTTCACTTGACCGCGGCAGCGAAGGGGCGCAGAGGAAGAATTCTCCAAACTTATATGTCTTTCGGTCGACGTTCATTCGCAAGCTTTGCCGACGCACAGTATCCAAGAGTTGCAATCTGAATTTGAGCGTTAATCTGTCTGTAGCTGCCTTTAATCGTACTTTTCTCGTATTGTTGGTATATTAGGTACCTAACGTTATTGAACAAAAACTTTCATATAACTGGCCGATGAACCTCATCATCGTTATTCAGTCTGTGTTGTAGATGTAGCTAGGTAAATCATGAGTGTATAAATTACGCGTCATAAGTCATATTGGAACCAGCGGAATAGAATTTAATGGTGCGCTGGAATTATACCTTTATATGCTAACACTTTTGTATTAGCGGCTGGAGACTTAGAGGCTTGTGTCACTATGTAGTTAGCTAAGGAAGCTTTATGGATGCAAGCCTCTAAATTCTGCGCAAAACGCTTTCCTAATTCCGGCTAAATGTTGCTTAATTGTCACACGTCTAAAGGTTTACAGTTATATATTGCGCTGTAGCCAGCCGCAGAAACTTTTATGGTGCCTCTCTTTAGCTTTAGGGAAGATTCTCTCTAACAGCTGGCAGAAGACAGCTGAATGGTTCCAATTATGTAGAATTAGAGCTAAAAAACGGCCTATAGCCAGCCAAATGAGCTTTTATGGCTTTCTCCCTTTAGCTTTAGGACGAATCCTTTTCAATAGCTGGCAGAAGACAGCTCAATGGTTGTGAGTCTGTAGAGTTAGAGCTAAACAACGGCCTATAGCCAGCCAATGAGCTTTCATGGCTTTCTCTCTTTAGCTTTAGCATTGAACTCTTTTCAATAGCTGGTAAAAGACAGCTGAATGGTTTCAAGTCTGTAGACTTAAAGCTAAACAATGGTCTATAGCCAGCCAAAAGAGCTTTGTCGCGGCTGGCCTATAGAACTAAAGCCATAGATTTTTCTTTAGCTGGCTACAGTGGCCTGAATAGCTGTGACTCTATAGACTAAACACACTAGGATGTTCTATAGTCGTCTAAAGAGAATTTTATGGTTTACATTCTTTAGTGCAGGATGCATAAAAACTTCATAGCTGGCTATAGCCTAATTTATGCACTTTTTATGGGTGACCATAGGGACCCATAGGCGGCCATAGCTCGCCATACATTTTTCTATAGACACCCATAAGGCATTTTTGTATGGGCGGCGCCAAGACGCGTGCCGTTGTTCGGCTGTACGCCGATAACCGAAGTAATGACGGATTACCAGAGGCTTTACGTCGGCTGATCTCCAGCTGAGCACCGGTTGCCAATTATTCTGCGGCCGTTCACTTGCCGTGCTCTGGCCGAAGACCACTAACCGAATGAAAAACGTACATTCTGGGGCCTTACGTAGCCCGGTCTCCGTTATTACAGCCGTTGCCCCCAGAAAACAAATATTCTGCCACCGGACGCTCGGTTAACCGTAGAGAGAGCGAATGCACGGCAGCTGCACTAAGGCCGGTCTGCTTTCGAACACCAAGTGCCACACAAAAACGAATATTGTGTGGGAGGTCGCTTCCCTCGCTCCGGCTGAATACTGTTTCCCAATGGAAAAACTAATGGCCTACGGCTGTCCGTCAGCCGTTCTTATTATGAACTTCGTCCATCCAAAGTAAAATAGATATCTGGCAGCCACGTAGCAGTGCTGCGTGTCTCAACACGGGCGGCCGTAGAAATACCGAAGTGCTGGTAGCAAAATGTTGGCTGTTTAACGATTGAACAATGGCTTGCAGAACCTGGATGCTGGCCTGACATTCCAGAAAGCGGCCATAGACGGGCCATTCGTGGGACAGACTTTCTTTGCTGCCTGTGGGGCCACAGCTGCGGCACGTAGATTTTTCAATGCACACCCATCGTTAACGAGCGTACAAAAACTTCACGGTAAATCAGCCCCTTGCTGCAGTCTGTCTTCAATGGAGTGGCATTTCGGTTAAGCGAAAATTCCTATGCCTGTATATTTTGATGTAACAGGAAAAAAATGTTTGAAGGTGCTCACACTCTGCCTTACGGTGTGTAACTCTATAGCCTTATTCCGCTCGGCGATAACGAAGAAGGGCCGCACCAAAAGCGGCCCTTTCAAACTCAAATGTATCCCACGCTGCCTACCGTACCACACTGCGTTGTTGCTCGGAAAAGCTATACTAAATTGCGATTTCTTGCATGGCACTGCGCAGCGAGGAAGCTGCAGCCTGCAGCGCGCGCACCCCGGTAGGGGCGAGGACCAAGGTACGTGACGAGGTTGGCGTCGAAGGCACGAAATGCGCCTTGCAAGATCTCGTGATGCTGACGATGATTATCATTATCATCAACAGCAGCATAATTTCCATTATCATAATCTAGGCTTTCCCGTTGTATCGGTTGTCAACAAGTAATCGACTCGCCAGGTTTGGTCGAGTTATTTGTTCTACCCCTAATAAATTTTATCGACGTGCTGTTTCGTGCTTCGCTCAGTTCCTTTCAGCGGTCCTACTTATCTTTTGTCTGACGCACCTTTAGCTTCCCCTCGAAATTTTCCTTCCGCTTTACCTCAACCCGGTGCTCTAAATTCTTATGTGTCTGATTTCTCCTGCAGTGTGGGCACTGCCTACTGGCTCACCACCTTTTGGGACAGCGCGAGATGAAGGGAGATGTTGCAGTTGGGCGCTGGCGCTACGGGATTTTTTTTTCTCGCGGTAAACGCCCAGACAACGCCGGCTTTACTGTGGTAAGAGGACTTGAGCGCTCCCCATTTAGAGGTTATCGCTCGGCATCAACGCGTATCCCAACGAAGGCCTGATATTAAGAATCACGATTATTAAACGTCACCTATGATACAACCCTTATCATAGTTACTACTCCAGACTTCATTATTGCGTCCACTGGAAATTAATAACCGGTATTATGTACCAATATTATTATTCTTAATATTATCGTTTACACTGTGACGACGTTTCCAGGAGGGATGACTGCTTGGAAGAAAAACCAACGCCATCTGCTTGAGGAACTCAAAATCGAGCTTATGGTCGATGAATATTGCACAGAATTGGAACTATTGAGCATGTTCACACGCGAAACCAATTGCCAGAACACATGTGGCAGGGCTGTAATATGTGGTGGCTGATCAAGTTTTCCCGAAAGCAAAAGGGTAACATTTTCGGAGGTCCAACGTAACGCCAAACAGTTTAGGACAGAGGCCCGAACGCGCGTCCGAACAAAACAGAGCTGTGTGCTTCAGCTGTCATTTCTTACGTGCCAGCCATGGCCGTTCTAACTTCAGGAGGCGGGGTAACATGCACATTTATCCCAAGTTACATCCCAGATATCACAGTGCGTTTTTTAATGCAAAAACGTTATCATTTACAGGTTTTCTACATCAGGTACAACAGTCACCTTTACGGTACCATTTTTCCAGCGAAAAACGAACAGGGACCTAGAAAGAAGTAGACGTGACACTCGCTAGTAGGATTAGTACACAAAGAGGGAAGAAGCACAGGGCCCATACAATTAGAAAATGAACAGTTAAGGCTAAGTGTTGCGCTAGTTGGTGTTGACTTGGAACCATGTTACCAGCAAAAAACGGACAGGAACCTAGAAAGGAGTAGACGGGCCACCCGCTGCTTTTCGCCAAGGGAAAAAGCAAACGAAACAAGGTTGGTGGCTTCAGAATGACTTACATAGAAATGAAATCAGGCTGCCTGGCCTTTCGACATCCCTTTTATTACACGCATTGATCGCTATGGTCGAGTCCAGTACTGGAAATACAACCATTTTACGGATGCCTAATCGTAGTACTTCTGGTGGGTTATCAGAAGTTTGATGGCCCAAATGTCACTTCGGAAACGTTTTCTTTCCCTGTGTTTTTCCCGACTAGTTTTAAAAAAAGACACTTCCACGAGAAAAGTAAACGAGTGCGCAAATATTGTGCGTGGTTTCACTTTGGGCTTTTCTTTCTGCGCACTCGTTTGTGCATATTTGAAGAGAACATATAGTGATGGAAATAGCAGCAACATTTCCGGCAGGTACTTACAGCTCTGAAGACTCTATTCAGAGAAAATGACAATGGGAAATGAGAAGGGAAAGAAGAATCTTGCAGATTATCTCCCACGAAAGGCAAATACTTACTAAATGAACTCCTGCTGCTCGAACTTCCGGGCGATGTTGCTGTAGATGAACACCAAAGGCAAGCTTCTTTGGAGGCGGGAAATGAGGTTGCTGTGTTAAAGATAGTCTATCCGGGCTACTTAAACTTCAAAATTGTCTTCCTCTGTCTGCCCTTGCATTAATCTTGTCTTCTGTGCTTTGAAGTTCAGGGTCCGAAATACCGGAGTAGTGATAAGTGCAACAAGGTTTTTGAGACGAGAGAGAAAAAGCGTAAGAGCTGAGTGTGGAGAGGAGAGAGTCAGTTTCGTGACAGTGGGCACACGACTATTGTCTGTCACCAACATTGTCAGGGAAGTTAGCAGATACGTGGGCATTTTTCATGGATAACGGTCATGTGACGGGCACGGGCCCGTCACTTGCACGGGCTAACATGCATTCACTCTTGTGCATATATAGTGTTTGCTGTGATTGCGTGCGCCAAAGGCGTCAGGTTTAAAAGTGCTTAGGCATTTTTGTTGGCGCGTGAAAGCGCAACGCACCGACACTTGCACTCAGGCCTAGCTCTGCGGTTTAACGGCCGGCGGGATGGGCCATTCTATAGATGTGATTGTGATTTAAAAACATCAAGAAAAAGAAACCTTAGAAAATATATCACCAGTCATTTACCTCGGCGGTGCCTTTACGCAGTCTCTAGAATACCATAACGGCTTGATGGAAAGCCTGTGGTAAATCGTCACTACTTCATCGGTTTTTGTTATTATCTGGCCTTGTTGCTTACTGTTGTCTTTTAAGTGGGACAATTTTATCGGTAAACAACGGTATTAATTTAAACCGGAATTTTATGGCTTTGATCGTCGCTTTTGTGTTAACATAGGTTTTGCGTACTTCGCTAATAATTTAACTCGTCCAACGATTTCCTTATCTGCTTCTGAAAGTGATTTAGTCTAACTGGATTGCAATTGATGCGTCCGAATAAGAAGTGCAACGTGACCGGTATTTTCTTCGGCTCGACGCCCTATACTATGCTGGCAGCGCCGTGCTATGCAAAGTAGCGCTGGCTCCTTTGTGCTGTGTTTACCGTAGAGGATTGGACTTACGAAACGTTTTTGGGCGGAAGCCTTAAATTGCTCTTTTAGCGAGAAAAGCGGCGTCTTACAGGTCTCCAACTTCTCTGGAGCTTTTTCTGTGCACGAGGTGTTGCTCCACGCTGGCTTGAGCGAAACAACCGGCGTCCAGCATCGTCGTCTCTAAATATAACTAACAGAAAAACTGCTCATCACGAATCTTTCCACAGCGCGAGATGTATATCTCCCTAATTAGTTATCGTCGTTTGTAACATGCTTTCTCTTTTGCCAATTCAAGTGACCCCTACTACATTCCTCTTCAGCACTGCTTTTACGCTCAACTGTTTCTCTTCACCTAACCAGCACCCTTGTCGAAATGCGAATAATTAAAACGCATGGTGCCGTTGCATACTTCGCCAACTCGAACGTGTAAAACACGCGGTAGCGATTTGGAGCTTCGGGTAGATATAAAGCGTAATAGCGTCCTGGGGTCCTGCTTTTTCACATGGCGAATTGGCAAGTTTGATCTGGCAATATTTCAAACGGGACTAGGAATAATATCAACCTCTTTGGTTGTTTACCACGAACCAAATTTGTGCACATGGCTGTGTTACGCTGAGACCGCAGTAGCAACAACCTTTTGCTGGAAATTCAACCGAACAGCTGAGTATGACGGGCACCAAACATTGCCAGTTAGCGAACACTGCAGGCGCCGCGGCTTTATAATTCGCCCTCAAGACGTTCCCCCCCCCCCCCCCCCCAGGTGCCCGAAACAAGTTATTGTGTCCCTTGCCCATGAAGTCATCAGCAAGTGAGAGAGAGAGAGAGAGAGAGATGGTGATTCGGATGAAAAGGAAAGAAAGTGCACTTGGGCAATTATTGAGCCCATCTGGGGGCTGGCTTGCATACAACCCCGTGCGGGGGTGAGGTGGTGGATGGGGTGAACTATTATAGAGGAGAAAGGGGGTGATAAAAAAGATAGGCAAGCTAGAAAAAGAAAAGTGTGGAGCCTGGATGCTGCCGGACTCAACAAGCGCCTGTAGACGGCAGTGTGCTGTCATCGGCAAGTATACCCCCCTTAAGAACGGTCGCCATCCCTGGGCACCGTCGTTCCTGTGCGGGTTAGAGCGTACAATTAATACCTAACTTGCCTTCTTTATCCTGGCACTAAACGTGAGGTACATCAATGGGAGGCGTTCAATAACGCCTGCTTTCCGGGCTGTTTGCTTACCCATGGTAGGAAACGCCGAGAATTACGCACGAAAATGAAGCTGACCAGAAATGAGAGCAATGGCACCCGGAAGAAGATGAAACCAATGCTCGCGCCCTTCTGAAAAAAAAACGAGAATGCGTGCAAGGTTAGGGGAATGGTCACGCCGAAAAATAATCCCCTTCGTCTTCTGCTTAAGTAAACCTTTGTAGCCCTCATTGCGTATGTAAAAAAATTTTGGACGTTTATTTGTAACTAGGCGTAGAATTGACGGGCTCCACACTCACAGTTCATCAGCGGTCGTCATATGCACGCGTTAGCTGCTCTTAGGCCTGTGCGAGTATAGGAAAGTCTTAGAAGAATGGCGATACGTGATAACCGTGACTGCGTGCTTGTAGGTAGATATATATTTCCTATGTGCTGTTCACTAACCCGCGCTTCAGTGTGCCTTTTAAAACACTGCAATTTCTTCATGGCAATGTAAAAAATACAAGGAGGCATGAGAGGCTTGGAGAGTTCAATCACCAAGTGGCTTTATATTCTTTTTTGCGCGATTTCTTGTTTCTACTAGTATTATGGCCATAAGCTTTGTGAACTTTTTCTGACCATCATCATGATATTTTTTAATCCCTTGACAGAACGTGTGACTACAAAGCCGTCTGCAATACGCACTGTCTATTCTATCGATTAGACCTCTGAATAATGGTCAGCTTTATTTTGTGGTCCACACCAAATGATTATGTCTGCTTTGAGCGTCTGATAAAAGGGCTCCGTTCATCGGCTTTTGTTGCGCAGTGGTATAGAGTCGTGGGTTTTTGCGCTAACGCCCTGGGTTCGCCTCCATGCAGTTATGTCGTTTCCTTTCATTGCAAGCCGCCTTTTTTCTGTACTTGTTCTCTTAAGTTATTTCTAACCATTATTCAAGCAAATGAGCTTGAATTGGTATCTTTTACGTTGCTTTAGACAGATACGGATCAATTATACCATGGTAGAGTTCACACTATATTCCTGAACTCTGTGGTCTCGTCCACAATATAGTGTTGCATAATATCCTGTGTTTATGATCATCATCATTTCTTGGTTCGTAAAAAAGCACTGCCTCTGAAATACATTCCAGACGTTCATGCCACCTCACAGACAACTCCAAATTCCGTGCAAAGTAATTTGCTATATAAATTTCGCAAAGTGATTCGCTAACAAAAAGAAGCTTGACAACACACACCATGCTGGCTGCTCCTTTTGATCCATTTATTTTCAAATCGGAGTACGAAAAACAGACCACCAATCTCTCCTTATACAGAGCTTCTTTTTAGTCTCTCACAGCTTGATTGTGCTTTTTCTAAATTGTGTAATCACGATTGCGAGTATTTTCTTTTATAGCTTATAGCATGGGTGTCAGCACACAAGGGTAAATAATTATTCTTTTTACAGCGAGGGGAATAGAGAACCAAATTCTCTTTCAGAAAGCATAAGTAAAGCCTGACTACCGTCCAAACTATTCACGCAAAAGGGGGAAGGTTGCATTAGGAGGGCGTCAGGCGTGCTGAGGATGAGCCTTAGAGCGGCGCCGAGTGAATCGATGACACCGTGATGAAACCTAGCGGCGTTACATATATACTGCTTTACAGCAAAACGAAGTTTAACCCTGCACAACTAGTGAGGGTGGTGTTCTAATTGCTGTTGCATTCCAAACTCGAGACTTCACTTTGGCAGGACAACGAACCCATACGAGAAAGCTTTTCAGCCATAAACAGTACACTACGGAACATTACAGCATCACCCTGATCGCAGCTCTTTTCTGCACAAAGTACACTCATGCAGTAAGAGCACGAAAGGTACAAAGGCAACTCTACACAGCACCACCTACGGGCCTGGTTATATTCACTGAGGGTGCGGTAGCGTGAAAGCAAAAAAGGTGCGTAGTCTTACTCGCTTTTATCCCAGCAATTGGTGGGTGTTTGTGGACACTATTGATGACACCGGTGCGATACCTGAGTGCCGCTGCTTATCTTATAGCGGTGGCCTGTCCCACGTCGGCGTAGGCGTCGTCGGCATCCGCACTCACACTGCGCATGCGCAACTCTCTTCCTTACACCCACAGCTGCGCGATAGTACAGTATATAAAAATAAATAGTTAGCGGCGCCCGGTTTTGATCCCACGACTCTCTGGCCGCAACGGGAGGTACGCGGTGCTCTTCCCACTACGCTACAAAACCGGGACAGGAACAAGTGCTACGAACGCGCCTTTTGTCCTTTACTCATTCAAACTACGTAAAGACGCTACTGATACAACGAAGGCACGCGAAGCTGAACGTCAATGAAAACGACGAAATGAAAACTTTAGAGGAGGATGTTGAATTTCCCGTGGGAAAGCTGTCGCGGGAAGCGCCACGCGCCTTGCAGCTCAACCAGCCCCGACCGCAGCGTCTCTGATGCTGATTGTGGCAGGATGCCCCTAGAGATTGGCCAACCAAAGAATCCATCACGAGATAGGCTCGCGTTCAGCTGCCGTCGTCATCTTCCCGTAGGGGAACCGCCGAAGAAGAAGGAAGACAAAGCTCCGAAGAGGAGGGCGTCTACATTGCTCTCAGCTGGTGCACCAATATCAACAACCTTTACCTCACCAACGCTCATGGAGACTACCGATTCTACCACAGAGACAACATCGAGAAGAACATCATGGACGAGTTTCGGCGCCTAGAGAGCCACCGCCTACTCACCGTAACACAACAGTACTGCCGTGCCTTTGCCACCGGTGTGGACCCGGACGCGGAATTGCCTTTGGCGCGAGTAAAAACCAGATCACTCAACATAACGGCAACAAAATGGAACCTCACGGAACCGCCACGATGCTTCGCATCCTCATCAGGGTTCCCCACGGGAAGATGGTCTAATTTTTTTATTCTTCCACACCCTAGACATGGGCGTGCATAACAGCATTACAACTTATTCATTAATTTATTCAAAGTACCTTACAGACCCAGCAGGGCATTGGGTAAGGGAAGCAAGAAGAGCAGATAATCACAAAATAAAAACAAATGTTATACAATAACTAGACGTATAATACAGCAACAAGTCAGTGCAAACAGAAAAAAAAACGTAACATCAATCGTGGCAAGGGAATAACTGCAAGCAATAATAACATCAAGTGAGGTAGGGGTAACCGAAAAAAAAGAAAAGAAAGAAGAAAGAAAAACATATGTGTGCTCACAGAAAGGAACGCAAGCGCTTCTGTTTTGTGGTTGTAGATAGAAAAATGCTTGTGCAGGTGATTGCGGAATGTTTCTGGGTAAGTAAGCGAGGCGATATCATCAGGGAGATCATTGCACAAGCCGACAGCACGTGGGAGAGCCTGTGCATGAATGAGTTTTTGCAGCTGTAGATTCTAGTGAAGCTGCGTTGATCGAATAATCCGCGTGATGTGGAAAGAGAGCTTTTATTAGGTAATAGGAAGGGTCTGGTACGATAAATGTATTTGTGAAAAATGCAAGGAAGCCTGATTTGGCTTCGGATAATAAAAGGTTCTAATGAAAGATTGTCATAGTTATGTGATTTGGATATAAACCATCTTTGCGAATCATAACCATAAATCACTTTGCGAAATTTATATAGCAAATTACTTTGCACCGAATTTGGAGTTGTCTGTGAGGTGGCATGAACGTCTGGAATGTATTTCAGAGGCAGTGCTTTTTTACGAACCAAGAAATGATGATGATCATAAACACAGGATATTATGCAACACTATATTGTGGACGAGACCACAGAGTTCAGGAATATAGTGTGAACTCTACCATGGTATAATTGATCCGTATCTGTCTAAAGCAACGTAAAAGATACCAATTCAAGCTCATTTACTTGAATAATGGTTAGAAATAACTTAAGAGAACAAGTACAGAAAAAAGGCGGCTTGCAATGAAAGGAAACGACATAACTGCATGGAGGCGAACCCAGGGCGTTAGCGCAAAAACCCACGACTCTATACCACTGCGCAACAAAAGCCGATGAACGGAGCCCTTTTATCAGACGCTCAAAGCAGACATAATCATTTGGTGTGGACCACAAAATAAAGCTGACCATTATTCAGAGGTCTAATCGATAGAATAGACAGTGCGTATTGCAGACGGCTTTGTAGTCACACGTTCTGTCAAGGGATTAAAAAATATCATGATGATGGTCAGAAAAAGTTCACAAAGCTTATGGCCATAATACTAGTAGAAACAAGAAATCGCGCAAAAAAGAAAAGAAAGCCACTTGGTGATTGAACTCTCCAAGCCTCTCATGCCTCCTTGTATTTTTTACATTGCCATGAAGAAATTGCAGTGTTTTAAAAGGCACACTGAAGCGCGGGTTAGTGAACAGGACATAGGAAATATATATCTACCTACAAGCACGCAGTCACGGTTATCACGTATCGCCATTCTTCTAAGACTTTCCTATACTCGCACAGGCCTAAGAGCAGCTAACGCGTGCATATGACGACCGCTGTTGAACTGTGAGTGTGGAGCCCGTCAATTCTACGCCTAGTTACAAATAAACGTCCAAAATTTTTTTACATACGCAATGAGGGCTACAAAGGTTTACTTAAGCAGAAGACGAAGGGGATTATTTTTCGGCGTGACCATTCCCCTAACCTTGCACGCATTCTCGTTTTTTTTTTTCAGAAGGGCGCGAGCATTGGTTTCATCTTCTTCCGGGTGCCATTGCTCTCATTTCTGGTCAGCTTCATTTTCGTGCGTAATTCTCGGCGTTTCCTACCATGGGTAAGCAAACAGCCCGGAAAGCAGGCGTTATTGAACGCCTCCCATTGATGTACCTCACGTTTAGTGCCAGGATAAAGAAGGCAAGTTAGGTATTAATTGTACGCTCTAACCCGCACAGGAACGACGGTGCCCAGGGATGGCGACCGTTCTTAAGGGGGGTATACTTGCCGATGACAGCACACTGCCGTCTACAGGCGCTTGTTGAGTCCGGCGGCATCCAGGCTCCACACTTTTCTTTTTCTAGCTTGCCTATCTTTTTTATCACCCCCTTTCTCCTCTATAATCGTTCACCCCATCCACCACCTCACCCCCGCACGGGGTTGTATGCAAGCCAGCCCCCAGATGGGCTCAATAATTGCCCAAGTGCACTTTCTTTCCTTTTCATCCGAATCACCATCTCTCTCTCTCTCTCTCTCTCTCTCTCTCTCACTTGCTGATGACTTCATGGGCAAGGGACACAATAACTTGTTTCGGGCACCTGGTGGGGGGGGGGGGGAACTTCTTGAGGGCGAATTATAAAGCCGCGGCGCCTGCAGTGTTCGCTAACTGGCAATGTTTGGTGCCCGTCATACTCAGCTGTTCGGTTGAATTTCCAGCAAAAGGTTGTTGCTACTGCGGTCTCAGGGTAACACAGCCATGTGCACAAATTTGGTTCGTGGTAAACAACCAAAGAGGTTGATATTATTCCTAGTCCCGTTTGAAATATTGCCAGATCAAACTTGCCAATTCGCCATGTGAAAAAGCAGGACCCCAGGACGCTATTACGCTTTATATCTACCCGAAGCTCCAAATCGCTACCGCGTGTTTTACACGTTCGAGTTGGCGAAGTATGCAACGGCACCATGCGTTTTAATTATTCGCATTTCGACAAGGGTGCTGGTTAGGTGAAGAGAAACAGTTGAGCGTAAAAGCAGTGCTGAAGAGGAATGTAGTAGGGGTCACTTGAATTGGCAAAAGAGAAAGCATGTTACAAACGACGATAACTAATTAGGGAGATATACATCTCGCGCTGTGGAAAGATTCGTGATGAGCAGTTTTTCTGTTAGTTATATTTAGAGACGACGATGCTGGACGCCGGTTGTTTCGCTCAAGCCAGCGTGGAGCAACACCTCGTGCACAGAACAAGCTCCAGAGAAGTTGGAGACCTGTAAGACGCCGCTTTTCTCGCTAAAAGAGCAATTTAAGGCTTCCGCCCAAAAACGTTTCGTAAGTCCAATCCTCTACGGTAAACACAGCACAAAGGAGCCAGCGCTACTTTGCATAGCACGGCGCTGCCAGCATAGTATAGGTCGTCGAGCCGAAGAAAATACCGGTCAGGTTGCACTTCTTATTCGGACGCATCAATTGCAATCCAGTTAGACTAAATCACTTTCAGAAGCAGATAAGGAAATCGTTGGACGAGTTAATTTATTAGCGAAGTACGCAAAACCTATGTTAACACAAAAGCGACGATCAAAGCCATAAAATTCCGGTTTAAATTAATACCGTTGTTTACCGATAAAATTGTCCCACTTAAAAGACAACAGTAAGCAACAAGGCCAGATAATAACAAAAACCGATGAAGTAGTGACGATTTACCACAGGCTTTCCATCAAGCCGTTATGGTATTCTAGAGACTGCGTAAAGGCACCGCCGAGGTAAATGACTGGTGATATATTTTCTAAGGTTTCTTTTTCTTGATGTTTTTAAATCACAATCACATCTATAGAATGGCCCATCCCGCCGGCCGTGAAACCGCTGAGCTTAGCCTGAGTGCAAGTGTCGGTGCGTTGCGCTTTCACGCGCCAACAAAAATGCCTAAGCACTTTTAAACCTGACGCCTTTGGCGCACGCAATCACAGCAAACACTATATATGCACAAGAGTGAATGCATGTTAGCCCGTGCAAGTGACGGGCCCGTCCCCGTCACATGACCGTTATCCATGAAAAATGCCCACGTATCTGCTAACTTCCCTGACAATGTTGGTGACAGACAATAGTCGTGTGCCCACTGTCACGAAACTGACTCTCTCCTCTCCCCACTCAGCTCTTACGCTTTTTCTCTCTCGTCTCTAAACCTTGTTGCACTTATCACTACTCCGGTATTTCGGACCCTGAACTTCAAAGCACAGAAGACAAAAGATTAATGCAAGGGCAGACAGAGGAAGACAATTTTGAAGTTTAAGTAGCCCGGATAGACTATCTTTAACACAGCAACCTCATTTCCCGCCTCCAAAGAAGCTTGCCTTTGGTGTTCATCTACAGCAACATCGCCCGGAAGTTCGAGCAGCAGGAGTTCATTTAGTAAGTATTTGCCTTTCGTGGGAGATAATCTGCAAGATTCTTCTTTCCCTTCTCATTTCCCATTGTCATTTTCTCTGAATAGAGTCTTCAGAGCTGTAAGTACCTGCCGGAAATGTTGCTGCTATTTCCATCACTATATGTTCTCTTTAAATATGCACAAACGTGCGCGCAGAAAGAAAAGCCCAAAGTGAAACCACGCACAATATTTGCGCACTCGTTTACTTTTCTCGTGGAAGTGTCTTTTTTTAAAACTAGTCGGGAAAAACACAGGGAAAGAAAACGTTTCCGAAGTGACATTTGGGCCATAAAACTTCTGATAACCCACCAGAAGTACTACGATTAGGCATCCGGAAAATGGTTGTATTTCCAGTACTGGACTCGACCATAGCGATCAATGCGTGTAATAAAAGGGATGTAAAATTCAAAAATTCACTCGTAAAATTCAAAACAGACACTATGGTTAAATGAACTTAATAATTCGGTACAGTAATAAAATTGTTTGGCCAGGTTCCCTGCGAATTTCAGAACCTAAATTAGGAATGCAAAGGCTTCATAACACCAAGTGCCAGTACATTAACCATCGTGGCTGTTGCAACAATAAAAGAGATATTACTTCCGCACAATATACTCTAGCACAACTTTAAATGTCAGTGAAGTTAAAATGCAAGTCTCTCTATGTTGATAGGTTAGCTCACGGAGAACACTATTATACCCCTCCTACACCTGGCTTTTCTTTTTAAATAGGGTTAAAACTAGCAAAAACACGGTTTCACCGGAAGGGCTTAAATGGCCTGAAGCGCGCAACTTCTTTCTTGGCTGCCGCTGGATGGTGCTACTTGTCCATACTTGGGGTGGCAGTACCGATTTCCAAGGGAGCATGCGAGCTACGCACGAGAAAATCGTTTGACGCCAACACTTGCGGGGCCTCAAAAGGCCAATGTTTTTCTTCAAAGAAGCTTAAAAATACTGATCACGGGTCCAATGGAGACACATTTTGCTTAGTGGTCTCGAACGGCAAATGACAGGGGAGTTTGGGGAAGCATGAGCGATTTGACCGAAACTGACCAAACTGCTTGGTACGTGGTAATATTGTATTCAGTTGCTTCTATACTGCTATTAATCACCGCTGCTTCACTTGCTTCCGGTTTATCCTGATGCAAACAGCGACTGCAGTCGTGTTTGCGTCACGTTTGATGAGCATTTGAACAGCGATTTCTCAGCACTTAAGGCATCTTGGCACTAATCAATGCTGAAATGGCTATGCGGAGGTCCGACTTCCGTTTGAAACCAACTTGCTGGTTGTCTTCAGCGACCCTTTAAGCCTCATCACTGCAACCGATTGTTCCTCCGTGCGGTGCAAAGTGTGTTACTGTATTTTCAACAAGAAACGAACAGTTTCTATGATTTGTAGGACTGATTCTGCTATTAATTACTGCAGTGACAACAAACATTGCAAGAAAAAAAATCCCACCATCTCCACGAAGTGAATGATGATGAGAGGGGCGAAGCTAAAATGCTTATCAGCAGACAATGTGACGCATTAAGTGCAAGCTGTTTTCATAGTGTGTGCATTGACATTAGGATATGGCCCCCTGGCAGAATGATGCGCTGCGCAAGATTTTGCCGTACCTAAAGGACAGGCAACTCATTTTTACGGAGTATAGGATCTACATTCGAAATGAAAGGTTTTCAATTGAAACACCTTAGACCATAACGGTTTTCCTGATAGGGACCTATAACATTTGAGACTGGAAAGAGGACTGCAAGTTGGTTTAAAATAAAACAGACTTTCCCATAGCCATTTTAGTGTTAATGTGCTGCCGAAAGATGATTTAATTGCTAAGAAATCTTTAATCAAACAATGCATTTCCTTCATTTCCTTCGCAGCAGTTTCATGATGCATCCCCTGTTTGCATTAGAATAAACAGGAAGTGAGCCAGGCAGCTGTGATGTATGGCGGTATGTATGCCAGGCTTGTTTGAGACAAACGTGCGCTATCATTTTCGAGGTTGCATGTGGTTCTTTCATAACACGTGCATGTTTTTCTGTTTCTGACTCAAAGACTCTTTGGTATTGCATGACTTTGTTAACTGCTGTTTCTTGTTTAAGATGCCAGCTTGCATCTATTCAAGTGAGTGGGAACACAGTTAAAGATGCAAACTCTTACACAGACTCTCCCCTACCATGATGGCTCACTTTCATAGAAAAAGTGCAGCTTTTGCGAGCTGGACGGCTGTTGCGAGCTGTGCCAATACTCACTTCTGCTGGAGGGGCCAACCTGGTTTCCAAATGCAGCTTTGCCTTGTACAGCACAGCCTACCCTGCCTTAAGATCTATGAAGTCATTCAACTCGATCATGTATCAGGATCTGCAGAAGAAAATCGTGTCAGCAAATAATGAATTCATGCCGGACAGGCACACACTGTTTCAGTTATACTTGCATATACCTCCACCTTGTCCCCTCGTGGTGTTAAATCCAAAGGTAATTTGTTACGGCTTGTCTCATCAAGTATGGTCATCTGTCATAACACAGCTGGCCATACAGAAAAGTCCTTCACTGGATCACAAAACACCTCCTTTTTTTACAGTACTGATAAAATAGGCGACTCAGTCATCCGTATTCCGACACCTTAATATCCTGTCACCGTGCTGACAAGCATGATTGGTGCATAAGGTCATTTGCAGCCGCAACCGTTACTACAGCCTTCTTAGCTAAAATAAACCTCGTTCATTGCACCAAATTACTTATGATTGCATGGCAACAAAAAAAAAACATTTGAAATGGAAACAATATACTCGCAAACTTACCAACACTGCAGGCCACACACACCTGCCTTAATTAATGTTAACGTGATTGTAGAAGTTCCCGCCACGCAAAACCACAGTGCATTTTTTTGGAGCTGCAAGCTCCATGTCAAAATCGAGTGTCAGATGATTCGAGTAATTTTTGTGTATGGTCTTACTATTGATTATGACAAAGTTATTACCAACAAAAGAGTGTGTGCATCACGACGTCCAAATCGTAACTATATTGCTTCGGCACGAGTCTCTTTTTTATAACTGCACATCGCCTCGCAGAGAGACAGGGCACAACCCGCAATGCGCCCGCCGCCGACGAGCGCACCACTTCTCTCTTTCTCCCTTCTGGAATCACCGACGCGCCTTGCACGGCAAAGAAAGCTGAGAGGCGGAGTTTTTATTTTGGTATTTTCTTGCAGGCGAGCAGGCGAGTGGCAAACCGCCGCTTCGTTCGAGAGAGTTCCAGCATTTTCTCGGGGCGAATAGAACTGAACTGAATGAATGAATCGGACGGCTGTAACAAGAAGTAGGCACTGTACAATAAAAATGAAAACAATATACGGTACTTTTAGACGTCGTAGGCTCGAGTTTTTGACAACGTACCCGTGTGCGTCTCTCTACTGAAGTTCGGAGAAACGCAGGCGCGTTGTTTTCCATTTCTCGTCTTGCATTACGCTTTCTTTTACATATTAGCGTCCTCTTTCTCGATCTCTCTACCTTCCTTCCCGCTTCCGTCTGACTGCGCTGATTTTCGCCAGCACGAAGTAACCGTCACGTTGCTTTGAAACGACGCCGCGCGCAACAAACGATTTTATCTCGAATGCCCTGTTACAAACCGGCCTACAAAAGAATGCGAATGCATACCCCAAAACGAACAAACAAGTAAAATAATACGAGTGTGCGCTTTTTTCTTTGCCCGTGCGTGTACGTGCTGTGAGCGGCACGGGTACCCGGGTACTTCGTTGTTAACCCTATCCAAACGTTTGACAAACACATCGACTGATGACAGACCACTTACCAGCCAGCTGTCCACAGCTGTCGCCGTATCCAAATGCTGTTTGCGGCCGTTCCTCGTGTGACAGGGGCACATGAAAATCTTTCCAACAAATGGCACTACTAGTCCTTCTCAAATAAGAAAAAACGACGGCCCAAGGCGAGGCTTGAAGCTCCGGCCGCACCAAGTCACCGGCCACGCTGCGTTGATAGCACGGAGGTTGTTTACATCCGGGCAGCCAGTCGTGCCGCCAGGGCAAGTTGAGTCGCTGCGGTCGGGTGCGTTGGCGCGCTGGCACGAGAATTTAAATCGTCTATGTATGCGCAAGCAAGCGAAGCAGATGAACATTGCAATTGTTTGCAACGCCGCGAACTGTCTCTTCGTTAGCAGCAGAGTTTAACACCTATCGCCAAAACAAACAGATTGAAACAACACGGCCGCGCTGTCTGCCTGAGATCGCGCAGGTTGAAGCATGTATAGGGGTATACGTACAGTATCGGTTTTGTAGCTGCATGCAACTGTCGCGTACTGCTTACTCGTTCTAATTAGCATTAGGCCACGGTTAAAGTGCTGATACACGGAAACAACACAAGACTAACATGGCGACCGCCCACTTGAGATGATTACCTCAGATGGGGAGTTTATTGTAGACGTGGTAGTATACAAGGAACCAAACGCCATCTCACAAATGGTGTTAGATCATTTTAAATCCTCCCTTTTGCTACACGGATGGCCAACGGTACTACCATGGAGGTCCGTCCACTTTTTTACATCATGCCTAGGGAGTACATTTTTTGCTATAGGTACTTTTTAGGGCACATTACTTGATTAAAACTCCATTTCCGGCTAGTTTGCGTTTACAGTCTGTACTTCCTTGAGTACAACAGTCTTCACAAAAGCTGCCAGGCAGGCTTCAGGGCGGTGCGCTCCACCAATGATCAACTTGTTGCGTTAGCATACTACATAAAACATGCTTTCATTCACAAACAGTTCTGAATTACAATCTTATTTGATGTGGAAAAGGCCTTCGACATGGCATGGCGATACGGCATCTTGACTGATTTGAAGTCATTTGGTGTTTGGGGCAACATGATTAACACGTTTTCTAGCTACATGTGTGAAAGAACTTTCCTGGTAAGAATTCGTAGTGCACTTTCTCATGTACATGTTCAGGAAAATGGCGTGCCTCAAGGCGGTGTTTCGAGCTGCACACTCTTCATAGTGAAGATGAACTCTCTTCGTAAGGAATTGCCACCAACCAGTTCACGTTCAGTTTATGTAGATGATGTCCAAATATCTTTTAAATTATGCAATATGGCAATATGTGAACGTCAAGTCTAGCTCGGCGTGGACAAACTTACTGGCTGGGCCGAAACAAAAGGTTCTAGGATGAACCCGTAAAAAGTACTTGCTTTGTGTTCCCCCGTGTTTTACTAATGTATACTCCTGACAACTACACACCTTTGTACCTACCGTTTATTCATTTCCTTCCATTGTAACGCAATAATTCGGCTGTTTCCGCTCATATGCGCAGGGAAACAACTCTATTCTCTACTGAAGACGACAGAATAAACAAAGATAAAAATTTCATACTGAACCTAAAAAAAACCGCCCCATGAGCAACCTATTCAACACATAAAACGCCATGTTCGCCGGAATTCTTGCTCGCTCAACGGCGCTGGTCAGCAGAACTTTCACTTTCTCCCTCTCCCCCCTAAACACCTTGCCCAATAACCCCCCCAGCCCCCCCGCAACTGCCGTTGCTATGTGCAAGGCAGAGCGAGGCATATCATGAGTTATCAAAAGCACGCATTCTCGTCGCCTGCAAACCCACGCAGACCCTTGAGCAACTGATGCCCGAACAAACGAGCGCCCCCAAGAAGAAAAACGCTAGAGGTCAGTTGCACCACCATTAAGTGCATGGAAAACTATAGACCCTGCTGCGATTACTCGTAACCCGCTCGCCGCTCAGGTATCTGGATTGCTACCCGCGGCGCCAATGCAACAAAATTAGCGCGGCGTCCCGTTTAAGTGCACCCTTCCACTCGGCGCCTCTACTCTAGTCAAACGATGGTTGCGACTCGCAAGTCGGACTACGTAAATAAACGCAGAAGGTTCTGCGCTTCCTAAGGCTTCCAAACGCAGATATTTTTGACGGGCAACGTTACGTTCTTGTATGTGCTCATAGCACTGCTGTAGTTTCGGCGTGTTAAACCACATAATTATTTAGAATTGATGAATCGCTTACATAATACTAAAAATAATTTTACTTGCTGCAGACTACGCTATTACTAACGTCTGGCTAGGGCGCTCGACTTATTCGTCGGGCGTCCGCCATTACAGCTTCCTCGGCGTGAAGTCGTCCGAATGTGCGTCGCCCCTTTGTCGTCGTCAACACTCGTCTTTTCAATGCAAAGCATTTCTTTAACTCCCAATGTCACCCGTCCGTTGGCGATCGGCGTCCGCAGCCAGACAGCACGTGCGCTCCTCCCCCGCTCCTCGTCGCTCTCAACAACAGGTGCGGGCGCGCATGCGCGTGCTCCGGCGCTAAAAGAGGCGTTGCAGCAGCAGGTGCTACCTCCTCTCCGTCTACTGCGCGTGCTAAGACAACGGCGAAGCGTCAGCTTCGAGCGGCCGATCCCGAGCGTCGAGAACGAGAGGCCGCCGCCAGTCGTCAGCGTCGAGCTGCGGATCCATCGAATCGAGAGCGAGACACGGCTTCGAAACGTCAGCGGCGAGCGGCGGACCCCGCATTACGAGAACGAGATGCCGCGGTCGGCCTTGTTGACGTAGTCAACGACGTACGCCGCGCAGGCGTAGTGGTCGAGGATGATCTGCAGGTCCATGTTGGAGTCGAGAACCCTTCCAATCCACGGGTTGAACGCGTTCACGCGCTTCTCGGCGGGGGTCCTCGCGAGAAGCGCGCACGGACGCGACGCGCCAGCCCGCAGAATCTCCGAGTACTCCTCCCCGAACCGCGCGTCGAAGGCGCGCAGGAACTCGTCCAAGCTCGCAAACTCCCCTTGCTCCAATGCCTCGTGCATTTCGTCGTACTTGGCCTTCAAGCGCCGTCGCCGCACCCGTACGACAACAACAACTACCACCGCCAACTACCACAACCTACGCCACGTGACCACCCCCTATGCTCTGCACTTACTTGATGTCCCTCGCGCGGGGGCATGCGACGGAGGATTTTTTTAAATGCATAGCATTTTAGTAACTCACAATGTCACGCGGCGTTCGGCCTAGCCCGCAGCCAGGCCACTACACTATAAAAGAAACAACAGTTTCCGGCGCCCGGATTCGAACCCATGACGGCGCGGGCGGAACGGCAAGTGCCGGGCGCACTGCCGATTGAGCCACGCAACCAACACGGATTTCGATGCACCGATAGCGCCTTATATCCTTCACTCATTTATGGTTTGTTTCGAAAGCGCCATAAGTTGTCACGCGCCTCCGCAAGATGGCGACACAGGTTCCGCGATCGAGACTATGATCGAGAGACCCGCCATAAGTTGTCACGCGCCTCCGCAAGATGGCGACACAGGTCCCGCGATCGAGACTATGATCGAGAGACCAGCAGCGCTGGTCGCGTCTCGTGCTGCCGGGACGCCCCGCTGTAGCCCACCGCAAATTTGATGACGTGCAGCGTGTAACAAGAAAACCAACAACCAATACGTAATCCATACGACTTGCCGGCGCACCCCCTCGGAAATGCTGTGCATTTGATCGTGCCCCTCGCGAGGGGGATGTATTCCTTTTTTTGTCTATGTTGCTTTTACTCTCCCCTCAATAAAAGAGTGTTTTGACGGCGCGGCTGCCGAGCAGCGCAATCAGCCGTGCTACGTCAGGAAACTAGGGGAGTAGGGGGCAAATTGGTGCCAGCGTAGCCGCCTATGACCCTTTAGGTCTGTAAAATAAGCGGTAAGACCGAGGGCCGCGACGTCCCGGAACACGGTGGTGATCCTATTTACAAAATGGCGATGAGATGTCGGCGAAGCAGCTTGAACTAGAGCTGCTCACGCAAATACGGGTACCGATGATGATCTCATGGGTGCAGGGATGACGATCATCTATATACTTTTAACGTCTTCCCCAGCCACAAAGAAGCCGTGATCACGCCGCGCCCATTAACCACGATGAGCTCGTTCCGGTCTGATCTGGTGGAGCAGTTAGAGGGTGAGACTGTCACAGGTGACGTCTTTTAAAACACGCCCAGAATGTCGGCGCAGATGACGCAGCCAATTATTCTAGTTCACTATAGCTACGTTGAAATACGAAGCCCGTCTTTCACGTTCTTTTACTTTGATGCGAGCTCCTCAGCTGTCTTCACTGCGGCGTGTCAACAGTTTTTCCACCCCTATCTCACGCTTTTCATTTTAAGGATCCGACAGTCTTTGACAAATGCCTATTTGTTGTTTGGACAGTGTCTCTCGCGGACTGTTGTCTGGTACGTGCAACGGAAATAATCTTTGCTCGGGTTTGAAATCTGTCAGGTTCTCCTTTCTTCGTGTCGGGGATCCCTTAGCTGTTCATTATAGATATTTGCATCTCAACTTGCCGTTTCAGTTCTTGCGGAGAAGAACTTGTAGTTTTATGCTCAACACATATGGCATACGGTGCTAGTGATATTGAAACAGCATTACGTGACAACCCCATCCCACCCGGGGCCATAAATGAGGACGAAAGCGAGAGATCTTTGGTTTGAAGGGGATGTGTAACCAGCGAACCTGCGATCTTCGTACTTTCTGCTTGCGGTAAGACATGAAACGGATATGCCTTTTCGGTCGTAGATACTTCTTTATCCCAGGTTTTCAAATGAAGTTGGCCATATGATGATGTTCGCTCCTCTTACTTTCGCGGAACAAGTGAAGCAGGTACCTTTCGCCGAAAAGTATGCCAGCGTTGTGTCTAAATCTTTCGCAGACACCACGCTTTAACCGTATGCTGCAAATGTGGCAATTCCTGGCCTTCATGGTTTCTCCTTGCCTCCGTGTGTCCGGTCTCCACATTCGCCGCCAAGTCTAGTGGGCCAATTTTCCAACCTTTGGCGCAGGAACGACAATCGCCTGATTTTCTTTTCTTGTAGAATGGCGGGTAATGTGGCGCGATACTGCTGTCGCGGAATAATGGAGCCGCACCACTCGTGGTGGCCTTTTCCCTACGCTCCTCCGGCACCTACGTCACCAACTGCCACCTATGCGCCCTCCATCCCTTCCCACATCCGTCACTAGGACAGCCGTCGCTCATCTTCTCCTGGCCGCCAATCAGTCTCTCCAATGCGTCGTCGACCTACCAACACTGAGCAGGAAAATTAGGCACCCCAGTTCTGGAGGCAAGAAAGGCGTCGCTTTCGATCTGCCCAAGCCCTGCATACGTCCGAAAATGTGATAGATGCTACCGTAGAAGGGGTTGCGATTTGGCACTTGTTTCTACTAAGGCTGCCTTTTCTGTAATTGATGCAAGGCTAGCTTTTCCGAAGGTTAAGAAAGGTGACGACGCCGCAGTCCGGATTATCATCAGGCACTGATGCCGCACATTGTCTTCATTGCCTACGTGTGTGCACTGCTCGCGTCACCATACAGAAAGTTTTTGTACACCATTGTCTTTATTGGCCTTCCGTCAAGCTCGCACGACGTAATCTTCGGTCGGGATTTTCTTTCCCATCACAAAGCGGTCATCCATTGCGTCCGTGCCAAAATACGACTCTTTCTACTACTAAACCCACGTAAGAATAGACCTAATCAGGCCATCGGAAAACTTGTCGCCGTAGATGTGAACATTCATCCGTCGGCCGTTCTTGTACGCGTATGCTGTCCTACCGCTGACGCAGATGTACTCTTTATGCCATCCGACCCATTCTGCTAAGGACACTGCCTTCTTTTGCTATTTCTCGTGCTCACTGTTCGTGATGGACGCGGGAAACTTATCGTAGCCAACACCGGCTTATGCCCATGTGATGTGCTCTGTTGCGAGTGTAATGGTCGCGCAGAGCTTGTGAACTGTGGTGCCGCGATTGACACGTTAGCCTGTCTAATCGACGTGGAGGTGTACGGGCTGTTCCCTTCTAGTGTCGCGACATGGCTGCCATTATCTGCTCTCTTCGACAAAGCCGTTGATGGCAGTTTATCTCCATCTGAACGGAATCAACTGCTTCCCCTGCTTCGCCGGTTTCTATCTTCTTTTGACACAGCACAGAACTCTTTGGGGCGAACACCAACCTTCAATTACAGCAGTGACACCGGCGGTCATCCCCTTTATGGCAACGATCGTATCGTGTCTCGCCCTCTGAACGCCGTATCAAGTAGAAGACTTGCTCAAGCGCAGTGTTAACAGTCCTTCTTTTTCATTTAACAGATTTTCATTTTCATTTAACATTCATTTAACAGATACTTCAGACGGTTTTTCACCGTCCTAGTAGGAGAGGGTTATATCATGTTTCTAAAACAAATGTCAAACCTTTCACATGTTTTACCATGCACACCGTCGGACGGCAGTGAATTCCACTCGTCCACGGCTCGTACAAAAAAATGAGTACCTGAATGTGTTATTTTTGGAAAAATATGGTCTAACATTTTTTCAGTGACTTAACCTTGCTGATCGCTGGGGAGGTGGAAGAAGATACAAAGTTTTGTTTAAACCACATTGGTTATGATACAGTCTATAAAAAAAGTTTAACGTCGCCTGGTTTCAAGGCATTCAAGCCCACATTTACTTATTTTTTCAGAGACTGATGAGAGGCTCCTGAAGTCGAAAAAAATAAATCTGGTGCTTGGTCCCTGGATCCTCGCCAGTTTCTCTATATCTTTCTTTAAGCATGGATCCCACACTATTTACGCGTCTTCCATCAATGGTCGCATAAATGTTTTGTATGTTAAAATATTTACTGTGCAATCACTGGCGCCGACTTTTGGCGAAACAGGCTTTGGCGAAACTTTTACCTATGTGAGTGTCCCAACCGTTGATTGTCAAACCAAATATTTCACGTCATTCACGAATGCAATGCATTTATGACCTACATGATATTTGTATTTAGGAGCGTTTTTTGTGTGCTATTGCAAAAGCAGAAGTTCTTGACTAGCTCATTTACATCTGCCACCTTTCGCACCAGTCAGCAATTTTACACAACGTTTCATTCAGCGATTATTGAAGCAGAGTACTACTACTACTACTATGTATATTTTATTGGAGCAAGGGCGTCTGAGGCCAAAGAGCGCCAAGATAATGTTTGTTTTGTCACATTTGTTAAAATGCCATGGCGATGATTGTGATGTACTTGATAAAATTAGTGTATATATGGGTGTAAAGGGCCCTTACTCTAAAAAGCGAAGATGAATAAGATAAGAGGTAACAATGACAACGTTTATGTGTGTGCTGGGAGCACCATAACATAACAGGGATGGCGGTGACGTCCCTGGCAGATTATGAAAACCCTCAGAACCACCCTCACTATTTGCATTGGGTGGCCCTGATGTCACACATGGTATGAGATGAGTGCTAAAAATCCAATGTCAGCGAGATAGGCTAAAAGGCGTTCACTTCTAATCGGGGGTTGATCAGATAAAAACAAGGATGGGTGTAAGGGTATAGTGTAGGTGTATAGTTCTGGGAAGTGTTGTTTCTTTGCGTCATGGTATGCCAAGCATTCAATCAATATGTAGAGGATTGTAAGTCTTCGTCCGCATTTCTCACAAGATGGTGGTGGGGTTCCGTTTAAAAGATATGAGTGCGTAGTGTGTGTGTGTGACCTATTCTTAATCTGCATATTGAGAGACGACGGTTTGCGTGGCCGTTTATTCCAACGCTCGGGCCAAGGAAAAAGATCAAGCGGTGATGATGATTATTTACAGGTGATGATGATGCCGAGCCCATCGGGTGATAGTGGGTGATTACGAAGAAGCGCCTGTAACATAACCCAAAGTACTGGGAGTGTAGTCACTCGGTCTCACATAATTTTCCCTCCGCGAGCGGAAGCGGCCTCCTGGCCGCGAGTCAGTCACTGGTACGGCGGTTGAATGGCTTCAGGCGGGATACATGAATGATTTCCGTGCCACGGCGACGGTGGTCTGTAGGCGGAGTTACCGGCGTGATGCGATAATTGACAGGAGAAGTCTCTTCTAAGATTTGGTATGGGCCAAGAAAACGGTGGAGGAACTTCTCGCACAGTCCGGGGACGCAGACGGGTGTCCATAGCAACACTTCATCCCCGGGCCGCAACCGCACAGAGCGATGCTTCACGTCGTAGCGGGCTTTCCGTTCGTGCTGCCGAATTTCTGTTCGACGTCGCGCGAGGTCTCGACAATGGGCGAGCCGCGAAACGTACTGCTCATGCGATGGTGCATCAGAGGCGACAGGAGCGTAGAAAAAACTGGATTCAAAAGTAATCGATGGGGAGCGGCCAAAGACGAGAAAGAACGGTGAATAGCCGGTAGTCTTTTGCTTTGCGGAGTTGTAAGCGAAGGTTACAAAGGGTAGGATAACGTTCCAGTTGCGATGATGAGGACTAATATACATGGAGAGCATGTCCGACAGTGTTCGATGAAATCGCTCAGTCAGACCATTCGTCTGGGAATGGTAGCTGGACGTTGTTTTGTGGGCCGTGTTCGAAGCACGCTGAAGCTCTTCAACAACGGTTGAGAGAACAACCCTGCGGCGGTCGCTCAGAAGGACGCTTGGAGCTCCATGGCGCAAAATAATGTCGTGCAGGATGAAGTCTGCCACTTCTGCGGCGGTGCCAGAGCGAATAGGCGCAGTTTCGGTGTACCTAGTCAAATGATCTACAGCCGTAACTATTTATTTATTTATTTATTCAAATACCTACATCGCCTTTACAGGCATTAGTGTAGGGGGGAGGGGGAATAAGAAAAAAGGGACACAAAGTACAAATACAATTGTCGCATAAACAAACAAACAAACAGGTTGCGTTTCCTTAAATAATGAGTATACATCAAAGCGGTGAATTGGCATTGGAAAGGGAGCACTTCAAGAAAGGAAGATGTACAGAAAGGATGTACAGACAACAAGCACTTCGTAACACAGATAACCCGTAAGCCCGGCAAACAAGGCGGCGGGATATTACTGACGCATATAATCCTGCAAACGCTTTCCAAAACAAGATGGGGGAGAGCAGACAATTTCCTCCGGTAGAGCCTTCCAGTCATGTATTGTTTTGGGAAAGAAACTGTACCTAAATGTGTTAATCCTGGAGTTAAGCTCGCGAATCTTTAAACAGTAATCGGTGCGAGGGGATACGTATGTTGGTTGTTTTAAATAAGTTTCTTTCTTAATGCCAGTTCTGGAGTTGAATATATTATAGAACAACGAGAGTCTCAGGTATTTGCGTCTTTCAGCGAGTAGAGGCCATCCAAGTCTTCTGCAAATGTCAGCTGATCTTTTAAAGAAATCGTAATCGCCTGTTACGAAGCGAGCGGCGCGAGCCTGTATTCTTTCTAGTGCATCAACGTTTGTCTTTGTGTAGGGGTCCCAGACACTGCAACCATATTCCAAAATGGGGCGCACATTCGTCAGATACAAAGTCTCCCTTACCTTAGTCGGAGCTTGCATGAAATTGCGTCTTAAGAAATTAGCACACGGCTCGCTTTTACTATCATATAATTGACCTGATGGTTCCAGGACAGGTTAGGAAGAGAAAAAGATTCCGAGGTATTTAAACTCTGTGGCTACCGGTAAACATGCCCCGCCCATGTAGTAGTCAACAAGTAGAGGGTGCTTTTTGTTGGTGAACCTTATCAGATTACACTTTGTTAGATCGAGCGTCATCCCCCACGACTGGCACCAAGAAAAAACAGAGTTAAGATCGCGTTTCAAAAGGTCCGCATCTGCTACGCTGGTTATATCACGATAGATGCAGCAGTCATCAGCGTACAATCTAGTACGACTGGAAGTGCAGTTCAGGAGATCATTAATAAATATTAAAAAAAGAAGTGGGCCTATAACTGAGCCCTGCGGGACACCGGATAACACAGAAATACTTGAAGAACTCAGGCCTTCAAGCACCACACACTGTTTTCTCTCGAAAAGATAAGCATCCAGCCACTTCAGAAGTTCAGTAGGTATGTTAAGAACAGATAGCTTGCGCAGTAACAAGGGATGTGGAACAGAATCAAAAGCCTTTCGAAAATCTAAAAATATACGATCAACCTGAGTGTCTGCGTTAATGGAAGTTGCAATATCGTGCCCGAATTCAATAAGCTGCGTGTCGCACGAGAAGCCCGCCCTAAAACCGTGTTGCATTGGGGAGAAGTTATTGTTTTGTAGATGAGCCATTAGGTTTGTGCAAACGATGTGTTCTAGTATTTTAGAGCAAACGCTTCTCAGCGAGATGGGCCTGTAGTTAGAAAAATTGGTTTTGTCACCACTTTTAAATATCGGATTTACATTGGCATTCTTCCAGCCAGCCGGTAAAACACCCAGCCGAAGTGATGCTTGGAACAAAAGGGTCAAAAAGGGGGCTATAGACGCCCCCATCGGTACCCACATTGGGTCGCAGGTAGCGGTCCATACAAGTCGATGCCCACGGTCTCCAAGGGAGCCGAAGGACAAGAAAGAGGCTGCAGTAGTGCGGTTGGAGTAGTCGATCGTTAGCGGTGCTGGCAAGAGGCGCACGTGCGGACGTACTTAGCCACAGCTGCAGAGAGGCCAGGCCAGTAGTAGCGGCTACGTATTCGCTCGTATGTTTTTGCGACGCCAAGGTGCCCAGCGGTTGCTGCATCGTGATATTCTTCGAGGATACGACGTCGAAGTGGACCAGGTTACAGGGAACCATTTGTTGCCATTGGGATGGTAATTTTGGCGGTAAAGGACACCATGGAGGAGTTGAAACTTGGCGAGGTGACGACGTGCACGGCTGGTCGGAGGCGGCACACGGCCGTCGAGGTAGTCCATGATGGGGTGGCAGTATGCGTCTGCTCGCGGTAGCGAGGGCAAGTCACCGTGTCCAGCAGAGCTAGGGAAAGTGATGGGTGCCAAAGGGACGTCGTGGTCGAGGCTTTCCTGGAGAGCGGTCGACGGAGAAGACAATGGGCAACGAGACAGAGCGTCTGCGTCCGTATGCTTCTTTCCGGACTTATACGTCACGGAAAAATCATATTGTTGGAGGCGGAGAACCCAGCGACCAAGGCGCCCAGACAAGTTTTTCATGGAAGATACCCAGCATAGTGCATGGTGATCTGTGACCACTGTAAAGTGACGGCCACGGAGGTAAGGCCGGAATTTTTGAACAGCCCAAACGATGGCAAGGCATTCCTGTTCTGTAATGGAGTAATTTTTCTCGGCGGGTGTCAACGAACGACTAGCATAGGAAACGACCCTCTCCCGGAGCTGAGCATCACTTTGAAGGAGAACAGCGCCGATTCCGTGGCCACTTGCGTCTGTGTGGAGGATAGCGGGCTTGCTTTCATCAAAGTGGCAGAGTACTGGGCTAGACATTAAGGCGGCTTTCAATGCCTCAAAGGCTTGTTGGCACTCATTCGACCAAACGTAAGCTACGCCGGACTGAAGAGTTCAGGCCAAGGCCTGACAAGCCACGGCCGAAAGGCAGAGCTCCCCGGGAAGACGGTGGAGCAATCGAAGTCGTTCTCGTGGATAGAGAACTGGCCACGATAACGAAGAGAGAGCAGCAGACGCTGAGGAGCAGCGCAGAAAGAAAGCTCTTGAAGCGCGCAGACAGGCTGCGTGTTACAACTGCGGCGAGACGGGACATTTAGCTGCCAGTTGTAAGAAAGGAAAACTCGTCTTTCACGTACTAGATCAGAGTGAGGACAGCAGGAAGTTTCTAGAGCCGTACGTACGGGAGCTAGTCGTCAATGGTAAACCGTGCCGAGTTCTTCGTGACTCCGCGGCGACGGTAGACATGGTCCACCCTTCGTACGTTGAACCGGATCAGCTAACGGGCAGTGTGTTTGGGTGAAACCAGCCGTAGGAGCACGAAACGTTCGTCTGCCGATTGCTAAGGTCAGCATCGGAGGTCCGTTTGGTGAACTTGTAACGCAGGCAGCAGTATCCCCACAACTACTTCCGGAGTACAGGTACCTATTCTCGAACAGGTCAGATCAGCTGTTAAGGGAAAAGGGGTACAATTATGAGAAACTGCCGAGGAAAGAATCAGCTGAGCTTGCTGCAAAGAGCTCGAGTAACGATAGGGTCGCCACCTCTGTGAGGAATGGCGAAACTCAGACAGAAAGCGATGATTAGGCATTTCCAGAGGCTCGCGACGGAGGTCAGCGTAAGTACACTGTGTGTAAGGCCCCTACGGTGAGCGGAGCTGTTTCGTCGCCTTGTTCGAAGTGCGCTAGATCACAGGAGGCCTTGAAAACGGCTGTCGACCCGAACGCGCGCAGTTCGCTGGCAGCTGAGCCGTCTTTTGAGACAGGGCAGCCTAGGTGTAGTGTGGTTCTGGCAGGAAGGAAGGAGAACGGAAACACGCTTCGGGCTTCGCGTGCCGATGCTGTCGCTGAAAGCGCGAGTGGCGACGAGGTAGTGAGTGTAGGGAACTACAAGGTGTATAAAGAGCTCGTCGTGCCCGTTTCACTCCCAGCTGATGCTCCCGTCGATAGGCCAACATCAGTTGAGCTAGTTGAGCTTCCGGTGTCGCCTGTGGCTGAACCGAAGTGGGGAACTGACCAGCCTAGAGGAGAGAATGCAAACGCGTTCCGGAGTTTGCTTGCCGAACGCGTTCGTAAAAAGGCGAGCAACGAGGAGGTAGCAAAAACTTCAGCGCGTAATTATGGCGCGTGTTTCAGTGCGAGCAAAGCCGTGAGCTCGCATCGCGCCGAGGGAACGCCGCCTAGAAGCAGTGCGCGCATAACGTACGAACGGGGGAAAATCCCGCTCGCTCCTCCGCGCGCTCGACCTTTGTCGAACAAGACGACCGGTGTCATTTCACGCGGTCACAGCAGCATTGAGAGAACGGCTGCACCTAAAGTGCGGTACCGAAGGGGAAAAGCTCGGGGCATTGACGAGAGCTCAAATCGCAGCTCTCGGCGCGAGAAATGGCCTGTAGACGCCTGAATTTCTCAAGTTCATTCTTCTTCCTGAAGCAGGTTTCGCCCTTTATGATTACGTTTTTTTTTGTGGGACATTACCAATCACGCGAAATGTCACCTTTCAAGTTTGTGCACTTGTCTAAAGTGCTGCTGGGCTGAAATATCACTAGAGTAGATAGTTGTGAGCGTATTTTATCGCATCTAAAAGCCTGGTAGATCTTCAGTGTGGATTTGTCTTCGCACTTGCTGGCGATGCGGTTGTGTCTTCCTGTGTTGTTCTGTTGCTTGCCTGACCAAGCCAGAGACGTTATTGGGGAACCCCTTTTCGTCCAGTGATCGGCCCTGTGAAGCTCCAGCACGGTGTCGTACAACCCAGGCCTGGAGTCGAGCGTCTGCTGAGCACTTCACTGCGAAAGCATCCCTCGGGACAACGGTTGAAGACCCTTATCCATCGGGATCTCGGACCCCCGGCGGAGAAGCTGTTACGAATCGGCCAACGCCACGTGTTTTCCTGCATCAGAGACCACGTGGGAATCGACCATGTGCGCCCGCGTATCGGTGAATCGTACTTTCGTGTCTCGCCATGACGGGTCAGTCACCTCGCTTTGCAACGTGCCTCCGGCGGCTGCCAGCGCCACACCCTTCAGGCACCTGCGCGTCGGAGAGTCCCGCCTTGACATACCAGGCTCAGACGTTTCGCTATCGGCACGATCGACCTTTAGATAGCGCGACCCCGGCACCTTTCAAGGGCACTCTCTCCCCCCCTCTCGCACGCCATGTGGGACGAAGCCTTGGGTGACTCACGTACTATAAAAGAGCGTGTGAGTGTTTGTGATGTTCGTCGCGTGTTACTCTTGGGGGTGTTTTTGGGGTATTAAAAGCAGCACAAACGTTGAAAATCATTCCTGTCTGAGCAGCGAATCCATGCGGTCGCTCTGCTCGTGTCCTGTATTGTAACCTCGCCCGTCAGGGCATTGTATGTTTTTTTGGCTTCGGCTCACCTCTCGCTATGAAGTAAACAGTTACGTTATCCTACTGCTCTGGACTTCTTCACGGCTGCAACAGCGGCTGGCCGCTCGCTTCATACACGCTACCCATCGTATGTTGGAGGCCACGGAGAACGGATCGGGTGACCCCGCTCGGTCGCAACAACGGGTATGGTCAAACGTGATAAGGGAGAGTAGCCCGGCTCCCTTGATGGGACAGGCCAGGGCGCGGGAAACATCAGGGCGAATGAACGTGCGCTGGCTTCCCGTGTCGAGAAGGACACGCAGCAGCAGCTGACCTGTAGATCCCTTCGCCCAGGCGCGTGCAGTCTGCAGGTATACGTGGGCGAGCGAGGTGGCGCTGGCCGGTGCAGAAGTAACTGCAGGCGCCGCCCTCGACCCTCCACCGTCAAGGCCGCCATGCAAAAAAGAAATCTGTATTTCGCCTACTTTTTCTCTATGCGTAATGCCGCACAGGGACGTCAGATGCCGTCGTGAGCACCGAGCGCAAACAAGCCTTCTCGCGGTGCGGCAAACACGGGCGACACGGTTGCGCTTCCCGCAGCGGAAGCAATGCCTGGCAGCTAACAACATTTCCCTTTTTTCGCCTGTTGTCAAAGGCACTTTACACTAGGCCAGCTCGTAGTTGCGTGCAGCACAAACACGACACCCGGCGTTGAGTTTGAGGTGCTGTCGGCAAGAGCGGCTTCGCCATGGCGGGTGGTGGATTCTAATTGGAATTTAGGGGCTCGCACGTTTCGTGAGGGCGCCGCTCTGGAACCCTGGGATGGTTGAAGTGGCCCCCCTCGCGGACTTTTATCTCAATACCAGGGAAGCCCAGAATCTCGTTCAATTGCTTCGCCCTTTCCGACGAGCTGGCTATCTCGCTCACTTGCCCCTCGCACTTCCGGACGAGCTGGCTGCTCCGTCCGATGAGGATGCCTCCTTAACCCTCTGCCGGTACAGGATCCCAAGGTCGGGTGGCAGGGCCTTCATCAGTGTTGGAACATCTTCCTCTTCCTGGCTGTAGCAGACGACGCTGCATCATCATCAGTTTCATGTGGAAAAGAAGCGGTGGCACACGCTCGCGCTCCCCGCGACCCAGTTCGATTAAAGCCCTCATTCTCATCAGACGTGCGCTCTCAGCTCTATCTGGACGGCTTGGCAGCCGGAGGACCTCGAGGTCCATTACAATCAGTAAACGATGGATGACCACCGTGTACTCCGTCGCTGCCACCCTCTGACCCTTCAGCGCGTTTACATGAAAGGATATCTGGTCGTAGAGGTATCGGAGTTTTTCGACCTCTCCAGAGCTCCGCACAGGGCCCAAGGCGAGCAACTTGTCAATATGGTCCCCATGAGCACGTCGGCCCAGCCAAATCGGGTGGTGAGAGTGCTCATCGCCACATCGTAGTTGGCCCCCGCGAGTCGGATCCCTTCGATTGCTGCCTCCGCCTTACCCGTCAAGTGAGATGTCAAATACTTGAATTTCTCAATTCGAGCCAAGGCGGGATTGCTATGAATGGTGGCATCGAAATGGTCCCAAAATGCTTGCCAGCTCCGCCGGTCGCCCGAAAATGTGGGGATGTGCAGCTTGGGCAGTGCGGCGAAGCGCGTGCTGGTGACAACGGGAGAGACCACTGGCTGACGCAGGGTGGCGCCCGAGGCCTCGTTCGGGCGATCTCCCGTTCCAGAACCCCCAGCGACAATGTGTGGAGTACCCGCGGGCCTTGTGGCAAACTCGACACACGCCTGGATGTCCACCACCTTAGCGTCGTAATCCCACGAGGCAACCAGATCTGACTCGAAGTCCTCGTCGCTGAAGCCCTCCTGTATCTTATGGTCGAGAGCCTTCATCTCCTCATACCTCATGTTGACGAGGTTTAGAGGCCCCTGAAAAGGAACAACAGGCGTGGCCGGATCCCGATGCAGGGATTCAATAGCGCCAATTCCCTTGGTTATAGCGGCCCGAACCGCCCCACGGTGGCGGTGTACCTTGTCTATGGCTGGAGACTCGCCAGAACCGGGCGCCCGGGTGTCCTCGGCACAAGAAGCGGCGGCGGACAGCATTCGAGGACGAGGCCCGCGGAATCGCGCAGCCTCCCGAGAACCCAGGCGGTTGCGTTCTCGACGTCAGCGCCGCGCCAGTCAAGTATGCTCGTGGCCCCAGTCTCCCGGGTTTAACGGCACCACTATGTCGCGGATCGCGACGTAACAAAGGAGCCCTACAGCCGGTCGCCAGTTTCATGGGCTAATCACGCAGAACTGCTCAAACGCGAGGCGCGAGCTAGGCCCGTGCCCCCGTACTCGTGTAGCGGCCTCTTTATTGCCATCATCATTGTCGTTCTTCAACAATATTCTCTCCTAGGCGTTTGTTATGCCTATTTGCTTTTCATCTTTCTCGTAATGTACGTGAGGCTGCTCACATGCTTTCTGGCGCAAGTCTACCATTTCTGGTTGCATTTGAGGGTGGCTGCGATAGACTTTATCCGCCGGAAATTCGGCAATTATGAGACCACCGCTCTGTTACCCGCCACATGGTCCTGCCGAATCATAAAAAAAGCAGGCGCCAGTAACACCTCGACGTAGCCTACCACACTGGATTCATGGAGGGCGGCTCTGGCAAGCACCTGTCTACAGGACCAACTCGACCTGCTTGAAATAGCGAAGACAGGAGCATTAGCCACTGTATCCCGGACGTAGTTCCCCCCCTGAATTCCGCTGTTTGCTATTTCCTATCTTCTAGTCCCCCTCTCTATTTTTCTCATTAAGGTTTGGTCAGACAGTTTGTCAGTACCTCAACATTTAGTTGAATTGAATAAAGTTCACAACAAAAAGTACAGTCTGTGGCCTAAGAAGCAAAAAGTAAAAGTAACATGAGCGGCTGTCTACCTGGGGAGGCATGAAAGGTGCAATGGAAAACAGTTGACGATAATAATGAGACGACCCACACGGATATTTGATGCAAACGGTTTAGCTTCAATACATCATAAGAAGTGTTTAGGTGACTTCGAATTTTTGTTCAATATGCTGTTGCCCAAAGCGACAGTGCAAGTTAAATTTTATGGAGATATGACCATGCATTAAAATTCGCGCGAACATACGCCTGCCCGAACAGTGTCTACCTAAATGCTTCCTTCCCAAACCGATGGTACACACGGTTCAAAGGAAAGCTCCCGGTTTCGGTTAGTGGTTGTAACTCACTTTATTGCTGAGTTGTGTCCGCGTTGTAAGCCAACTCTACAATAAATATGATCACAATAAGCCAGATAATTTATAAGCATGGCACCTTTCTATCAATTGTGAATTTTAACGTGGCCTATAACGGAAGATTTACAGAAAGCAATAGCATAGGCGGCACGAATATCTGAAACCTGAGATACATTTCTTGTAAGCCAAAAAATTGCGCCCACCTCCCCTCGCGGGAACCCTGGTGTGATGCGACGCTGAGGAGGGTTCAAGCGCAAGCGGAGAGCAACCGATGACCAAACCGAAAGGCCGCCGGAGAGCGGCACACCGGTTAAATGTGCAGCGCGCCCGAAGGAGAGGAGACCGCGGATAGAGAGAGTACTGCACATGCGCAGCACCGCGCGCAGCACCGCCCACCGGCGGAGTGAGAGCGCGCTGGGCCGCACACCCGCAGATGTTGAGAGAGAGCGTTCGCTCTCACCTGGGCACGCGCCAGCGCCAGTGCGTCTGTCGCGGCTGTGACGCAACAGAATCCAACACAGTCCACTTTAATCCAATCCAAATCTAATCCAATCCAATCCAAGCCAAGCCAACCCAACGAATCCAATCCAATGCCCCTCCAGAGAGAGTGTTCGCTACCGGAGAGGAGAGGGGGTGAGTGGAGGAGAGTGCGGACGACGACGACTGACGCACGCAGGAAGGACAGGGCCGCCGACAAGAGATGCTCTCAGCGTCGCATCTAAAAATTTCCCTGTGTCATTTTACCACGGTTAATTTGCCGTAGCTTGCACTACTGGTGCAATACTGGAGAAACAGCAGAGTTGGCGGCCCCTCTCCCTTTGTCGGAGACCTGGCCGTTGATTCACCATCATCAACAGCCCACTAGGTTCACTGCAGGACGAGGGCCTCTCCCATAGACCTCTAAAGGCTCCTGTCCCGCGCCGCTCTAGTCCATTCTTTGCCTCCCAATTTTCGTATTTTGTTCCTCTATCGAAGGCCTCCATCGAGGCCTTCCTCACCTTGTAGACCCGTCTCACGGTGTCCACTCTGTCACTCTGGTAGACCATCGATGGGGCTGTTGGTGTTTCCTGTCAACGTTGCCGTCGTAATCGTCGTCGTATTCATCTAGGAGCGAAGCTCCTAAAAGTATGGTGCTGTTGGTGTCTCCTGTCGTCGTCGCAGTCGTAATCGTCGCTCATGTAGAGACGGTACTAAACCACCGAGAAAGTCGTTTACGCCTCGCGCCAAAACGTAACACGCACTAAACCGAACACCGGGACACTCGTTTACACCTCGCGCTAGAGAGATTCGTGCTCCAAAGAAAGGAGAATTTTATATCAAAGCTGTATATCTCCACCTTCCAATGGTTTCCCCTCCGTTGATCTTAGCCAAAAGGCCGAGTCCCTCGCCCACAGCTTCAGAGACTCAAGCCATCGCAGAAGCCCATATACTTCACCAGCATCGGACCACCCACATTACAGTCCGCACGGACAGTCAAGGAGCACCAAGAAGCTTCGCCTCGAATGACATTCCATTCGCTGTCCACACTAGCCAGCCAATATACATGCACGCTCATCCCCACCTACACGTTTACCTCGAATGGATCCCTGGCCACCAAGGCATAGAGGGTGATGAACGAGCTCACGCTCTCGCCCGCGACACTCATTTCCCGGGCAGCCCTCAGCCGTGGCTCGAGGAATAATGATGATGATGGTTGGTGTTTAATGGCGCAAGGCCGACGAGGGCAAAGAGCGCCAGAGAAGTTATTTAATGAAAACAAGTGATTACCACAAAAGGTAGGTATAAAATGTGTAAACTGTACATAGTAAGATCAATAAAGATAATGGTGATGGCTGGTGTATAGGGCCAGATGTGATTACGCATGATAGGAAATGAGGTTTAAAAACTTAACATCTGACAAATATTTAAAAACGCGTTTCACAGAAACCATGGCATCGTCACCTAGAAACAGCGATGGGTGTAGGGGAATATGTTGTCTGTAGAGTTCTCTGAAGTGTTTGTGTCGTGTTGTGTCAAGTGCCTTGCATTGTATGAGTATGTGGACTACGGATAGGCCCTCCCCACACCTGCTACACAGGGGTCTTGGAGATCCCGTGAGCAGGTGCGAGTGCGTTACATGCGTATGGCCTATCCGTAACCTAGCTAAGGTAACTTCAATGTGCCTGTTGTGTGAGTCAGTAGTGTATTGTCCCAAGTGTGGTTTTATTACGTGTAGTTTGTTGTCTGTCTGTTCGCTCCAGTCTGCTTGCCAAGTTTTACGGAGTTGTTGTCTAATGTGTGGCTTGAGGTCTGTGTAAGGTAGTGTTGCCATGTCGACTGTGTTTCGGAGTGCAGCATTGGCGGCCATTTCATCCGCCACTTCATTACCGCCAATGCCAGAGTGGCCTGGCACCCAACACACAGTCACCCCAAGGTTTGAAGAATAAGCTACCATAATCGTTTTGAAGACAAGATTAATGACATGGTTTTTTGATGACTTTCCGGATGATAATGCACGGACGACGCTCAACGAATCTGTATAAATGACGGATGTAGGAATATGATGTTCAACTATGTGACTTACAACCAGAAATATGCCATATGCCTCTGCCGTAAAAATACTTGTATTAACATTCATTGTTCTACATGCTTCGAAATTGGGACCATGCGCAGGACACGACACTGCAGTGAACGTTTTAGATGCATCACTGAAAAACTCTGCAGCCCTGTATTTATTCTGCAGATGCATGAAATGCTGCAAAATCCCACTTCTTGGTGTCCTGTTCTTATTGTATTGTACAAAAGACAAGTCACATGCACAGGACGAAGATGCCATGGTGCTACAAGATCAGTGTGAGATGATTTGAATGTGTCTAAGAAGGAGACCTCATGAATAGTCACCTCGTCCCTCACTCTCTGCGAGAAAGGAACAGCAATGGATGGGCGGTTTAAAAAGAGTTTAGTTGTGGATGTATCATTAAAAACCGGTTTAAAGGGATGGTTATTCATTGATGAGATTTTGGAGGCATATAGGAGGTCAACATAAGTTCGCTGGTACGCTAAGCACCATTTGTCGCATTCTGCATAAAGACTGTGGACAGGACTGGTACGGAACGCTCCACAAGAAAGGCGAAGCCCTAAGTGAAGCACTGGGTCGAGCATTTTAAGTGCTGTTTTTGTGGCTGACCCATACACAACGCTTCCGTAGTCCAACCGTGACCCTACCAACGCGGCATAAAGTCGAAGCAGGAGTTGTTTGTCTGCACCGTACGATTGGTGAGACAAGACTTTAGAATATTCATTGTTTTTAGGCATTTTTGTTTAAGTCGTTTTATGTGGGGTATGAATGAGAGTTTCTCGTCAAACACCACACCCAAAAACTTGTGTTCTCTTTTTACTGGAATAGAGTCACCAAAGAGTTTTACGTCGGGATCGGGCAGGATGCCCCGCCTTTTTGAGAATACAACGCAGGTACTTTTAGAAGGATTAAGTTTAAATCCATTTTCATCTGCCCAGCGAGAAAGTTTATTTACCCCAAGCTGGACCTGACGTTCACAAATGGATATGTTACATGATTTGAAAGATATTTGAACGTCATCTACATACATCAAGCAGGATATGGTTGGCGGCAGTGCCTTTCGGAGAGAGTTCATCTTAACTATAAACAAGGTGCAGCTCATACGCCACCTTGAGGCACGCCATTCTCCTGCACGTGAACATTTGAAACTGCCGAACCGACCCTGACACGAAATGTTCGTGAAGACATGTAACTACAAAGAGTGTTCAGCAGTTACACCCGAGATACCAAAAGCTTTAGGTCTCTAAGAATGCCGTAGCGCCATGCTGTATCATAAGCCTTTCAATGTCAAAAAATACTGTCATACAGTATTGCTTATGAATGAATGCATCCTTTATGTAGGCCTCTAGAGAAACCAGTTGATCATTTGTGCATCGCCCCGCCCGGAAGCCTGCCTGGCAGCTCTCGAGAAGACCATTGTACTCAAGAAAGTACACGAGCCTACGGTTTATCATCTTCTCGAGGAGCTTGCACAGGCAGCTTGTCAAAGCATGGGCCGGTAACTGGAATGAGAGGAAGAGTCCTTCCCTTCTTTTAGGAAAGCCACTACTATGGCCTCCCTCCAAGAGCGAGGAATGTGCCCCGAAAGCCAAATCTTGTTATATAGGTGGAGGAGTGTTAGAAGAGTGTCTGAGTGTAGGTGCTGTATCATTGTATATGTGATGTTGTCTGGGCCTGGAGCTGAGGCGTTTACAAGTGCTCAAAGCGGTCCTCAGCTCGTGAAGTGAAAACTCCGAGTTATAAGAGGAGGTTGACTTATCATTATCAAGTAAAGACTTCTTTTCAGCCAATTGTTTGTGTTTAATGAAAGTGCTAGTGTAGTGTGCTGAACTGGACACGTGTTGGAAGTGTTGTGCGAGTGTGTTAGCATGGTCTTCCAGTTTGTCCCCTGTTGTGCTAACCAGGGGCAGGCTGTGTGTCTGTTGTCCTTTTAGTTTGCGTATTCGTGTCCAGACTTTGCGAGAGTCAGTGTAAGAGTTTATGGATGTTACGAATGAGCGCCAACTCTCTCGTTTTTGCCTCACGGCGCACACGTTTTCCCATCGCCTTAGCCCTTTTGAACAATAAAAGGTTTCCCGACGTGGGAGTACCGCGCAGGATACCCCACGCCTTGTCTGGGCCTCTCGCGCCCGCCTACAGTCCTCATTCCACCACGGCCTCCTCTGGTTGCGCGGGGCAACCAGAGACGTGGGGATAACTTTTCGGCGGCGTGAGGATGTGCGCCGTGAGGAGTTGGGTAGCTTCTTCGACGTGTAGGTGTCCTATGGATGTGTGGTGTAGTTTGGATGTCTCTGTAAATGTATTCCAGTTAGCTCGTGCTTCATTGAACCTATTATGGGAAGATGGACTGCATGGGCCTTTACATATGTATGGTGAGGAGGTGGGGAAGTGGTCACTAACTCCGTAGGGGTCAGTGCCCACAGCCCACGCGAGGAGAGGAAAGAGAACTGCGGAGCCAATCGCCAAGTCAGAACCTGAGTATGTGTTGTTGGTCCTATGTTATGATATGTAGGGCTGTTTATTGTTGAAAAGGCATGCTCCAGAAGATGTCAGGAATTTCTCTATCAGGCGACCTCGGGCAATCCGTTCTGGAAGAGCCCAAAAGAGTTGTGAGCATTAAGGTCGCCTGTAAGATGTATGGTTCGGGCTAGCTGGTCAACCAAGCGCCTCGAAGTCGGAGCTCGTAAGTGCAACATCAGGAGGAATGTATATGGAGCATACCGTTATCAACCTATTAAATATATTAAGCGTATTGCTACAGCCTCAATGGACGGTGTTCAAGGTGACACGGTGGCATGCTAAGGATTTGCGGGTGATTATGGCAACACCGCCAGAAGAGTGTGTGCAGCATCCTGTCTTTCCTGTATACCATGTACTATTCAAGAAATTTGTGTGTTTGGAATTCAGATGTGTTTCCTGGACACACATTATACTTGGCTGATTGGCATGCAGAATCTCATAAACGTCGTCAAGATTATTCAGAAGGCCTCTGCAGTTCCATTGAACAATATTTTCTCTTCCCATTATTGTGTTCAGAGCTACTGGAGTGTGACTATTTATGTAGGGTCTTTCGGGGGCTTGGACTCTTGGAAGGGGTTTTCTGGCCTTCTCTACTGACCTGGACGTCCGCAGCCCGTTCCTTCCGCTGCGATGAAAGCCGGAAGGGCTCGACGTCCATGTCATCATCTGAAGGCAAGGGAGGTGCCCAGCGGACTACGCCCCCTTCGACGTTGTACCCTTTCGGGTGTTCTTTTCCTGTGCTGCCAGTTTGCCGAAGGCGTGGGGAGCACCAACAGATGCCACAGGCAGTGAGGCGGGGGAGGGGGTCGCTGCGACTGCCTCCGTCTCCATCTCGTCCGGACCCTCTCGCGTGTGCTTCGGGCCGGTAGAGAGGGGGAAACGGTGGGTGCAGCAGCATCCCACCGGACGTGGATGCCCACCACAAGCCGCTGCTGGCTCAGCGAGCGGTGCGGAGGCGGGTTGGGCTGCCAGAGGCAACCCAGGGGGGGCGGAGGCGGGACCAAGTCCGACTCGCGGTACTATGCGTCCCCGCCGAAACCAGACGCCGCTCCGCCCCCCGGCGAGCTGCGTCGGCGTACCTCCCCAGAGGGAAAGAGGCGAACCTCTTCCGCGCCTCTGGGAAAGTGATGTTTTCAGTGACCTTGATGTTAATGATTTCTTTTCCTAATTGAAACTTTCGCATTTTCTGGAGTAGCCGCATGTGGACCCTGGCAGTTTACACAAAGAAGTTGTTGCACGTTGCCAGTTTCGGCCGGGTGATCGTGCCTGGGCGCATTTTGGGGCGCAGGTAAGAGTCGGCCGCGACAGGTGTCTTGTGGCCGTGCCCGAACCGTTGGGCACTTGAAGCAGCGCCGTGGGTTCGGGATGTAAGGGCCGGACTGAACAAACGAATGTAACCTGCGTGATGATTTCAGGAAGGGTCGCCTTGTCGAAAGGTTAGGATGAGGTGCTTTGTCGGTATTTGTTTATCGTCTCTGCGGATGGTTATGCGCCTGACCGCTGTTACGCCCTGACTACGAAGGCCCTCCAGCAGGTCAGCTTCAGATTCATGATTAGGTCATATTCGGAAATCACGCCCTGGGAGCTGTTTAGGCCTGCGGTGGGGCGTGACTCGGATGGCCAGATCGGCCGATGCGGGTTTGTGCAAGTAGTTTTATCAGCCTGATTCTGGCTACTGACTTCAACAAGGATTTCACCGGTTCTTTGTTTTTGGCTTTATATGATTCGCCGATGACAACTTCAAGAAATTTGGAGACGAGAAATACTGACTTTGAAGCAAGAGGGTTCAACTG
Organism: Haemaphysalis longicornis; assembly: GCA_013339765.2. Classification (NCBI taxonomy): domain Eukaryota; kingdom Metazoa; phylum Arthropoda; class Arachnida; order Ixodida; family Ixodidae; genus Haemaphysalis; species Haemaphysalis longicornis. The sequence goes on along the minus strand of CM023451.1, from coordinate 93,833,117 downwards.
GTCAACTGATTCTATTACTAAGAAGCGAGGGTAGTTGTTCGGTTTCGAAATACTCAAGTTGGGAAGTGGTGGGAACGAAACTTCGGTGGCGGCCCCATTTTCGGGGGCCGATCACGTTTGGGTAGGGGGGGTTTGGAAAATGCCATATGATACATTGGAAAGCAGGGAGAACGGGGGTACTTTCTCCTTTGACCTTACCCTGGTAGTCAAAGAGGTCCCGGAGCTCCCTGCCTGGTAGACAGGCAGGGAGCCCATCGGCCGGAGCTTGACCAAGGCTGCCGACGGCCACCGTTTACGGCTTCTACCCTTCAACCTTTAAACACGTCGCCACGGTTGGACACGGCTTATGTTGGGAGCTCGGGGTCCGCGGTGGTCGCTGCTCACCGTCACCATGAATACTCAAGGTGCCCCGTGCGGGGTGCTCGAGGAATACAATCCAAAAGTGGATATAGCAATGCATCACAAAAGCGCCGCGAACATGTCGGCAACCTCCTCAAAGCAAGAATGGTACTTCACTCCCCATCTAAATTCATGTCACGGAGACACGCTACATATATTAAACAGGCGCAGACATTGTCCTCCCCTGTGATCTTTTCCTCCACTACTTTACAGAAGTCACCAGGCCGTTTGCACTGTCAGGTATGCGGTGGCTATCCGGACAATAAACATACATATTGGCACTGTGCACGGGCGACCTCGTCTTCCACATTTCTTTGGACCAACCCCTTCCCCCCTGATACTCCTTACTCGTGGTCTAGCTGGGCCGCTCCCCCCGAAAGCCTACGGGCAGCCCTGTGGTCCCTCTTGGCTGCCCATATTGAAACTCTTTGTGCTCCTCCACCAAGCCCGCCACCGTCGGAGGACAGTGGGATACCTTCTTCCTCCGAAGACTCATAACTCCGCGGATCGGACTTGAGCTGCGGAATAAAGTTTCATCTCTATCTCTCTCTCCGTTGGTAAAAACGCTAAGGCGCCAAAAAAAAATCCCCCGCATTTCCCCGAAGGGGAGTATGAGGAAGTGCGAAGCACGGGGTGATGCTATGAGGGGGAGTTTGTTGAAGTTTGGTGGCGTTTTGACCGTTAGTTACATTAACACCCCCTCGTGATCACGTTCGGCTTAACACGCCTCGTTTGTCCCTCTGCGGAAATCTTGGTGAATTAACGTGTATGTTCGAGAGGAGGAGCGCACCGCACCGCAGCGCACCGCAGCTGCGAAGCGCCGACCGGAGTGAAGGGAGAGGAGGCGCAGTCACGTGAGAGAATGCAGAACTAGCGGGTTTGTAGTATCACGTGTACACCACGCAGTTATCAAGCCGCTATAACGCCGCTGAGTCGCCAACGCACGCCGCTGACGACGTAGTTTGAATGCGTTAAAGATATAAGGCGCGTTACTAACACTGATATCAACGTCGCGTCCGTGGCTTAGTCGGTAGAGCGTCGCGCTGCGGCCGCAAAGTCCGCAGATCGAAACCTGGCGCCGGAAGCTGTTTTTTTTATATAGTGTAGTGGCCTGGCTGGCGCGCCGAGAGAGGGTGTTGCGAGCTGGAGAGTAGTAAAGGGGCTTTAGGAGAGTAGGCGAGGGGGGAGAGGAGGCGCTATGCGAGCGCGACGATTCAGGCTCGCTTAAGAAGTGCATTCGCACTTATTCCTGGCCAATCTCCCACGTGGGTATGTGCCATGTCAGGGGCCAGGCAGCGCGCGCCCATCTCCCCCCGTTGCTAAGGAAGACGAAAAGCGCGCGCACCCGCAGCTGTTGCTATGCGGACGGCGGAAGGTTCGGGGTCGCTTATCAAGTGCATTCGCACTTAACACAGTTATACACTGCATGCTTCACCCTTCCCCCAGGGTTCACGTTAGTGGAGATGGACCGGAATTTCTTATTAGAACCATGGTATCTTTTACTCTAGCTTGTTCTCTAATGCAGGAAGCTCGTTTCCTGTCCGTAAGGGTTACTCCGATCAATATTTGTTCCATGGTCCGTTGAGCCGACCTAAGTTTGCTTTCAAGTTGTTTACTAAGGCGCCAAAATTCTGCTCAATACGTCATCACCTCGCTTTTATTCCCGAACTTGTCGCTTAAAGTTTCTCGTGAATGGCAGGCCCAAATTGTTTCGTCCGCAGGATTTCAAGTTTTTTTTTAAAGTGGGCCGCATTAGAACGGGGTATAATCCACGGCCAAGTCCAAAGCCAAAGCCCGCGCTACGAACGCAAAGGAAATCCTGTGCGCCGGGAATGCATGATAGCTCGAGCTGATAGACGATGGTTTCAAAATGCGAGAAAACCAGGTTCGATTCCGATTACGGGAAACGTTTTCTTGCTATTTTATGTTATTGTTCCCCGCCGCTGCAAAGTGTACCCCTGAGGCATTTGGGTTGGTCCAGTGGTCCAGTGGCCAGGGGCTCAGTGGTCCAGTGGCCAGGTGGTCCAGAGGTGAGGTGGTCAGGGGGCCAGTTTCACGGCGTAAAGGTCCCTAGTTGACTTTCTGTGGCCTCCCTATACCCACATTTCGTAGCAAAGCTTTCTCCTTCTACTAGCCAACGGTTTTCGTATGGCGTGTGGGATAAGACACTCCCAAGGCACCTGGGGAGGGGAAGGGCGCTTTTCACTCACGGAGCACAGTGAAGATGGCACGGCGAATGGGCGCTACTACCCAGCGTTCCCCGCACGCCGGAACCTGCTCACTTCAGTGGGCGCATCGGCGGAACCGTTCCGTTAGCGTTGTGGTCTGCGTTAGCGACGGTTGTTTTGCGCCGGTTGTCCCACAGCTTCGTGTTCATTGCGCGCCTCCTTCCCACGCCTTCATTAACTTGTTCCACAGCACCTCCAGAGTAATGTGGACCCGACGAAATTAAGTGGTCGTGTGGCAAAGATACGTTAAGCACTGGTTTGCATGGCGAGAAAACAATATGTAGAGACCCCATACAGACATCTGGCCGCTAGGGAAAGGCTACCATCGCGCACTGCTTGCCCCGAATTGGATTCTTTTTCTAAATTGGTGAATACCAATTCAGTTGTGTTTTAACAGAGAATACAAAATGCGAAAGAAGCAACTGGTTCTGAGAAATAACGATTATAAATGTTCCTTCAGTTTTCTCACACCCCGCACGGGGCACCTTGAGGGATCTTGGTGACGGTGATTGGACACACCGCGTACCCCGAGCCCCCCATACTTAAGCTGTTACCTACCATGGCTAGAAGTTGAAAGGTGAAGGGAGCCTTGGTCAAGCTCCGGCCGATGGGCTCCCTGCCTGTCTACCAGGCAGGGAGCTCCGGGACCTCTTTGACTACCAGGGTAAGGTCAAAAACGAAAGTACCTCCGCCTCCCTGCTTTCCAATGTATCATATGGCATTTTCCAACCCCCCCCCCCCCCAAACGTGATCGGCCTCCAAAAAGGGGCCGCACCGAAGTTTCGTTCCCACCTCTTTCAACAAATGTCTTGTCAACAACCGTGAATAACTATGCTCGTTTTCTTGTGATTGAGTCAGCTGACTCAGCAAGACCTGTCGCTTCCATGTCCGTATTCTTGATTTCTAAATTTCTGCAAAGCACCTTAGGTTGCAAATATCAAACTAAAACGCTGAACACTGGAGAAATCTTTGTAGAACTTAATGCCGGAACAAGCCCGCACTCTTCTTGCACAAACCCGCATCCATGATCTGGACATCAGGGTCACGGCCCACAGGAGCGTAAACAGTTCCCAGGGTGTGATTTCTGAGAGACATCTCCTGACGGAAACAGATGCCGACCTTCTCGAAGGTTTAAAGGATCAGGGCGTCACAGCTGTACGGCGCATCACGATGCTCAGGGACGAAAAGATAATCCCCACCAAACACATTATCCTGACCTTTGACCGCTCGGCACTTCCAGAATATATAAACGCAGGCTTCATTCGATGCTCCATTCGTACTTACATTCGGAAGGGGCGCCGCTGCTTCAAGTGCCAGCGGTTCGGGCACAGTACAAGCTCTTGCCGTGGCCGAACGACCTGTGCAAAATGCTCGGCGTACGATCTCCCCAGCCACAACTGCCCATCCGACACCCTCACTTGTGTGAACTGCGAGGGGCCGCATGCAGCATATTCTCGCAAATGTGAATAATTTCAATCAGAGAAAAAGATCATTAACATCAAGATCACTGAGATCACCTTCCCAGAGGCGCGAAAGAGGTTCGCCTCTTTCTCCCTGGGGAGGTACGCCGACGGAGCTCGCCGGGGGGCGGAGCGGCGTCTGGTTTCGGCTGGGACCCAGTACCGCAAGTCGGACTTGATCCCGACTCCGGCCCACCCCTCGGTTGCCTCATGCAGCCCAACACCGCACCACGCCCGTTGCTGAGGCAGCAGCGGTTGTGGTGACAACCATCTGTGTTGGGACCGATGCTGCTCCCGTCCCTCCCTCCCCGTGCTCCAGTGCGTTGGAGGGTGCCGAGGGGATGGATACGGGGGCCCTACATTGGCTCCCACAGCCACCGCACCACCTGTGCCAATTCTGGTGCCCCCACACCCACGGCGGTGGCGGCTCAAACGAAGGGCCCCCGAAGGGGGCCCAAGTCCGGTGGGCCCGGTTCGACGGGCACACCCAGAAGAGAGAGAGAGAGAAAATGACTTTATTGAAGGTTCCTGCGAAGGGTAGGGGCCTTGGCCACGCAGGGCCTGCCCTTCCTAGACGAGTATTAGGTCGTCCCCGAAGCAGTGTCTCGCGGGCGTCGGCGCGGTCGGTGCGTGGTGGGTGTTTAGGTGTTGACCCACCGACCCCCCGACGACGCTTCCCTGCACTTCTGCCCTGCGAGAGCAGCCTCGAGCCACTGGACAGTTCGTAGTTTCACCTCGTGCTCACCGAAGTTCATGGCATACGTAATGTCCTCGGGCAGGCGCGTTGCACCGTCTGCCTCCAGCGAGTGTCGTTCACATCCCCACAGCAAGTGGGCTAGCGTTGCGTTCATTCTCGCACCACACACTGAACAGCACACTTTCGTAGACCTCTGGACACACGAGGCGCGCCAGCACCGGGGTGATCACCGAGTTCGTTTGTAGTTGTCTGTATAGCACGGTTTGCGCTCTGGTGAGCTTGGGGTAGGGGTTCGGCTGGAGTGGCCTGCCGAGCCTGTACCACTGTAGTATTTCCCCGTACGACGCGAGGGGTTCTTGTTCGGTTTTTGTGTACCCGTCCGCCGGGCAGGAGCCGGGGGGGGTGCCTCGCGGTTGGAAAGTTCTCGCACGGCGGCGTCCGCTGTCTCGTTGCGGTTGGGGTGACTGCTGGCTTCGACGCTCGTGTGCGCAAGGCACCACCCGATGTGGGTGACCGGCGTCGCCAGATCGGCGGACGTTACACGACACTGTACTGTACTCACTGCCCTATCTCACAGTGTTTTTAGCGTAGTTCGCGATGGCCGAACGCGAGTCACTGAGCACTGTGGTACACCGCGGGTGTGCTAGCGCGAGCGCGATCGCCACCTCCTCTGCCTGTAAGGCGGTCGGAGCGCGGACTCTGCACGCCCTGTACACTTCACCAGTTGTAGCCTTCAGCGCCACGGCCACGCAGGTGTTCGGGTGGTCTGGGTATCTCGCTGCGTCCACGTAGAGGGAGCCCGTGGCGTTTGTGTGCGCCTCAGTGAGGACCTTGGCCCTGGCCGCCCTGCGTCCCGGATTGTGATCGGGGTGGACGTTGCGGGGCAGCGGGAGTACCTTGATGCGTTGGAGCCTCGTGGGAGCCTCTGCATTGGGGCCTCTTGGGAGGCTCTTGGGAGGCTCTGTGTGTTTTGCGGTTCCGTCCCCGCTCGGCCGCGGCCGTAGCCGAGCCGTTCGAGGATATTCCTACAGGCCCTCGAGGATGAGAGGCGGTCGAGTTGCGTTGTTTTCTGGGCCTCGCTGATTTCCTCCAGGGTGTTATGGAGGCCCAATTCCAGTAGTCATTCTGTGCTGGTGCTGTTTAGTAGCCCAGCGCGGCTTTGTAGGTCTTGTGAATGGCCGCGTTGATCTTGTCTCTCTCGTCTTTCTTCCACGGGTGAAAGGACCCCACGTAGGCCACGTAGCTCATGGCGAAGGATTGTACTAGCCGTAGGAGGGTGGTGTCTTTCATTCCGTGACGTCTTGTGGATAAGCGTTTGATGAGGCGGGTGGCGATGCCCAGCTTCGTGATGACGCGGTCTACCCTGGCGCCGTTGCTTCGGCTTGCTTCGAGGAGCATGCCGAGGACGCGGAGGTTGCTCACTTTGGGGATGACGGTGCCGTCGCTCGTGCGTAGTGTGATCGTGGTGGAGTCTTCCTCTGCTTTCTTGCGGTACCTGCACGTTGGTGGGATGATGAGCAGTTCGGACGTTTGCGGGGAACACGTCAGCCCGATGTTGGCCAGGTGGTCTTCGATGGCGTCGACTGCTTCTTGTAGTGTCGTTTCGATGTGGCTGTCGCTCCCTCCGGTGACCCACAGTGTAATGTCGTCGGCGTAGATGGTGTAGCGAACCTGTGGGATCCCCGAAAGTCGCTGGGCCACGCCGATCATCACGAGGTTGAAGAGCACCGGCGAAATCACGGAGCCTATGGGGGTGCCTACGCTGTCCAGTTCCCTCTCTGGTAGATGCAGGCCACCCGCTTGTATTTCCACCGTCCGGTGCGACAGGAAGTCGTGGATGTACTTGTATGTTCTCTCCCTCAGGCCAAGGCGCGAGACCTGCGCTAGAATGGCTGAGTGACGCACCTTGTCGAAGGCGCTCTGTAGATCCAGGCCCAGCACCGCCCTGTTGTCTTGGGTAGGGATGGTCACGTCACGGATGTCGTGTTGTAAGCAGGATCATGGCGTCCTGGGTGCTCAGCCTTTCACGAAACCCCAACATGGCGTCGGGGTAGAGGCCTTCGTCTTCGAGGTAGCGCTGCCATCTGTTGTTGAGGACGTGCTCGAGTACCTTGCCCACGCACGATGTGAGAAATATCGGGCGCAGATTCTCGATACCAGGTGGCTTGCCGGGCTTGGGGAAGAGGATCGTTCCGGCTGCCTTCCACTGTCGCGGGAGGGTTCCCGCGCGCGAACACCGGTACAATTAAGACGTGAGGGCCGCGATGGCCCCGTCGTTGAGGTTGCGGAGGGCTTTGTTGGTGACCCGGTCCGGACCGGCCGCCGACTTGCAGTTGAGTTTCTGTAGCGCCGCCCGGGCTTCCCAGTCGTCGATGTCGCGGTCGAAAATTGGGTTGGCCGGGCCGTGATATCTGTCGTGATTCTCGCTAGGTGTGCTCGGGAGGTAGCATTCGTTGAGGCGTTTGCGCGTCTCTTCCTGCCCCAGCTTCTTGATGGTAGTGTGCATGATTTGAGCCAGGCGGTGTTGCTGGTACCCTTTGCTCTTCACTTCGTCGAGGAGGTGGCGGAGTAATTTCCAGGTTCGACCCTGGTGGAGCTGCCCGTCCGCCTCGCTGCAGATGGCATGCCATTGCTGTGCGCAGAGCTCGCGGCTGTACTTTTCGAGAGCGCGTCCGAGTTCGGCCACCCGCTTGCGTAGTGTGCGGTTATGGCGTTGGCGTCGCCATCGTCTCTGAAGGGATTGCCTGGCCTCGATTTATTTATTTATACAGGTACCTACACCGCCCTCACGGGCATTATTGTAGGGGGGAAAACAAGCAAAGGAATACAGTACAGTCAATATAACAAAAAATGGTTGCGGGTAAAAGGCTGTATGGTTGAAACAACAAAGTGTTGACTTACACTGTCATAAATAAGGCATCACATTGCAAATACAAAGCAAAAACGCAAAAAAAGAAGAGTGCTATCGGTTACACAGGGCAATAAAAAAAAATAAAAAGCAATTAGTACGGAACGCATTAGAAATGTACAGTAGGGATTAGTTCAACAAAAAATTGCGCAAATTTCTAACAAAAGATGAGGGAGGTGCAGAGACAATTTCCTCTGGCAAGCTGTTCCACTCATGCGTGGTCCTTGAAAAAAAAGGCGTATTTGAATGCGTTGATCCTGGACGCGTATTCACGCAGTTTTAAAGAATGGTCAGTACGGGGTGACACATAGGTAGGTGGTATTATATACTCAACCTTGTCGATGCCTGTTCTGTTCATGATAATGCTGTAAAATAGGGACAGTCGTAGGTATTTTCGCTGGTCAGCTAACAGAGGCCATTGTAATCCCGAATGTCAGCTAATCTTACGGTGAAGTTATAATTGCTTGCCACAAAGCGTGCTGCTCGTGCCTGTACACGCTCTAGGGCTTCTATATTTGATTTTGTTGAGGGGTCCCAGGCACTGCAAGCATATTCCAATATGGGACACACATTGGATATGGATAGTGTTTCTTTCAACTTAGTTGGTGCCTGTCTAAAATTGCGCCTCAAAAAATTAGCACGCGACTAGCCTTTAATGTGAAGTAATTAATATGAGCGTTCCAAGACAGGTTGGCAGAAAAAATGATCCCTAGATATTTATATTCTGATGCAACCGGCAAGGTAGCCCCGGCCATGACGTAATTTGAAATCCGAGGCTGTTTTTTGTTCGCGAACCTCACCAATTTACACCTCGACACATTTAATGTCATTCTCCATGAATCACACGAAGAAACTATAGAGTTCAAGTCATTCTGCAATTGAACGGTGTCCGCTTCAGAAGTAATGTTATTGTAAATGCAGCAATCGTCAGCGTACAATCGAACACGGCTAGAGAGATTGTCAGAGATATCCTTTATAAAAATAAGAAAAAGCAGGGGCCCCAAAACTGACCCTTGCGGTACTCCTGACAATACACCGACGCTTGATGAGCACACACCGTCAAGAATCACGCACTGCTGTGATTCAGAAAGGTATGCTTCGATCCACATGAGAAGGCATTAGGTATACCTAGACAACGAAGCTTTTGCAACAACAACACAGGTGGCGCGGAATCAAATGCCTTCTGGAAATCCAGAAATATAGTCAACCTGAAGGCCTGAGTTAATAGAAGCTGCAATGTCGTGCGTAAACTCGACCAATTGCGTATCGCACGAAAAACCCGCCCTGAAACCGTGTTGCAATGGGGAAAAGAAGTTATTACTTTGTAGATGATTCATTAAGTTTGTGTAAATGATATGCAGCATTTGCAGCACACGCTTGTCAGAGAAATAGGCCTGTGGTTAAACTTTTTTGTTTTATCTCCGCTTTTATATACTGGAGTTACGTTGGCATTTTTCCAATCAGCTGGTAAAACACATTGTTCAAGCGACGTTTTGTACATGAGTGTTAAAAAAGGGGCGATAGACACTGCGCAGTTTTTCAAGACGAATTGGATATACAATCAGGACCAGGAGCAGAGTGAACATTTATTTTTTCCAACAAGAGCACGACACCGCGTTCGGAAATTTCTATGCCGTTCATTTGCGGGAGCAGGTTCACAAATAGGCAGGTTCACACCATAAAAGTTACGGCTGCATATGTTTTTGGCTTTCTGAGACAAAATTTCAGTGAACCTCCATCTAACTGAAAAGAACAACCGTATTTCACTCATGTGCGCCCAATCTTGGACTACGCATGCTTTTTCGTGGATCCCTACACAAAAGAGCTGGTTGATACGCTCGAAAACATACAGAATATGTCAGTGCGATTCGTATTAGGTAAGTGGCACGCTCAAATTAGCATGAGAGAAAGTAAAAGCAAACTGAAATGGCAGGACGTGAAATGGCAGGACGTGAAAAACTTTTTTCGTAATACCTATCATTTGAAAACTGGAGTAGAAGGGGAGAAGTATGTCCAAGCGCCATTCTACATATCGCGAAGTGGGACCGCTAGCTTAAAGCAAATTATTAACTTTCCTTTAAAGGTAACGCCTCGCGCGATTCATTTTATTTTACATCAATAGTGCAGTGTAATTATCTTCCGCGTATGATTGCATTAACTGTTTATATTGACGATTTTCAGCGCGCTTTGTAGAATTAGTTTGTTATTTGTCTCATAGTTAATGAATATGTTATGTATCTCTCTTCTATAATGCATGCAAAGGCAATCAGGCATCAAATAAATAAATAAATAAATAAAACAATGAATAAATAAATGAATAAAAATAAATAAGTAAACAAATAAATAAATAAATAATTAAACAAACTTCAAGACGCGCAAGTTTGCCTCCGACGGGTAGAGAACCATACGCATTCCACCTTGACCAATAAAATATTTATTGCCCTATTCGTGTCAGTATGCAAGGTTTCCTGTATGCATACTCCCATTGCTATGTTATTGGTTTGAAACAAATTATGTAACTCTAATTTTACGCCTTTCCTTGCGTGAACACAGAGGGATACTCCTGCAGCCACCTTAAACAGGGCGTCATTCGCAACGCGTCTAGAATTTTTGAACGTAGTGTGACATTAGAATAAAAATAAGTTCTTTTGGGCTATTAAGTGGTGTGGACGTATACTCATGAAACCAACATTAAAATAGATTGAAAATGAAAGTACCTGTTCGCTCCTTCTTAGGATCTGCCCTGTGCAAGATCATCAGAAGAGTTGATCGAGTAGAAAATGTCTTTGCAAGAAAAATGGACAAAAACTGGACATACGTTTTTGTGAAGGAGTTATTTTAAATGCTCCTGAGTGTTTTGTTGAGAACCAAAACGCTTCGTCAAGACATTCACGCCGGTTTTATATACATCAAAATTGATCAAGCAACTGTTAGAAAAATAGTTTATGTAGTCATAGCATAAAAGTGTTCCGGAATATTGCCCTAAAAGAAATTGCGTGAAAGCGGCGCAATTTATCTCTCTGAAGTTCAACCCACTAAAGTATGCGCCCTCCGCCACCCCCCCTCCTCCTCCTTCACCGTTTATTACAGGTAAGCCGCCCCACAGACGATATCAGGACCTGGACAATACATCTATTCAAGCTCTACAAAGAACTGAATATTTTCTGTGTTCGGCAGTAAAAGAGGCACAGCAATTAAAGGAACGACAATTTGTGAGCACTTTTTAATAAATGAATTTTGCTGTCAACTGAGGCTGGTAATTCAGCAAGGCTGCGCTTAAAGCTTGACGGCTGGTGGTTGCGTGCGAGCTCACTTTGATGTGGCTGCATTAGACCCAAAATGCTGGGTTTGTGCTGCTTCTACACTACGCGAATGAGTCATCTGCTTGCGCGACACGCAGTGACCGGCCTCAGTACAGGTACCGTACTGTGGCTGAACTCCAATGCCCGTAGCACGGCCGTATTTCCGGTTGCTTTAGTCCGGCTGGAGTCCGACGACCGCATCTCGGCTGTCCTCCGGCGGCCGTACTTCGGCCGTACACGGGTGGCTTTGGAATGGCCGGAGCCCTACGGCTTGAATCTGGCCGTATGACCGTAAGCCGGTCGACTGGCCGACGGACACTGGCCGTTGGACAGCCATGGGAGTACGGCCGTATACGGCCAAAAGGCCCACATTTGGACATGGGCCGAACATGGCTGCCGGAATACGGCCGGACAGAAAATCACCGGCCAGAGTACACCGGCCTGTTTTAGGCGGAACAGTCCTGTGCTGCCTGGGATAGTCCTCACTTAACGCAAACTCCGTTCCTTTCAGCTTTGCGGCAACAGCAAGCACACGTTCTTTGTCTTTAAATGACAAAAACCTCAGAATTATGGGCCTTGCCTTTTCCGCTGTGTAGCGTCCTAGCCTGTGAGCTCTTTCAATGGCAGCAGCGCTGATTGCCACATTCAGTTTTTCGGAGCAAAAGGCAATCACTCGAGCCTCTGACTGAGCCCACGTTTCATTTACAGTATCTGCACGGCCATAAACTATCAAATTGTTTCTTCTAGATCTGCTATCTAGGTCCTCATACAAGTCCCGTAATTTGGCGCAGGTATCCGCAAGATTTTCATTTTGAGCGAGTAGTTGCGTTATGTCATCGTGTAAAGGGGACACGTTATCTTCCACGAGCTTGACCTTTTCTGCCAGTTGCGATAGCTTTTGTTCGAGTGCTTGTTGGTCGGCTCGAATGGAACGAATTTCCGAAAGAATTTCATTCTGTTGCTGTTGCATTGACGGTAGTGTCATGATGACATCAAACATTTCTTTTTCTTGTTGGGGTGACAGAGGGCCCGGGTTTTGTTCTACATCGCCAGACAGAAGCAGCAACATTCGAGCAACACGCACGCATGACAAAAATTTTGCACCCAGCAGGAGAACATTTTGAACAATCGTAGTCGACAGCGAGTTGGGATCTGGCAGCAATTTTTTGAACGGCTTTCCGTTAACAAGGCTATAAGAATAACCAACCTGAGGTGTTAGTGACTGACAGCCATGCCGGTGCCAGATCCCAAGGTGGGTGGTTGCCAGATTCCTATGAGGGAGATGGCATCCGCGAGAGATTCGAGCGTAACATTTTGGGGACCGGGGTTCAATTCAACATCTCCTGAGAGAATTAGCAAGAAATAGACATTGAGGACATTTGCAGAGACAGAGAACAGTAAGTGGCGCAAAGATTTGCGGCAGGACTCTAGCCACGTGGGCCAGGCGGCTGTCGATTTGCTGCACGTCTTCGTCCGTTTCCCCTTCCGTGGTCGCGAACGAGGTTATTTGCGCGATGTCTTTCTACCACTTCTCGATGTCCGTGATCTCGCCCGGCGGTTCCAGGCACTCCGCTCTGAAGCGGGTCCAGTCGGTGAGTTTGTGTTTTCGCCGGTTTCCGTTGACCCAAAGGTGGAGGTCGGTAGGTCCAGCTCGATGATGAAGTGATCCCTGCCCAGATTGTGGCCCGTGTTCCGCCACTCGACCCCCTTCTTAGCCGATGTCCTTGTGCGGATGAATGCCCCATCCGGGTTGGTGTCGCGCGTGACGGAGGTGCCTATGCGGGTGGGCGCCGCTGTGTCCGTGTGGAGGGTGAAGCCGGCGTCGGCCGCCGCGTCCAGCAGGTCTCTGCCCTTGACTGTAGTGCTGTGGTAGCCGAGCTCTTTGTGTGATGCGTTGAGGTCCCCACAGATGGCAATGGTGTCTGTCGATGCCGTGCGTCACGCCTTGTGCATGAGTTTCTTGAATTGTTGATGCCGGTACGTAGGGTTACTGTAGATGTTGATGAGAAGAAAGGACTCCTTCTTCTTCTTGCCGATGACTACCTAGGCCGCGCAGTGTTCGATGGTGCTGCGAACGAAGAAGTATTCGTGCTTGAAAAAGGTGAGCGCTTTACGAATGAAGGTGTACACCCCTTGAGCAGCCCCCTTACCGCAGTCCCTTGCACTGGGGGGGCTTGCGTGCGTACGGTAGCCCGGGAGGGTTGGTGCTTTTTGGTGTGAGTTTCTTGAATCATGATGACGTCAGGGGGCGCCTCGAGGCTTTGCAGGTGTTGCTGAAGTACCGCCTTTCTGTACTGGAACCCGTTGGCGTTCCAGTGCCAGATCTTTAGGCTCGAGCATGTTGCTGGTTTGACTGCCATGATGCGGGTGGTGATTGAGCGGGTTGGTTGCGGTCGTTTGGCGCATCGTCGTCGCGGCCCAGCTTTCTGTAGAGAAACTCCTGCAGTGCGTCCAGGCGGCGTTCCACCGCTGCGAGACGTGCATTTACCCGGTGCTCAAAGGGTTCCGTGCGCTTTTCGAGTCGGTCGATTCGTTCGGTGCAGCGGCGGATGCGAATGGCCACACTGATGCCTCCTTGGGTCTGCGTTATTCTTGATCGTCTTCCCTCGCGCGCGGGGGGTCGTCTTCTTGTTCCTCCATAGCGGTTTCGGCAGGCGGCGGGGTCGTGGAGGTCCCCCGAGATTGCGTAGCTGTCTTCTTGGGTGGCGGTGTTGGCGGCGTGCGTTGTGGGTTGGTAGGCGCTGGCGGTGGCGTTTTTGCGCGCTGTTGATGGCGTGACGTCAGCGAAGGGGGGAGCGGGACTTGATCTTGCTCCCACTGTGGTTGCCGGGCCAGCTGCAGTTGCGGTGTTCGCTTTTGCTGCGCTTGTGGGTTTTTCAGGAGTCTTATAGCCTCGTCCAGTCACTGGCTGAGGCGTGCATTCTCTGCCCTCAGGGCTGAGATTTCTTCGCGTAGACTCTTCATCATGTCGTTCCGCTGTGTGGACTGCTGTCGGCGCTTCTGTGGCGTTTTGGATCTGGCGTGCGCATTCGGCGCTCTGGAGACTTCGGCCCACTTGGCTCCTCTCTTCTTGCTATGACTCCTCCCCCTATTGTTACGACTGGCGGAGCGGCTCGCCGAGCGTTGCCCTTTCTTGCCGCTGCGGCTGCGTCCGCGTTGTTGCAGGGGGTCGAGTGGTGGGAAATCGCGATCGTCTTTTCTAGAAGGTCGCCCAGCTTGCGGTGACGTGGCGTGCTTGCTGTTCCATTGTCTCTTCTTCACCAAGTATGGCGTCTTGAATTTGTTAACGCAGACTGCCGTACCAGTGGGGTGGGGTCCCCTGCACAGTTTGTAGTGCGGCTTGCACTCGTTTTTGTGATTTTCTTCCGGGTTCGTCTTCCCGCAAGCGAAGCACACTCGTGCATGTGGTTGCGGGCATACGTCGTGGCGATGTCCGATTTCGCCGCACGTTTTGCACACCTCGTGGTGTTGACGGTAGAGGCTGCATCTAACCAGTAAGGCTCCGTATTTAACTGTCGCAGGCACCTTGGGGCCTTGGAGAAGCACAACTACCACGGTCGAGCTGCCGATTCTGTGCGCGTCGATCGCCATAGGGTTGTAGTCATTAACGATGTTTGCTCTGATTTCTTCGGGGAAGTCTTCGGTGGAAATGTTCCGATTACCCCTTTGGCCGTGTCGTCCGGTGCCGCGTGATATGCGAACACCTCGTGTGCTTGGTACCCGACGGTAAGCGAACGGAGCTGGGCGTATAGCACTGCTCTTTCCTCGTCTGGAGTGCCTATCACGATGATGTTCTGTGCTATGTTTGGGCGTACGGTGTCCCGCATTGCCGCCTCTCTTGTGATTCCCGTCGCTGCCATAATGGCCTTAATTAGTTCGGTTGCCTTTGTTTGGCCGGTGTGCATGCCACTACGTGGTCGAATGATGATCTTTAATTCACTGCGCGGGATGTTGCTCTGCATGCGTGCAGCTTTCGTTAGGCTTGCAGTAACTTTCCTGGCGTATTGCGCTCTGGTAGGTGGGGATTTGGGTGCCTTGCTGGCGGACTTACCTGGGGTTGAAGTCTGCGATGCTTCTCCCGGGTGCTGTAGCGGTCGTCGGCGTTGGATGGTCCAACCCGCGTTGTCGTCCGGCGAGGGGTCGTCTCCCGGCACGATGAAGGTTGTTTTGCCGGCGTTCCGGTCGAGCTGAAGTTGTGGCGTAACTTCTTTGGCAGAACTTGTATCCATAGCAGCTTCCATCTCGTTCGTCGCGGGGACGGTAGCGATGTTCGACTGCATAGGCTTAGCGGCCGCCGCCGCTGGCGGCGTGGCCGGGTGCCGAACTCAAGCTAGGCCTACGTTAGGCTTAGCAAAACGGCGCCGCCGTGGAAAGTCAAAGTCTCGTAAATCCTCAAAAAATGCTGGGACTCACCGAAATGTGGTATCAGCAGGTTCCGAAAACGAAGCATAACACATGGGTAAAGTTGAGACTCTCTGGGGCTGGTTGGTCCACCGAAAATTCGCATAATTCACGGAACCGATGTGAGACACGTCCGATCACTTCGGCTGCTCGCAGCGCCCCCCCCCCCCCCCACACCAGGATATCGAACGACGAGATAGACGTCGTGCCGTTCTTGCCGGCAACGCAGCGCAAGGACCGGCCTCCAACGTCCAAGCCTTCAGAAAGGCCCAAAAAGCCCAATCCAAGGGTCACAGCCCCGAAAGACAAGACATAAACATACACACTCCTGTAGCTCTCACACTAAATAATGGGAAGAGAAAACATAATACAGTGGAACTGTGGAGTCCTTCTTAAAAATCTTGACGATGTGTACGAGATACTGCACTCCAAACAGCCAAATGTCCTATGCCTAGAAGAAACCCCTTTAAATACCAAACATACAAGTTTCTTGAAGAGTTACCTGGTATTTAGAAAGGACAGGGATGGTGGTGGTACATCTTCCGGGGGTGTGGCCATCATTGCCCGAAAGTCCTTGGCGTGTCACACTATACAGTTACAGACCGTCCTTGAGGCTGTTGCCATTCGTACAATAACTTTTAATAGGCTAATAACACTCTGCTCCGTTTACATCCCTCCTGATTTTCAGCTCTCGAGCTCGGATTTCGAGGGCCTTGAAGATCAGCTACCCACACCTTTCAATGTCTTAGGCGACCTCAACGCACATAACTCTCTTTCGGGCTCTTCCCGCAGGGATGCCCGAGGTCGCCTTATCGAAAAATATCTACCATCTTCGGGCGCATGCCTATTCGATAAAAACAAGCCTACATACCATAATATAGGGCACAACACTTATTCACACCTCGACTTGGCTATTGGCTCTGCAGTACTCTTTCCATCTCTTGAGTGGGATGTTGGCACTAACTCATACGGTAGTGACCACTTCCCAACCATATTAACATACATAGGTAAATGCCCGAACTGTTCACCTTCGCATAACAGGTTCACTGAAGCCAGAGCGAACTGGAGTACATTTACAGAAACATCCAAACTACACCACACATCCATGGCTATTATTCACACCTCGACTTGGCTATTGGCTCTGCAGTACTCTGCAATACTCTGCAGGAAACATAAAACAGTGGAACTGTAGAGTCCTTCTTAAAAATATTGATGGTGTGTACGAGATACTGCACTCCAATCAGCCAAATGTCCTATGCCTACAAGAAACCCCTTTAAATTCCAAACATACAAGTTTCTTGAAGAGTTACCTGGTATTTAGGAAGGACAGGGATGGTGGTGGTACATCTTCCGGGGGTGTGGCCATCATTGCCCGAAAGTCCTTGGCGTGTCACACTATCCAGTTACAGACCGTCCCACATCCTCCTATGAGACCAAAACAAGTGGAATTCTGCTTACCACATTGAAGAAGCCGCCCAACTCCTCACGGCGCACATCCTCGCCGCCGCCGAAAATTCCATTCCCCAGGCCTCTGGTGCTCCACACAACCCAAGGAGACCCTGGTGCAATGAGGACTGTAGGCGTGCGCGAGAGGCCCAGCACAAGGCGTGGGGTGTCCTTCGCCGGTATCCCACATCAAATAATCTTATTTCTCTTAAACGGGCCAAGCCTTTTGGGAGGCGAGTGCGCCGTGAGGCGAAGAGGGAGAGTAGGCGCACCTTCCTCACTTCCATCAATTCATACACAGACAAGCACAACGTCTGGACGCGTATACGAAAACTAAAAGGACAACAGACACACAGCCTGCCCCCGGTTAGTACATCACGGGACACACTGGAAGACCAGGCTAACACACTCGCACAACACTTTCAACACGTGTCCAGCTCAGCATACTACACTAATACTTTCATGCAACACAAAACATCTGCAGAAAAGAAGCCCTTACGAGACCAAAACCAGTCGAATTCTGCTTACAACTCTGAATTCACACTTCATGAGCTGAAGGTTGCTCTTGCCACTTGTAAGCCTTCAGCTCCAGGAGCAGACAGCATTACATAAACCATGATACAACACCGACACGCAGATACTCTTGAGACACTTCTACACCTCTACAACAGAATATGGCTTTCGGGGCAGCTTCCAAGGTCTTGAAAAAAGGCCAGAGTTGTGGCCTTTCTGAAGGAGGGGAAGGACCCTTCCTCTCCCGCAAGTTATCGTCCCATCGCCCTGACAAGCTGCCTGTGTACGCTCCTCGAGAAGATGATAAACCGTAGGCTCGTGTACTTTCTAGAATACAATGGTCTTCTCGAGGGCTGCCAGGCAGGCTTCAGGGTGGAGCGATCTACCAATGATCAACTTGTTCCACTGGAATGCTACATAAAAGATGCATTTGTCCATAACCTGTTATGCCTTACTGTATTTTTCGATATTGGAAAAGCTTATGATACAGCCTGGCGCTACGGCACCCTCAGGGACCTTAAGTCGCTTGGTGTCTCCGGCAACATGATGAACACTCTTTGTAGTTATTTGGCCGAACGAACCTTTCGAGTGAGGGTTGGCAGTGCACTTTCCAATGTATATTTGCAGGAAAACGGTGTGCCGCAAGGAGGAGTTTTAAGCTGCACGTTGTTTATAGTTAAGATGAACTCCCTCCGAAAGGCATTGCCGCCGACCATTTCCTGTTCCATCTATGTAGACGATGTGCAAATATCTTTTAAATCCTGTAACCTGTCAATATGTGAACGTCAAGTACAGCTCGGTGTTAAGAATCTTGCTGGCTGAGCGGACCTTAACGGGTTTAAACTAAACCCGGCCAAAAGTACTTGTGTTGTGTTCTCCCACAAGCGCGGGATTAACGCGGATCCTGAGGTTATGCTTAACCGTGCACCTATTCCTGTGAAAATGGAGCACAAGTTTTTTAGGTGTCATATTTGATGAAAAGCTCACGTTCATCCTACACATCAAACCACTTAAACATAAATGCCTCAAAACATTAAACATTCTCAAGGTCCTCTCCCACCAATCCTATGGTGCAGACATATAACTGCTTCTCCGTGTCTTTACCGCGTTAGTCGGGTCTCGATTAGACTACTGCAGTGTCGTGTATGGGTCGGCATCAAAAACAACCCTATAAAGTCTTGACATAGTACTCCACTTGGGCCTGCGCCTTGCGTCGGGTGCGTTCCGCACTAGCCCAGCCCAGAGTCTCTATGGTGAATGTATTAAGTGGTGCCTTGAGGACCAACGAACGTACATGGACTTTCTCTACGCTTTTAAAATTTCATCTTTGAATAACCATCCTTTTAAACCTGATTTTAATGATACATCCCCATCGCCACTATTTGTAAATCGCCCGTCCGTTCTTTTGCCGTTCTCACTTAGTGTGAGGCAGGAAGCTTCAGATTTCAATATGTCCTTTTTAGACATTTACACATCTTCTTTCACTGACGTTTTACCACCCTGGCAGCATCAACCTGTGCGTTGTGACTTGTCCTTCGTGAAAATTGATAAAACCAGGGTACCACAAACTGCTATTTTGCAGAACTTCTTGTCCCTGCAGTATAAGCATCAATGTGCAGAATTTTATAGTGACGCATCAAAAACTGCCCTTACTGTGTCGTGTGCGGCGGACGGACCCGATTTTAGAGTCTCTAAGACCCTGAACTCGAAATCACGCATTTTTATGGCGGAAGCTCATGAAGTTTTGCTTGTTTTAAATCACATAGTCCAACATGAAATACCCAAGTCTATCATTTGCACAGATTCACTTAGTGTTGTACATGCATTAACATCCAACAAGTCTTCGAAAAACCATGTTCTTAATGTAGTGTATAAAACCATTATGTCAGCATATGCATTAAATCTCGAGGTGATCATGTGTTGGGTTCCAGGCCACTCTGGGATTGCGGGAAATGAGACCGCGGATCAGATGGCCGCTGCTGCTGCACATACAAATACACCGGACAGAGCAACAGTACCCTACACTGACCTCAAGCGACACATCAGCCAACACCTTTGCGAATCATGGCAAGCACTCTGGAATCAACAGACAGACAACAAACTACACATTATAAAGCCACTCTTGGGACCGTACACCACTGACACACACAACAGACACACTGAAGGTGCCCTTGCTAGGTTACGGATAGGCCACACTCATATAACACACTCCCATCTGCTCACAGGATCTTCAAGACCCCTGTGAAGCGGGTGTGGAGAGGCCCTATCTTTAATCCACGTACTACTCCAATGCAAAGCACTCGACTCAACACGACTTAAAACTCCAACTTTACAGACAACACATCCCGTTACATCCAGCGTATTTCCTTTCCGATAATTCTACATTTTCTGTCAACCGCGTTTTCAAATGTTTAGCAGAAGTTAAATTCTTAGACCTAATTTCATACCACGCATGATCACAACCTGGCCTTATACACCAGCCATCCTCACTGTCTTTTATGGATTTTACTTTTGTTCTTGCTTACTGATTTTAGTGTTTACGTTCTCACCTCTCATATTTAACAACTGTTTTGGCGCTCTTTGCCCCAGTTGGCCTTGCGCCATTAACTTCCAACCATCATCATCATCAGTTCCCTCACTATTCTCAAACTTATGAAACTAATTAGTTTAGATTGGTACGCATGAGAATAACTATCCTCACATGCCCAATTGCTTCGGTACCTGGCTTGTGACGCTCATTAGTGTAGCCTCCGCTAGCACATCAGGATCGCTAGGTTCCGCTGTCGCACCCTCTGAAAGACGCTCCTCTCCATTTTCTTTCCGCAAACGCACGACAGGCTACAGCAGCGGCGTCCGCCGCTTTACCCCAGCTGTGGCCGACACGGCTGCGTTCGGGATGCCGCCCCCGCGAATGCCAGCTAACGGCTGGAAGAATCTCTGGTTTCACGCTTTGTAGAGACACGTGTGTGAATTCAAGTGACATCGCATGGACTAAGGTTGTGGGTGTCGTTTACAGCTTTGCTTTCCAACCAGCTTCACAGCGTGGATTCGAGCAATTTTTTTCTTTGTTGAGGGTTCGATGTTTTGGTAGCGTGAGCTACAATCGCCGAGGTTGAGCAGTTTCGCGTGGCTCCTGGAGAGCCGTGCTGTGCATACATCAGGAGCAATGACGTCTCACGGCGCACAGAACGTAGCTCTCTGCCCGTCGTCTCTCACACACCCCACACGCCAAGCATCTTCCCCGACCTCCGTTCTGCACGCGGCGGCCCGGTCCACTTGATGATCATGCAAAGGGTGGCCGGGTGTGTATCCGATGGATCGTGCGTCGCAGCAACACCGGCGTCCGCCTGTGGAACCAGCTTAGCTCTGGGGCGATTAGGGCGCTGCACCGGAGCCGCTTGATAATAATACATGTGTCACGTAAGGCGTATACCATTTGTGTGTAATTAAAGCAACAGTAATCATGATAACCAAGCTAATCCTAGACAACCAGGAAAGCTAAGAATAACCAGCTGAACCTTAGCTCACGCTAGTATATCCTGGCGTAGCCGAGCTAAACGACTGCTAATTTTTTTTACGATGGACGGATTCGTGTCGGCCTAACAGGTTGGCTGGTAAAAATCAAACTGAGAAACAATCACTTGATCCATGCCATCAATTCCTTTGGAAACCGTCAGAAAAAAATTAGTGGGAATAGATTACCGCGAAGTGAGTATTTTAGTGGTGCCAGGTACCTGAAGATGAAACAGTACTCACCTCTTGTCCCAAGTGAATTCTAAAAAAGCCGTGATGATGCAGGAACTCTTCATTACGCTAGAAAAAAAATGACGAACGCATCGTTGTGGGCACTATAACCACCCTGAAAAAGAAATAGGAAATCTCCTTTGCCTAGACATAGAGGGAATGGTAATTCTATCCCGTGGTCTGATCGCGCTGTAGCTGTTGAATATAGGCTACCCGAGTTGACACCACTAAACAATACCAGGACCAATCACAACACTAATAGGGATAATGAACTGCTGCTAAGCCCCAATGAAACATCTCGTGGATACGCCTGCAAATGCAGGCTTTGTGAGAATACACGTACACTCAATGCCCGTTATTGACACGATCCTCACAAAAGGTAAATTTTGCCCTTCAAAACAACCTAAATGAAATGAAACAAAAGTTCTCATGAAGCAATGATGTTACTACCGAGAAACAATGCATGATTTGAACACGCCTATATTTGATTGATTGCTAAGTTTAATGCGCCGACGGAACGCAGGCGATGAGGCGCACCGTAGTGGAGGGCTCCGGATTGATTTTGACCACCTGGGGATCTTTAACCTGCGCCGAAATCTCGTGCCCGCGGGCGTTTTTGCTTTTCGCCTCCATCAGAAAACCAGCCGCCGTGGCCGGGAATCGAACCCGCGGCCTCAACCCGCCTATATTTTGTGCTTAAATATAAACTGCCACGATGAAAACGCAGAATATCAGACACGACCTTTACTCACTGTATAATCGACATGGTAACCATGTTTGTTAGCTTCTTTTGCAACGATATCCTTTTGCGTAGGGTTTCACGAGTATTTGCACTTAGTCCGAATCATTGAAATGAAATACTCGTGAAAAACTATACTTAATAAACCGATTCGCAGAAAAGCCAAGAAAAATCGGGCCACTTCTTTCGATTCCTTGTTGCAAATGACGCTGTAGAAAGCAAGCAGCTGCGTTTTGAGACAGACGCAAGTGGCGCGGAATAATAACCGCTTAGACTGATTGTCTAGAGATGAAAACCATAGACTAAGGTTGTTGATGTGGATTGTAGGGTTTAACGCGCCGACGCAATGGGGAGACCGCCGGAGAGCCTCCGAAAGAGGACGCACCAATGTGAGCTCGTTCCTTTTTGTCACCATTTTACAACCCCATAACTAAGCGTAGCTTTTCCGCACACTAACCAGATTACCACAGCCTCTTCATAACCACCGCCTGACCGCATGAACCCTATTTTTTTCACATTGGATAAGTATTTTTAAATTGGAGCAAGAAAGCTAAAAAAAACATATTTAAAAAAAAACATTTTCTCTGCGCGTTTTTGCGTTTTGAACGCAAGAACAGCAACAGTATGTCATTCCGAACACAACGATACCCTAATCATCAGAATCCGTCGACAAATAACAATTTCGCTACAAATTTTGTCAAAACCTCGCCTAAACCGCTAACACTAAAATAAACTTTAAGCTATAACCTCCTAACACAATAACGCATGAAGAAACGAAGGGCATCATTGCCATCCTCCCACCAACGCGCACCTAACTACAGCAAGCGCGCCTTCTTAATAGCTTTTTTTCGCTCCAATAGTCGAGTTCAAACCTCGAAAAAACATGCGCCCATAACACGTGGTCTACTAAAACGTAACACTGAAGAACTAGCTCCGTAAAACCTTAAAAAACAGATTCCTCGTCATATAACCTAAACGTGAACACCTCAAGCACAAAAATCGGCCCCTAAATAGGGTTGTTATTCATTTGTGACCGGAGTTTGAAATTTGGGACTTATTCACCAGAGCGTGTTGGACCTATCTCGGGGTGATAGCGCGGCCCGCAGCAACTCGGCTCAAAACGCGGAGCGCACTACTAACTGCAAGACCACGTTGAACACACAGACAGCCTAACCGCTAAAATCACACTGAAAATAAGCAAATGAGAGAGTTTTTGCGTTAATTCCAACTTGTGGACTTCGATGATGTCATTCAGCCAGCATTACGCTTGAAATCTTCTTGGCTGGACATGCTGTTATAGGACCTCCTTAACTCCAGTTCGCTCTTATCCGCCATGAACATAAGTTCCTGACGCCTTCCTGACGCACTACATTCTCAACTCTATAAACGTACTACCACCCACCATCCCAATCCCCCCCTGCCCATTCCACCTCACATCTGTAACAGCATCCGAATCCGCCCAATTACTCGCCACATGCACCCTACTTTCCATGCAGCCCACCGAGTAGCCGGAGCCAACTCCTACGCCAAACTATACCCACCATCACCATGCACACTATACACTGATGCCAGCCCTACCCTCACAAATCTGCACACTGTGTAGCTGTTGTTTGCCAACACACATCACCAAACGTCACAGCGGCTACCATCCTAACTAGCAACACAAACACGGCCGAGAAGGCAGCCATTGCCCTCCAGCTAACCCAGCGCCCCACCCCCCAATTCTTCCTCTCTGACTGTCAGCAGGCCATCCGTAATTTTATTCGCGGTAACATCTGTCCAATGGCTTTAAAAATTCTCTCCAAAAATCCTCCATCCGACATCGTGACCCTGCTGTGGACACCAGCCCACACAGGCGTAGGCGCTAATGAAGTGGTGCACGTGCGTGCTCATGAACTAATTCACCGGGTCGCCATTTTCACTACGCCTACACGCGATGCCCCTGCAGGCAAGCCAACCTCCCTCCTGCAATACAGGGATATTGCCCTGCACTACCGCCTTCTCCGCCGCCGATACCCACCCCCGCACCCACACCCCTCCCCGGAGGCGAGCCACATCCGGCGCATCCTACAAACACACACCTTCCCACACAGAACGCAATTAATACACAGTCATGCACACCTCTTTACTGACCCTACGTGACCAGCCTGCGGGGCACTCCACACTCACGACCATGCCCCCTGCGAATGCCCCGCAGACCCGTACCTCCCCCCCCCCGTTCCCTCCCATCTCCACTGGGAGCAGATTTTCCGTGACCCGGAAGAGTCAGGCCAAGTCCTGACCACGTCCCGGAGCCTGGCGGTCGCGGCGGCCCTGTGGGCCTCCTCAAACCCCAACACCTGATCCCGATGGATGAAAAAACGTATTCCTTCCTTCTTTCCTTCCTTCCTTCCTTCCTTCCGACGCAACGCAGGCGACGATGCGCGCCGTAGTGGAGGGCTCCGAATTAGTTTTGACAACCCGGGTATCTTTAACGTGCACCGAAATCTCGTATACACAGGCATTTTTTGCTTTCCGCCTCCATCAGAAAAGCGGCCGCCGCGGCAGGGAATCGAACCCGCGTCCTTGTGCTCAGCAGTGCAACATAAACTAAGGTGAAAGGGCAGCTTTTTTCAAACGTTAAATGTCTGACAGTCCAGGAATTATATCCTTACGACTGAGGTAATCTTTATCACTCTTTTTACGCTTTTCTGAAGAACAACTGTTTTGGAAAGGAGCCCCGTATGATTACTGGGGGCCTGCCGGAGTTGTTGCGAGAGGGGCGCCGCCTAGACGTCTTTCGATGATCGTTTGAATTGAACGTACTCGTGATGATGATATCATGCCCTATAGAGGCCCAGAAACTTAGTATTATCTTAGTGTCTAATCGTTCATAATTTCAGTGTCTTGCCCCACCGCTATGTTGAGTTTTTTATGGCGTCGCGATGCTGTGATAAATTAAGAAGCTTTGTTGGCTCACTTCTTAATGGTATGAATTTTCACTTGGCGGAGGCCTTCAAGTTTGCTGATGAGGGGCTTTTTGACTACTCAGACGACCCGCTAAATCTCGAAAACAGCTTCCGTGGTTTTCGCCAGCGCCGTAAATCCTGTAAGAGCTGCTGAACGGGCTCACATTGGGCTGGTCGGCGTCTGGGCGTTGGAATGGTCGTGTGCCAGAAACGTATTGTGCTCTTTTAGGCAGATGTCTCCTAAGGCCGGGCCTTTTGCATCTTCGTTTTAGACGGGCCGGGTATTCCCACAACCGGCTCCTCTCATTCGCAGCTATATATTTCTGCATTACAGCAGTCAAAGAACAAGAACAATATCTGTAACCGCACTGAAGAACAGGATTGGCCCAACGAAGTTTTCTTAAGGAGCGACAGCAACGCCACAATTGAAGCGGCTGTCAACCACAGGTCCCGAACAGAGGTAAAGTGTCTACCTGATGTAAGTGCATCTGTAAATAAAAACGTTACCTAAGCGGGGTCCGACCAACCTGCAACGGGAAAAGAAGGAGGGACATGAAAATTGGAGTAACGACGGCCTAGAAGTTGTCTCAAACCGACCCCCGAACAGGGGCGAATAATTGGTGTCGCACAGGCCCTGCTTGCCAGACAACTTGGTCATGGGGGGGGGGCAGCACCAAATCTCCGCTGAGAGAACATTCCAGTATTCACAATAGAAGGAATCATTTCCCTGGACTTCGCCATACTTGAAAATGCCGGCGAGAGAACCGCTAGTCAAGCTACCGTCGGGCTACCATGCAGGAAACAATGCCGCTGGTGAAAGTGGCGACGCAAGAACAAGTCCAACGACAATAACATACGCGTGTACTCTTTTGTCTCTCTTTTTCTGCGGAGGAGGTAGATGAAACTTTATCTCGCAGCAAACAAAGTTTGTACGAATGTCAGTAGAAGAGGACGATGACGAGCGATAGTTACCAACGGAGGTAATCGGTCTTTTTCTTTGCCGAAAGCGTTGTAGCCACGACAGCCTACCTATGGGCCACTTTTTGCGGATTGGGCTAACGTGCGAGCGTAAGGTGTCGCAGTTACCTTGTGCCTGCGCCGTGCGGGGGCTTCAGACGCTTGTGGTTTAGGGTGGTAAGAAAACTCTTTTATTGGCCTTTTAGGGGCTGGTGCTGTCGGCGTCTCCTGTCGTCGTCGTCATCATCGTAATCGTCGTCTCACGTAGTCATGGTACTAAAACACCGGGAAACTCGTTTACGCCTCGTGTTGGAGCGCTTCGTAACGCATACTAAAGAAAACATCGGGGGCACTCGTTTACGGCTCGGGCTAGACACCTTCGTACTTCAAATACAACAGACTTTTACAACAAAGCTGTATACCTCTACCTCCCAATGCTTTCATCTCCGTTGGCAAAAATGCCAATGCGCCAAGAATACTTATACACTGCATGCGTCGCCATTCCGCTGCGCGCTTCGCCACCCGGGATTTTGTTTTCATATACCTCTCTTTGATCGCAACGACAAGGGTATGAGGGTATCCGCACTCAGCAGTCTTCTGGCCTGGTGGGTCGACGCGTCTGAGATGAGGTGTGGGCAAGATTGCCCGAGGGAGTTCTTACTGCGACCCTGAAAAGTGGAAACAAGTTGGCCTGCATTGCTGGATTACGGTGCCGAGAATCTAAGTACACTTTTCTCGCCACTAGCAATGGTTTATTAAGGCAGAAAACGCCGGTAACATGAAAACAGGTTTCGAGGCTTCGTATGCTTTTGGGTACTACGGTTCATGCCGCCACAGAAGTTGTGAAACGCGAAAGCTCATTGGGGAACTATCTATAGACGTTTTCCTAAACTACACAGTTCCTCAGTGGGTGAGCACGTGAAATAAATGTAAATCAAAGGTTTGTGTGAGCTGATATTATAAAAAAGACATACTACAGCCTTTATGTATTGCGAGGCAGACTGCTTCCCTCTCTACTCAGACATACATCATGTTTACAGTTTCGTTTTGGAAAAGCATTCGTGCACAACTAGAGAAGGGAATAAATAACCTACGGCGGTGGACGCCCGAGATTCTGCAAGCATTATTCTCGCTGGAAGCGGCTAAGGTCTCTTTATTAGTAGCTGCAAATTAACAAGCTGCACTGCAGGTGGTTTTAGCGACCTTCCTGGGCTTTCAATCTGCCACTCTGCGCGCACATATTTTGCTTTAGGTTGAGAGTGCCCACGCCCGGTTCGAACCTTACCGTCCGTCAAAATTACTTACTGCGGGTGGTTAGCTGACCGATCTGACCTTGTGGACTTCCGCTCGCCGCGTGCTGCTGTTGATAATCCGTAAGGTATGAGCCACTCCACCATAATTTTGGGCCAGAAAGAGTGCAGGCGACGACGATTACTAGAATCGGCTGCTAGGTTCGCGCGAGAGCAGATATGGGATCGCCGTGATCACCCGACGAGGTGAGATGAAGGGGAATGTCTAAACAGTGCTAGCCGGGACGTCGCGCTTGATATTCAAAACGGTGCTTGTCGTTTCAAGAGAAGCTTCACTCGCAGCCTGCTCTATGGTGTGAGAGAGGGCTGTATAGGCGGCACACCGACCGCTCGAGAATTTACAAGCTATTCTCATATTGTCGGTGAAAAGTCATAAATATCTAAGCCAACCTCTTCGGCCACAGAAACGTTCTCAGAACCGGCCATGTCTTGGAGTCGTAAAAAATTCAGGGAAGATTGCACTGACACGTTAGGCTTTGTCATCATATGCATCGAAGAGGTGGTCGTCTTCTTCGCGGCAAGTGGTAAAAGGAGACGGGATAAAAAGAGACGGGAGAGAGAAATTCTAGTTTTATTTGGTTACTTCCCAGCAAATTGCTTATCATTGCTCGTCGAAGAAAAGCCGAAAAAGGTACAAAACCTATGATCTTTCAGTTAACAGAAATTTTTATTCATCCTTTAGTCCGACTACTCTCGACCTCCTTCGGAAAATTAGACAATCAAACTCCCGGAGGTGACGCTCAATTTACGACATGGACCGAAAACCGTCTGCTTACTCTTCCGACGACAAACAACTTGCTGGACGTTCACATTAATGATGTACTGGTTGCTGCACAAGTTGACAGTGGAGCACACATAACCGTTGTGAGTTCTGACCTTGACGCCGTCTACGCAAGATGATCAAGCCGGCGTCATTGCGAGTTGTGAGAATCGCGGATGGACGAACGCCTGCTATTACCGGTTTGTGTACTGCTCGTGTGAGAATTGCTGACCACATAATCGACACGTGCCCCGATGATATTATCCGCGGCCTAGATTTTATCCCTGAACACGCAACTCTCATTGACTGTGCAACAGGGGTACTCCATCTTGAGCTCCGTTTTGCTTCAGCCACTACCAACGTTTTCCCAGCCTCGCTTGTGCTCGACTGATTATGTTTGTGATGCCCCCGCAAAACTGTGACCAACGTCCATATGACTGCGTGCACCACTGTTCCGGTCGGACGGCGACTACGTCGTATCACCGATGTGCTGCTTACGCGACGTGTCACCCTTCCTCACACCGTCGTGATGAAGACCGACAATCACGTGAATTTTCATTTCCTAAATTTTAGCTTTTGTCCCGAAGGTGTTTCCCAAAAAATGTAGTTGGATGTCCTGTTTCTATTATCAGAATTGGAGGTTTTCTTCCATAACTATGGATGGCCCTGAGGTCTAGCCACCTCTCGGCTGGAATTCGACGTATTAATGCGCATGATTGCCCCAGATCAGTCTCCGACACAACAGTTGTCTCATCTTTTGTAATCCTACGGAGACATATTTGATTTCGGCAACCCACCGTTGGGCCAGAAAAAGACCGTCAAGCATAGTATTCACACTGGTGATGCTAGCCACCATACTGGCGACCATACGGCTTTTATCAAGTGGACCACTGTGTTACCTAACCGGAAGTGGACAAGATGCTTAACAATGGTATCATACTACCTTTCTCTACACCCTTGGGCGTCCCCAGTCATGCTTATAAAATAGAAGGACGGCACATGGCGCGTTT
The DNA here is from genome assembly GCA_013339765.2 of Haemaphysalis longicornis. Lineage (NCBI taxonomy): Eukaryota > Metazoa > Arthropoda > Arachnida > Ixodida > Ixodidae > Haemaphysalis > Haemaphysalis longicornis. Next base: position 93,804,295 of record CM023451.1, on the reverse strand, counting down.
GTGTAGATTACCATCATCTGAACACTACAAACAAGAGCACGTTTATCCATTACCTCAAATCGACGACGCACTCGACTGTATGCATGACGCCACTTATTTTCGTCGATTCATCTGCGCTCAGAGTACTAGCATATAACTGTAGACGAAATGAATCGTTAGAAGACACCTTTCGCTACACCTGACGGCCTATACCAATTAAAAGTCATGCCTCTCGGGATGTGCAACGCTACCGCCACCTTTGAGCGAATGATGGACTCGTTACTCCTCGGCTTCAAGTGGTCCACATGTCTATGTTACCTGGACGATATGATAATTCCCCCCTTTAAAACACATCTCCAGCACCTTCCGGATATTCTTGGCATCTTCCGCAAGGCGGGACTTCAACTGACCTTCGCGGAATGTCACTTCACCTGCCGCAACTTACCTTCCTTGGCCGCCTTGTCAGCGCTGCTGGTGTTCAGCCGGATCTCGACAAAATCCGTGCGTCAGGAACTTCTCTGTTTCTTTCTCGTTCAAAGACGTCAGTAGTTTCATAGGCCTCTGTTCTTCCGGTGGTTTAAAAAGAAGGTCGTGACTGTTGTATCTCACGCCAACCGAGTCACCATACGTAGCAGAGAGATGCAGACGCCACCTCGTCCGCACGGAAAAGATACCTTTATTGTTGTCACACGCTATTTATAACCGGGCTGCGTTTACTGATGATGACAATAGAAATTGGCCACCTTAGCACTCGCGCCACCTGCTGGCATGAACATAACTAACTTACACAACACAACATCCCCTCCTCCCAAAAAGGGGCAGCACACCGTCACACAGCACAACAGTGACCACAGCTTGGTCCCTAACGAATTTACTCAAGCCCAACGACAAATTCACCTCGGGCCCCGCCCAAGCCGCCACTTTCGACGTTCGTCTCCCGCCTCGAGATTTCACCAATCCTTGCTGACTTTGATCCATCGGCACAGACTGACGTTCTAACTAATGCAAGTGGCTGCGACATACGCGCCAGATTGGCTTAACGGCAATTCGGTCATGACCGAGTAATACCTTATGGTACCCGGTCCCTGTCCCCGCCTGAACACCAGTACTAAATAACGGAGCGTGAGTGTCTTGCCCTTGTGTGTGCTGTGAGGAAATGCCGCCCTTACCTATACGGTAGCCCATTTACTGTTGTAACTGATTATCCCACTCTGCGTTGGCTTTTGTCCCTAAATAACGAAATCGGACGGCTGAGTCGATAGGCGCTGCGCCTTCAAGAGTATACGTTCAGGGTCGCCTATAAGTTAGGCCAGCTCCAAAAAGACGCGGACATCCCGTCGATCTTCCGACCCATACCGACGAAAACTCCGACACTTGTGTGATTGCAATTTCTAACTTCTGCTACATCTCTGCCCAACAACGCCGCGACACGTCGTCAAGCTCAATAATTGATCGTCTTCAGGCGGCCCACCACCGTCTCCCTACCTATAGTGCGTTTGTTCTTCAAAATTATGTGCCATACTATCGCAACTTCCGATCAGACGGGCCTCACTTACTTCACGCTGTTCCTAGCACATGAGGGTCGACGTCCTCAATCAACTTCACGGCGAGCCTACTGCTCGTAACTTAGGAGTGGTTCGCAGTTGTGACCGCGTCCGTCACCGTTTTTGGCCCAGCATTTATCTCAGCGCTCTCTGTTACGCCCGATTTTGCCACCGGTGCCAACCGGACAGCTTCAACCGCTCGACATGCCACTCGAGCCATTTTATCGTGTTCGCCTTGTCCTTCTCGGCCCCTGTTGTTGCCAACATGGGGAAATTGCCGGGTTGCAGCCGCTAAAGAGTACGCGACTCGCTATGCCATCACGCGAGCGCTCCCGCCTGCCTGCGCCACCGACGTTGCCAAATGTTTTCTACACGTTGTGATCCTCCATCACGGTGCACCCCGACAGCTGCTTATGGATCGTGGCCGCTCTTTCCTCTTCGCGTCATCGACTATCTTCTTCGGTCCTGTTAGGTCAAAAACAAAATGACCACTGCCTACTATCCCCAAACGAATTGACTCACCAAAAGGCTAAACAGGACCCTCACCGATAAGTTATTAACGCATGTATCACTAGATCACCGTGACTGGGACGCTCCGCTCCCTTACCAGACATTTGCGTACAATTCTTCGCGGCACGACAGTGCTGGTTAGTCGGCGTTTTATATGTTATTCGGCTGAGAGCCTAGTTTGCCAATGGACCCTCTCTTTAGCTAATCAACTGCACCATCCACTGAGTACGCACCCGATATCATAGCAAAGGCTGATGTTGCCCGCCGAGCCGCTGGTTAAATGTTTTTGCATCGCTGGATGTCCTAAAGGCCCGATACGGTTACCAGCACAGCCCAGCCAACTTTTCTCCTAGTCCTCTTGTCTTGGTGTGGTACCCTTCACGCCATGTCGGCCCCTCGGAGAAGCTCCTCCCTCACTGCGCTGTCTTAGCTATTGCATCGTTCGCCAAGTTACTGACAGGACATACAACGCTGTCCATGCTGGGGCCCAACCATTGCATGTACACCTCCCGACTGACATCGTCCACTCCGTACGCCTAAACTTCTAATACGTCGGGATCCTTCTACACCCACCCTTCGTGACCACAGCTTGCACCGAGACGGGGCTTCCACTCAAAGATGGGCCGTGTAACGTACCCTTTAGGTGGAAGCATCGCAGACGACTAGGACAAGAAACCTTGGAGCATGGGCGGTGATCGCTGGTGCACGATGGCAGAGAACGCTTTGTGCTCGGTTAGGCCAGACGTTTGCTGCGACACTACCTCTCACCGTTTCGCCATTTTCTTAACACATCTACATCGTCACACGACGCCTCGGTGTCGCCTAGTAACAAAATTTTGTAATTTTTCAAAGTTACTTTCGCTTTTTTTTAATTACAGCTTCCCTCGAAGCAGGATACTGCGTACGCCACTGCTACAACGCATACCGTATGAAAAGTTAGGAATATTAGCATGCAGCACGATTAGTTCCTCGAGCTTTAAGAAACCATATACGACAGCCAGAAATTGGACGACTCATTTTTCTCGGCCAAACATGTCACGCTCCTCCATGGCGGTCGCACTTCACTCAACATTCAACGTTCAGGGGGCCAGCAGGGCTGCACTTTTGCTTCATTGCGGTAACCACACTGTAGAGCGTTTTCATGAACAGGTATCCCTTCCTGCCCTCGACAGAAAAGTGGTATCGACAAAGTAAATGTACCGCGTTTGAGCTGCCCTTGACTGTATACACACTGTCGTCGAGAAGGAAAGTGGCGACCTAGCGGAGCATTATCGGCATCTACGCTCAAAGTTCTGGTATACCAATTTAGTAAACATAATTACAATCGGTGCCTTGACCTTGGTCACCGGGAAGGAGGCGGATGAGCGAATGCAGTAGGAGGAGGCAGGCAGTGAGCGTCCCGATTAAATTTGGTCCTGTATGCTGGCTTCTCGTATAGAGAAGAGAATAGAATTGAGGATTATCGTCATCTGCTCTGTAAACACTTCGGAATGGGTCACCCCGCAGTATTTGTGGCCTGAGTTGATGTGGCATAAGACAATTGGTCTGGTTTCACTGGTCCTGCAAAGTAGGTGTCATGAGATAGCCATGCGCATGTGAAGAGGCCGCTGCCTACCCAGGCAGGCTGCTGAAGGACATTGCTAGAGCCGTGTTAGCACAGGACTCAGTGCAACAGTTACAGGCGGTCCAGCGGATCGAGGCAGCTCTCGCTCGCCAAACGCGCAGGGATGCATCCGACGCGATCCAGGGGCTGAAGCCTTGCGGAGAGCGTTGGATTCCCCAACGTAAGCGACGGGACACGACTTCATGACTGCCCCCACATAGTCAGGTAGCAAGAGGGCACTGCGTGGCACCCTTGCATTGCAGGCACACTAACGGCTGAATTAAATTTTGGTTTATCTTGGTTTAGCTCTCCCGGCTTTTGTTCGACGAGTAACAATGCTTTATTTGCTGAGAAATAAGGAAATAGAGCTGCGTTTCTCTCACCACTTTCTTCATTTTTTCGTGATGCAACCATTGCATCCCAAAAGAGGAGCGAATCCCCACCACGTTCTCAGTCTGGGGACGTGGGCGGAGGCGCAGAGCAGTGGCGCACACGTCTACCGCGGCCACAATACCCCACTCTCGCACCGGCTATGGGAGACAAAGCGACGGAAGCTGCTTTGACAAGGGCCCCCCTCTCCGTGGATACTCGCAAAAACCTCTGCGCGTCCGAGAATGCGTCGTCGCCTGTTTCCCTGCTCCCGCCCACAACACACTGGGCCTCCTCCGCTAAAGAGCGCCCGGGTGACACGCGCCGACCTGTGCGTGAAGTGACCGTCGGAGCGAATACCAGCTCAGCAATCACCAGTGTTCCCCGTCGACCCGCCAGGAAAGCCCTGTTTGTGTCGCGCCTGCACCCTGACACCTCTGTGCCCGACGTTCTCGGGCTTGTCAACTCTGTTGTGACCGACGAAAGCGCTGTGTGCACGCGTCTATAGAGCAAGTATCCCAGGTACGCATCCCTCCACATCAGCACCAGTGCCGATTCTTTTGCTGCACTCAACGATGCTGCAGTTTGGCCTAACGGACGCTTGTTCTGCACTTTCGGAGGGTTTCTGAAAGAGCACCGTGTGCTTAGCTTTAACAACATCAATTCAGTATTAGCTTCACACTCTACTACCAGAATGTCCGAGGGCTCCGCACAAAATCGAAGCCCTTCTTTGATAACGTCGTCTTGAATAATTATGATACCTACTCTATCACAGAGATTTGGCTACCTCACCACATTGTGTCTACCGACTATTTTACAGACGAATACACCGTTTTTCGCAATGACCGAAATTATGCTGTGACATGGCAAAAGTATGGCGGTGGAGTCCTCATCGCCTTGAAGAAACCTTTCCGTGTGGTCAGACGGTCCGATCTTGAGCTCTACAGCGAATGCCTATGAATTCAGGTGAAAGTTAAAGGAGCGAAAAACGTTCTTATTGGCGTGTACTATTTACATCCCTCTCTTGAAAACTCTTTGTTTGCTTCAGCCCTACAGGGTTTAACAGAGGTACGTAAACCTGAAAGCTATAACATTCTTCTGTTTGGCGACTTTAATTGCCCGGGCTCTTGGTGGGACCCCGCACAAAATACCAGCGGAGAGTCCGAAGCAGCTGATTTGTTTAACTTCTTTTCTTTCAATAACATCCAGCCTGCCGTCTTGCACCCACATCCTGCTGGAAACGTACTAGACACTGTTTTCACAAACCTTTACTCTGTTGTTGTCGATCAGTTCCCTGAACCTCTTGTGGCCGTTGACGAGTGGCACCCTCCTTTCGGAGCCTCAGCCCACATATGCATGGCGCACGACAACAGCGTTTCAACTCCCAGACATGACTTTGCTCGCGGAGATTACACATCTCTCTACCATACGCTCGACAATGCAGACTGGACCTCTGTATACAACGCGCCCTGTGTGGATGTGACCATCCAGCAGCTAACCCAAACTGTTCATTACTTCATGGACCAACACATCCCAAAGCGGTGAATTCGCTCCTCTAAATTTACATTCTGGTTTAGCCATGAGCTGCGAAGCGCGCTTCGAAAAAAGGTCAATTTCACCGCTCGTTTAAGGCCCACAATGACCCGTCTGCTCTCGCTAGCTTCAGAGAATGGCGCTCCTCAGTAAAAAAGCTCCTTGCCCGGGATAAAAAGATGTTTACGGACTATTCTCAAACATCTCTTACCCACTCCCCTCGGGAGTTTTGGCGGTACGTGAAATTCCACACACGTCATGCACGCGAAAGCATAACATTTCAGAATGGTGACAAGATTGTGTCTGACCTGTGTGTGAACTTTTCGCACGTCATTTATCTTCGACATACTCGACCTCTCACGACAGCGGCAGCCAACTGGATTTCGATTCTCACGGTCCTGTATTGCCAATCCCCAACGTAAAAGAAAACGATGTTGTGTCCGCCATCCGCAAACTCCCATCGAAAAAGTCGGCAGGTTGTGACAGCATCCCTTGCTTCATCGTGAAGGGTTGTTGCGCATTGTTTGCACCTTTGCTCTGTCACATCATACGTATGTCACTGGTTGAGCAACATTTTCCAACTTACTGGAAAATTGGTTCCATCTTGAAAATCGGCACAAATCCGGAAGGGCCACAATCCCAGCAAACTATACGCCAATCTCTCTTCTGTCTTCATTTTCCAAAGTCTTCGAAAAGGTCTTGCATCGATACCTTTTATCAGCTATGCATCCACTAATTCATTCCAACCAACACGGCTTCATGCCCGGAAGGTCGGTAGATTCAAATCTTGCCTGTCTTCTAATTGACATCAGCCCTCCAGTACTGTCGCACCAACAGGTAGATACAGTATATTTTGTCTGTAGCAAGGCCTTCGACATTGTTAATCACGATCTACTACTTCGCAAGTTGTCCGCTTACGGTGTTTCCCTTGAGTTCTGCCAGTGGGTCGGCAGCTACTTAAAAGACAGGTCAACCTGTGTTAGCTACGAAGACGCTACTTCCCGGCCCTTCCCGATGACCTCAGGGGTACCTCAAGGCTCTACACTGGGCCCTATGCTTTTTAACATTTTTGTTAATGACATACACCCCGCTATTAAGCACTGTTCGCTCTCCCAGTATGCCGATGATATGAAGCTCTATCGCACTATTTCTTCACCTTACGATCGCGTACTGCTGCAAAATGATATCAACGCAGTTTCTGCATGGTGTGACTGCAACTATTTAAAACTTAACCTCTCGAAAAGCATCGTAATATCATACACTCGCAAGTCTTCCCCGCTCACTTTTACGTACTTGCTGCTCGGTGAACCTGTAAAACGCGCTACCGTAGGGCGCGATTTGGGCGTAATGATGGAGGCGAAACTGATTTTTAATGCGCATGTGAACTATCTGACCAACTCCTGTCCCCGTACGCTTGGCGTAATTTCCCGCCCGACCAGGGATTTCACCGACCGATCATGCTTTGTTTCACTGTATCGCGCTCTCATTTTGCCCAAGCTCGACTTTGCTAGTGCAATTTGGAATTGTTTAAGCCCTTCGTCCTCCCTTCGACTAGAAAGGATTCAGAAGCGCTTTACTAGAACCGTATTTTATCGCCACTCACCTATGAGCCGATATGAGCACGGTGGGCTTCTGAAGATCTTGAATTTAGATGAGCTATCAGCGAGGGGCTCCAGGCGCGACCTGGCCTTTCTGTTTAATTGTATTCACTCGAAGTTCGACTGCTCTTGCCTCGTAAGCTCTGTCCATCTGCGAGTACCAAGCAGACCACTACGGCCGCATGGATGCTTTGATGTAGAGAGATCAATGAGTTTGGCACCATCCAGCCGGTGCCAGCTCACCTATAACAGCCTGTTTCTATCTCCTATAGACGTTTTTTGTAGCGATTTGGTACTGTTTAAGCGCTCTCTGAAATGTATGATATTTGAATACGCATGCTGTGGAGAGGTCGCTCCTGCACTTCTCTCCCTGCTCTCGTGTTTCCTCACATACAGTGCCACCTTGCCCATGTTCGTACGTGTTTTCCTGTGCATACCCCAGACACGTCCTCCGAGCCTTTACCGTTCAAAAATGTTTGTGCCTCCTTCGATAACACTACACTTTTGTATATATCTATCTGCACTTCCATTTTTACCAATTTTTGATTTATATGCTGCCCATATTTCTACTGTTTGTATTCCTTGTACCCATGCATCTATATATGTTGCCTGTTTGTATTCTTTGTACCTATGTGTGCGGTGCATCACCCGAGAAGGCCTTGTGCTGTTGGTGAGCACTTCAAATAAATAAATAAAGAAACATTTGTCTGTCCAAGGACGCTGGCTTGCACTTTTCATGTTTCACTGATGGACAGTGGTGTCGGTCCAATCTTTTTGGCGGGGGAGCAAGAAATATGCTACCAAGATCATCATCCTCGTCACGAACCTTGTTATTATTGATAATATCAGTAGTAGCAGTAGCAGTAGCAGTAGTAGTAGAAGTAGTAGCGGTGCCCCGCACGGGGCACATTGAGCAATCTTCGTGATGGTATGTGCGATACCGCAGACCCCGAGCCCCCAAACATTAGCTGGAACCAACCGCGGTGATGTGTTCTATGGTGAACGGTATAACCACTAACGGTGGCCATCCGAGCCCAGATCAAGCTCCGGCGGATGGGCTCCCTGTCTGTTTACCAGGCCGGGAGCTTCGGGACCTCTATCGGTATCAGATTACTGGAGCGAAGAAAGTACCCCCGTCCCCTGCCTTTATATTATAAAATATAATATTTTCAAACACCCCCCCCCACCCATACATGATCGGCGCTTTAAAAGGGGCCGCACCGAGGTATCTTTTCCCCCATTGGCATCTTCAACCTTTCCTGAACCGGAAAACTACTTTCAATTTCTTGTTGTGGAATCTCGAGATACTGCCCATTCTCTTGCAACGACATCAGCTTTCTTGATTTATAAATATCTTGAAAGCACAATTGGAAAATCTTGCAAGGCTAAAAAACAATGGACTGGTGAGGTCCTTGTCGAGGTAAACAACAAGCAGCAGGCCAGAAAGCTTCTACCTCAAAAACGAACGGGTGATCTGGACATCACAGTCACACCCCACCGGAGCATCAACACCTCCCAGGGTGTGGTCTCTGAGCCAGATCTGATTTTTGTTACGTTTATGTTTGCTGTGCACAGTATGCACAGTATGCACAGTTTTGCACAGTATGTTTGCTGTCTTCTGTTCCTTGCCACCATGTGATGCCGTGTCTTGCCACTTTGTATTTTACTTTCCTTCGCAAAGTATTACACAATGTTTGTTGTCTACCGGCCTGTTCCCCACTCCTGCTATAGCCCTTACCGGTTGCAGTATGTATAAACAAATAATGATACAGATGCAGACCTCCTTGAGGGATTTAAGGATCAGGGTGTCACGGCCCTGCGCCGCATCAATATCCGTAGAGACGATAAGGAAATCCCCATGCAGCACATCATCCTGAACTTTGACCGCTCGGCACTTCCACAACTTATCAATGCAGGGTTCATCCGGTGCTCCATCTGGCCCTACATCCCGAACCCGCGGCGTTGCTTTAAGAGCCAGCGGTTCGGGCATGGTACATACTCCTGCCGTGGCAAAACAACCTGTACCAAGCGCCGCACAGGACCACCCCATTGACAATTGTAACACTGCTAACTTAACTTGTGCTATCGCGGAGGCCCAGATGCGGCTTGCTGCAGAAAATTTGAGAAATTTCAACTCAAAATGAAAGTGATCAACATAAAAGTGACAGGAAACATCTCCTTCCCAGAAGCGGGAAAGAGGTTCGCCCCTTTCCCCCTGGGAGGTACTCCGACGCAGATCGCCTTGGAGCGGTGCGGGATCTGGTTTCGGCAGGCAGCCAGTACCGCGAGTCTGACTTCGTCCCGCCCCCGCCCCCACCTTCCCTGGGTTGTCTCAGGCAGCCCAACCCGTTAACCGCTTCCCTTGGTACCGGTCCCGCTACCGCTCATGCCTCCCTATCCTCCAGTGCATTGGAGGGTGCCGAGGGGATGGATACCAGGGGCCCCGCATCGGCTCCCACCACCACCGCACCGTCCGTGCCGCCTCTGGCACCCGCAACGCACTCGCCAGTGGTGGCTCAAACGAAGGGCTCTTGAAGGTGGGCCATGTCCAGGGGGCCCGGTTCGTCGGGCACCCCTCTGACATCTGACGAGAAGGTGGATGTCGGACCGTTGTTGACTGCAACGTGGCGCACAAAGCGGACCCCGACGTCCAAGCCAACGGAGAGGCCAGAAAAGCCCCTTCCGTGAGTACAAGCCCGAAAGACGCACACGCGCACGCGCACGCACGCGCACGCACACATGCACGCGACCACACGCACGTGACCACGCGTGCGCGCACACGCATGCAGGCACACACGCACGCACGCACGCACGCATGCACGCACACACACACACGTACACACGCACACACGTACATACATTCAAAATGTTAATAATGGGAACAGAACATCATTCCGTGTAACTGCAGAGGCCTCCTTGAAAATCTGATGTGTACGAGATGCTGCACGCCGATAAGCCAAGTAGCATTTGTCTCCTAGAACCTCACCTCTATTCCACAAAAATTTCTTATATAGGTACATGGTATTCAGAAAGGACAGGGTTGGCTGCACAGACTATTCGTGTGGTGTGGCCATTGTCGCCCGGAAATATTTAGCATGTCTCCCTCTCTCTTTAACCACTGTCCTTGAGGCTGGAGCAGCCCGTACGATAATATTTAAAAGGTTGATAACGGTATGCTCCATTTACATCCCTCCTGATTTTGCACTTCTGAGCTCAGATTTCGAGGCACTGGTTAACCAGCTACCCGAAACATACACTGTGACAGGGGACTCCCGAGGTCGACTGATAGAGAAATTTCTTAAATCCTCTGCAACATACCGTTTCAACAGCAGCCTACTTAAAATAACTTAGGACGTGGGCACGAACCCATAAGGTAGTGACCAATTCCCCACTTCACTAACGTATATAGGTAAAGGCCCAAGCACAGGTTTAATGAATCAAAAGCAAACTGGGGTACATTCACAGAAACATCTAAACCACACCACACATACATGAAACACCTACACGTGGAGGAAGCCGCCCAACTCATCACGGCGCACATCCTCGACGCCGCCGAAAGGTTCATTCCCCATCCCTCCAGTGCGTCCCGCAACCCAAGGAGGCCCTGGTGGAACGATGACTGTAGGCGGGTGTGAGAGGCCCAGAAAAAGGCGTGAGGTGTCCTTCTCTGGTAGCCCACGTCATATATTCTCTTTTCTTTTAAACGGGCAAAGGCGTTTGGGAAGCGAGTGCATCGCGGTCCGAAAAGGAGACTTGGCGCACCTTCCTCACTTCGATCAATTCATACACAGACACTCGCAAGGTATGGACACGAATAGGCAAACTGAACGGACAACAGACACACAGCCTGCCCCTTGTGAGCACTACAGCGAACACACATGAAGACCAGGCTAGCACGCTTGCAAAATACTTCCAACATGGGTCCAGTTCAGCACACTACACCAACACTTTCATAAAATACAAAACATCGTGTGAGACGAAGTCCTTGCGAGATAGTAATAAGTCGACTTGATTTTATAACACCCCTTCTGACTTCACGAGCTGAAGATCGCACTCAGCACGTGTAAACCTTCAGCTCCAGGCGCAGACAACATAACATGCATTATGAAGCAAAACGTACACGCAGAAATACTTGAAACCCTCCTTCACCTCTACACCAAAATATTTCTTTCAGGGCACTTGCCATGGTCTTGGACGGAGGCCGTCGTAGTGGCCTTTCTGAAAGAGGGTAAGGACCCTCCTCTCCCGCAACTTATCATCCAATCGCCAAGACCAGCTGCCTGTGTAAGCTGCTTGAGAAGATGATCAATAGGAGATTCATGTACTTCTTGAGTACAATGGTCTTCTCGACAGCTGCCAGGCCGGCTTCAGGACGGATATAAAAACGATTAACTGGTTGCGTTGGAATCGCATGTAAAAGATGCCTTCATTTATAATCAGTCCTGCACAACAGCCTTCTTTGATATGAAAAAGGCCTATGACACGGCCTGACGATACGACATCTTGAGTGACCTCAAGTCATTTGGCGTTTCAGGCAACATGCTGAACACCCTCGCTAGCTAAATTTCGGAAAGACCCTTTGGAGTTAGGGTTGGCAGTGCACTTTCCAGTGTATATGTGCAGGGAGATGGCGTTCCTCAAGGCCGTGTCTTGAGCTGTACACTATTAATTGTTATGATGAACTCCCTCCGGAAGGCATTGCCACCAACCATTTCCTGTTGTATATATGTAGACGACGTTCAAATATCTTGTAAGTTCTGTAACTTCTCCATTTGTGAACACCAAGCCCAGCTTGACGTCAACAAACTGGCTGGCTGGGTGGACACAAACGGTTTTAAACTGAACCCTTGAAAAAGTACATGTGTTGTGCTCTCCCGAAAGCGCTGGGTACACGCGGACCCTGATATCTGTATTAATGGTGTAGTAATTCCTGACCGAGGGAAACAGAAGTTTTTAGGCTTAATATTCGATAGTAAACACACATTTATCCCTCACTCGAAACAGCTCAAACACAAATGCCTAGAAACAATGAATATTTTTAAAGTGCTGCCACACATATCCTACGGTGCTGATAAAGAACTCGTTCAACGTCTGTACATTGCTCTGATAGGATCCCGACTGGACTATGGCAGTGTTGCCTATGGGTCAGCGACTAAAACATATCTGAAGATGCTGGACTCAGTGCTGCACCTAAGGCTCCGGCTTGCAAGTGGGGCTTTCAATACTAGCCAACTTGAAAGCCTCTATGTAGAATGTAACAAGTGGAGCCTAGAACGCCAGCGAAAATACATGGACCTTCTTTATGCTCTTAAAATTTCCCCAATGCCTACCAATCCTTTTAGGTCAGTCTTTTATAATACATCCATATCCCAGCTTCTTTTAAACCACCCACCTATTTCTTCTCTGTTCTCATACAGAGCTAGAGAGGAAGCATCAGAACTCTGTCTCTTTTTAGATATCATTAAAGCGACTGTTACTACTTTTATAGCCCCATGGCATCTTCGCCTTATACCATGTGACTTATCTTTTATACATATCGACAGAAACCAAGTGCCAAGAGGGGCGATTTTGTGACACTTCTTGTCGCTTCAACACAAATACAAGCGTGCAGAATTTTATATTAATGCCTCAAAACTGCCACCACTGTGCCCTGTGCTGCGCAAGAACCCAGCTTGAATATTAGTAAAACCATGAATGTTCATACTAGTATTTTTAAGGCCGAGGCCAACGGTATACTTCTTGTCGTAAACCATATCCGGCATACTAAAATTATACAGTATGTAATCTATACTGATTCCTTAAGTGCTGTGCGGATGGTTGTCAGTGCGAAAAACTTCTAAAAAAATTACTCACACCTCCCCTCGCGGGAACCCTTGTGTAGATGAGACGCATAGGGAGTTCCGTTGTTGTTTCCGTTACGTTGATTCTCCCATCGCGTGAAACGTGCCGCCAACCCCCTGCTGCGGCTATGACACAACGTGGCGGGGCTATGACGCAACACAACCTAACACAATCCACTTTAATCCAATCTAAATCAAATCCAATCCAAGCCAAGCCAAGCCAAGCCAATCGAATCCAATCCAATGCCTTCGCGAGAGAGTGTTCGCTATCAGAGAGGAGAGGGGGTGAGCGGCGGAGAGCGCAGCTCGCGCGGCGAGTTTAATGGCGGAGGGTGTGGACGGACAACGACGCCGTATGGAGGGACAAGGCGAGTGAATGAGATGCAGTCGCATCTAAAACCACGTAGTTAGTCATGTGATTGCCACCATTACGTCGTTATATACGTTAGGCATCGAGGTGACCATGGGCTGGGTGCCAGGTCACTCTGGAATCACAGGTAACGAGACCGCAGATCAAATGTCCGCCGCTGCTCTCACTTACTACGACAGTTGACATAACAGTACCCCTACATCGATATGAAGCCACACATCAGAAAACAACTTCAAGAAACGTGGCAAACACACTGGAGCGGACAGACCGACAACAAATTACAAGTAATAAAACCACACTTGGGACCATACACCACTGACATGAACAACAGAAACACAGAAGTTGCATTAGCTAGGCTACGGATAAGGCACACACATGCGACGCACTCGTATCTACTCATAGGGTCTTCAAGACCTCTGTGTAGCGGGTACGGAGAGGCCCTAGCTGTAGTTCACATATTCATTCAATGCAAAACACTTCCCACAACATGACGGAAACACTTCCCACAACTGTACAGACTACGCACCCGATTACACGCAGCCCTTTTCCTCCCTGACGATCCCATGTTTTCTCTCCAGTATGTGTTCAAATATTTAGCAGAAGCAGAATTTTCGCCTAATTTCATACCACGCATTATCACAACCTGGTCTTCAACACCAGTCATTATCACTGTATTTTAATTATTCTACTTTCGTTATTGAGTGATTTTAGTGTTTAGACCTTCATCCTTTATAATAACTACTGGGCCGTGGGAGCCTTGGTCAAGGTTCGGCTGATGGGCTCTCTGCCTGTCTACCAGACAGGGAGGTCCGGGATCTCTTTAACTACCAGGGTAATGTCAAAGGAGAAAGTACCCCCGTCTCCCTGCTTTTATGCTTTTTTGCTTTTATGGCATTTTCAAAAAACCCCTCCAAACGTGATCGCCCTCCGAAAAGGGGCCGCACCGAAGTTTCATTTCCATCTCTTTCAACAACTGTCTTTCCAACAACCGTAAACAACTATTCCCGTTTTCTTGTAATTGAGTCAACTGACACAGGAAGATCTGTCACTTCATTTTCTGTCTTCTTGGCAGCGAAGTTCCTGACAAGTATCATTGGTGAAGCGTACAAGCCAAGAAACAAAGAACTGGGCAATTGCTGGTCGAAGTCACCAAGCAGCAGCAGGCAGAAAAACTCTTGAGCCAGACCCGAATCGGTGATCTTGACATCAGGGTCACGTCCCACCGTAGCTTAAACAGCTCCCAGGGCGTGATCCCCGATCCCGATGTACTGAATGAAACTGAAGCCGACCTGCTGGAGGGCCTTCGAGGACAGGGCGTAACAGGGGTCAGGCGCATAAATATATGTAGAGAGGACAAATACCTACAAAGCATCTTATCTTAACTTGTGACAGGTCGAGCCTTCCAGAATACATCAATGCAGGTTTTGTTCGATGTCCGGTCCGGCCTTACAGCCCTAACCGGCGGCGCTGTTTTAAGTGCCAACGGTTTGGGCATGGCACCAACTCCTGCCGCGGCTGCTTTACCTGTGCAAAATGCGGACAACATGACCACCCGTACGAAAACTGCAACACCCAGAACTTCACCTGCGCCAACAGCCAGGGGCCCCACGCAGCGTGCTCCCGCACTTGTCAGAAATTTAAGCAGGAAAAAGAAATCATAAATGCAACGGTCACTGAGAACATCATCTTTCCAGTGGCGAGAAAGAGGTTGGCCTCTTTCCTCTGGGGAGGTACGCCGACGCTGCTCGCCGGGGGGTAGACCGGCGTCTGGTTTTGGTGGGAACCCAGTACCGCGAGTCGGACCTGGTCCTGCCGCCGCCCCCCCCCCTGGGTTGCCTCAGGCAGCCCAACCCGCCACCACGCCGCTTGCTGAGGCAGCAGCGGTTGTGGTGCCAACCTCTTCCGTCGGGACCGGCGGCGCTCCCGTCCCTGCCTCCACGTCCTCCAGTGCGTTGGAGGGTGCCGAGGGGATGGACACCCCGGGCCCCGCACCGGCACCCACCACCACCGCACCACCCGTGCCACTTCTGGTGCCCCCGACGCCCGCGGCGGTGGTGGCTCAAACGAAGGGCCCCCGAACGGGGGCCATGTCCGGGGGGCCGTTCTTGCCTGCAACGCAGCGCCAAGAGCTGCCTCCGACGTCCAAGCCTACAGAAAGGCCCAAAATGCCCAATCCAAGAGTCACAGCCCCGAAAGAACACACCTAAACATACACACTCCAGTAGCTCTCACACTATATAATGGGAAGAGAAAACATAATACAAAGGAACTGTAGAGGCCTTCTTACAAATATTGACCATGTGTACGAGATACTGCACTCCGATCAGCCAAGTGTCCTATGCCTACAAGAAACACATTTAAATTTCAAACATCTAGATTTTTTGAATTGTTACCTGGTATTTAGGAAGGACAGAGATGGTGGTGGTACATCTCCCAGGGGTGTGGCCATCATTGCCCGAAAGTCCTTGCCGTCCACACTATCCAGTTACAGACTGTCCTTGAGGCTGTTGCCATTCGTACAATAATTTATTAATATTTTGAGGGCATTGTAGATCAGCTACCCGCACCTTTCATTCTCTTAGGCGACCTCAACGCACATAACTCTCTTTGGGGCTCTACCCGCATGGATGCCCGAGGTTGCATTATCGAAAAATATCTAACATCTTCCGGAGCATGCCTATTCAATAAAAACAAGCCAACATACCATAATATAGGACACAACACTTATTCACACCTCGACTTGGCTATTGGCTCTGCAGTACTCTTTCCATCTCTTGAATGGGATCTTGGCACTAACCCATATGGTAGTGACTACTTCCCAACCACATTAACATACATAGGTAATGGCCCGAACAGTCAAACTTCCCATAACAGGTTCAATGAAGCTAGAGCGAACTGGAGTACATTTACAGAAACATCCAAACTACACCACACATCCATAACACACCTACACATTGAAGAAGCCGCAGAACTCCTCACGTTGCACATCCTCGCCGCCACCGAAAATTCCATTCCCCAGGCCTCTGGTGCTCCGTACAACCCAAGGAGGCCCTGGTGGAATGAGGACAGTAGGTGTGTGCGAGAGGCCCAGAACAAGGCGTGGGGTATCCTTCCCGGTACCCCACATCAGATAATCTAATTTATTTCAAACGGGCGAAGGCTTTGGCGAGGCGAGTGCGCCGTGAGGCGAAAAGGGAGAGTTGGCGCAACGTCCTCACTTCCAATAATTCATACACAGACACACAAAGTCTGGACGGACACGTATACGAAAACTAGAAGGACAACAGACACACAGCCTGCCCCTGGTTAGTACAACAGGGGACACACTAGAAGACCAGGCTAACACACTTGCACAACACTTTCAACACGTGTCCATTTCGGCACACTACACAAACACTTTCATGAAACACAAAACATCTGCAGAAAAAAAGCCCTTACATGACAAAGACAATTCACTCTGTATGAGTTGACGGCTGCCCTGAGCACGTGCAAACCTTCAGCTCCAGGCGCAGATAAGATTACATACACCATGATACAGCACCTACACCAAGACACTCTTGAAACACTCTTACACCTATACGATAAAATACGGCTTTCGGGGCACATTCCACGCTATTGGTGGGAGGCCATAGTAGTGGCTTTCCTAGAGGAATGGAAGGCCCCTTTCTCTTCCGCCAGTTATCGTCCCATTGCCCTGACAAGCTGCCTGTGTAAGCTCTTCGAGAAGATGATAAACAGGAGACTCGTGTACTTCTTGGAGTACAACGGTCTGCTCGAGAGCTGCAAGGCAGGCTTCAGGGCGGGGCGATCTACCAACGATAAACTCGTTGCGTTGAGTCATATAATAAAGATGCTTTCCTCCACAAGCAGTACTGCATGACAGTATTCTTTGATCTTGAAAAGGCGTACGTAACTCCTTGGCGGTACGGCATCCTCAGCGATTTCAAGTCCTTTGGTATGTCGGGTAACATGTTGAACACTCTTGCCAGTTACCTGTCTAAAAGAACGTTTCGCGTGCGAGTTGGGACTGCACTCTCTAGGGCTCATGTGCAGGAAAACGTTGTGCCGCAAGGTGGAGTTTTGAGTTGCACTTTCTTTATTGTAAAAAATCAATTCTCTTCGGAAGGCGCTGCCACCATTAATTTCCTGCTCAATCTATGTAGACGACGTACAATTATCCTTGAAGTTTTGTAACCTATCTATCTGCGAGCTCCAAGACCAGCTTGGCGTTAACAAGCTTGCTGGCTGGGCTGATAGCAACGGTTTTATATTTAATCCACGGAAGCGCACTTGTGTCCTGTTTTCCAAGAGGCGTGGCATTCGGCCGGATCCAGACATTCAACTCCACGGTGTTTCTATCCCGGTCAAAAAGGAACACAAGATTTTAGGTATACTAATCTTTGGCAAAAAGCTCACATTTATACCACACATAAAACAACTAAATCATAAACGCTTAAAGACACTGACTATCCTGAAGGTTTTCTCGCACATTTCTTTTGGTGGTGACAAACAACTTCTTTTACGTGTTTTTAACAGCCTAATAGGTTAACGATTGCACTATGGTAGTGTTGTCTATGGGTCAGCAACTAAAACATCCCTCAGAATGCTGGACCCAGTGCTCCATCTGGGGCTCAGCTTGGCGTTGTGTGCCTTCCGGACTAGTCCAGTTAAAAGGCTGTATGTAGAGTGCAACAAATAGAACCTACAACGTCAGCGAGCATACACAGATCTCCTTTATGCCTTTAAAATTTCATCCATGCTTCAAGATCCTTTTAAATCAGTTTTTTTATACATCCATGACTGAACTCCTTTTAAATCGACCATCGTCCTCCGCGCCCTTTTCTTACAGAGTTAGAGAGGAATCGTCGGAGCTTTCTGTCCTTTTTAGACAACATCCAATCTTCTGCAACAGATTTTATAGCACCATGGCATCTCCGCCCGTATCATGCGACACATCTTTTACACATATAGGTACAAACCGAGCTCCCACATGTGCAATTCTGCAGCACTTCTTGTATTTGCAGCAGAAGTATGAATTTCTGAATTTTGTACGGACGCCTCTAGAACTGCCAGCTCTGTGTCTTGCGCTGCGCATCGACCCGGCCTTAATGTCACAAAAACGCTGAATAGTTATACTAGTATCTTTACGGCAGAGGCGTATGGTGTACTTTTTGTTGTTAATCATATACTTCAAAGCCATATCCCACAATTTATTATATATACAGAATCCCTCAGTGTTGTGCGGGCATTGTCGTCAACAAAGTCTTCTAAAAACCATGTTGTCAATCTGATAGTCAATAATATTATGTCAGTGTATGTCCACAAATTTTAACTGGTACTTTGATGCATCCCTGGTCACTGTGATATAGCCGGGAACGAAGCAGCGGATTGAATGGCAGCTGCTGCGACACTCGTGAATAGGGTAGACATAACCGCATTACCGTACACCGACGTGAAACCACACATCAGACAACAACTTCGCAAAACATGGCAAACGCACTGGAGTGAACAAACCGACACGTTACACGTAATAAAACCACAGTCGAGACCATACACCACCGACACACGCAATAGATACACTGAAGTCGCCTTGGCTAGATTACGGATAGGGCACACACATGCAACGCACTCGCACCTTCTCACTGGATCTCCAAGACCTCTGTGCCGCAGGTGCGGAGAGGCCCTATCCATGATCCACATCTTTATACAATGTAAGGCACTCGACCTTACACGACACAAACACTTCCCACAGCTACACACACGACATAATCCACCACACCCGTCATACTTCTTAGGAGACGATGCCATATTTTCTGTTCAGCGCACCTTTAGGTTCCTATCAGAAGTTCACTTCTTACAACTCCTTTCATACCACCCATAGTTTTTCCCCTGGTCCTATACAGCAGCCCCCTTATGTATCTTTTAAACCGCTCTTGTTCTTCACCCTGGCCCTTTACCACCATCCGTGCTTATAGTCTTTAACCGATTTTTTCGTCTATCGAAGCAAACGCTACCATTGTCCAATCCTGAACCTATTAGGCTGGTAAAAACACGTAAAAGAAGTTTTGCGTCAACCTTCTGGATTGTCAGTGTTTTTAAGCCTTTATGTTTTTATTGTTTTTGTTGGTAAACTTTAGTGACACACACACACACACACACACGCACACACAAAGAACCCCAAAAGTCCAGTGTTCTGAAGGGGAAATAATTATCTATACAGATGGGAGGACCTGACGAATGTGAGCCCCCAGAGCTCGCCACCAGGCCGCTCGGTCCGGTCCCTCCGGCGGTGCGAGCCAGTCTTGGAGAGAAGAGGGAGGAGGTAAAGGTATTTTAAGATGAGTTGAGAGTGATGGTTGGGAAGCAGAACAGTCGCATAGAACACGCGGCGTGTTGGGAAAGCCAGAGCACTTAGAGCACCGCGCAGGGCTTCGATGGCCTTTTAATCGCAGTAGTATGTGTGGGGTTGGAAGGCATTCTGTTTGCGCTTGCCGGATAAGACAAGCATCTACCCGGGGTAAAAGTTGAGATGGAGACGGTATAGTCTGCCTATTGCTGTCTAACTCGTGCACAGTCTGGCGTCGATGTAGACGGGCTTGTCGCGCCTGCGTGGGTGGGTGGAGAATGGTTGGCCAGGGCGTCTCCGAGTCTCCCGGTTGGGACGGAGCACGGGAGAGATGATGCGCCAGCTCGGTGCCCGGGATGCCTGCGTGACCAGGAACCCAGTCCAGGACGTAGCTAGTACCAGTGTGTTTGGACAGATGGCAGTGAAGTGCACGCATCATATTGATGGGAAGTGACTGCTCCTGAAACAAGCGGAGAGCATCCTGACTGGCGCTGAGAATCACGTGGCTACCGGGAGTGTGTAAGGATAAGATGGCGTGAGTGATTGCTTGAGCCTCGAGAGACCGGTCAGAAGGAACGCCCGAGTATATTTTCTGCAAGGGCATGTGGGCAGGACGAACAACTACTGTGACCCCGCGTGCGTCTTTGGTGGAGAAGGAGGCATTTGTGTACGTAACTGTTGTTAGATCACCGTAGCGTTAGCGAAGAGTGCATATTCGAGCTCGACAACGTCCTGGATGTGAAGTTGCGGATACGTTGATTGGAATGATAGAAACTGTTACGCGAGGGAGGGATACCAAGGGGGGTATGTCGGTGTAATGTCGGGTAAGGATGATACCTCGTAATAAAGTGAGGATAGCAGAAGACGGCCATTCCAAGTAAGCTGGGAGACGGGTGTGTTGTGCCGCCAAATGAAGATCAAGCTGATCTGACAGTGACGCGAACAGCTGAGCAGCCTCTAATTTAGCGAGGGGGTGTATCTAGGTAACCCTAGAGCCAGGCGTGTGGCATGCCTGAGGAGCCGCTCGAGCTGGGATCACTGCGATGACGTTAATTTTACGTATGGCATGGCGTAAAAAATGCGAGTATATATTCGAGACTTCACAAGTCTCGTAATATCTTGTCCTCGTAGGCCTTGGCGACGTCGGGTCAGCCGGCCGATTATGTGAGTGAGTTGGGTGATTTGAACGTTACATTGATAGAGCCACTGAAAGGCCTTCCCATCATCCTGCAGGTCAAAGGCGAGGACGCGCAGCCAGGCCTTACGCGGGAAAGGGGAGGCATAAATCGTGACTTCTACTTGAGAACGTTGGTCGCTAGCTTTAACCCGCAAACGCTCGTCAGTGACCACGAGGGTACTCAGATTTCTGTGGATATAGTGTGAGACCTACGCTTGACCTGAAAGAGTGGACAGCATCAATACCAGCCTGAAGTGCATCGGACAGTTTAGCTGGGCTGCCTGTAGAACACCATAGGGTTATATCGTCAGCGTACAGTCCAAAGGAGAGAGTAGGAATGGAATGAAGCAGACGAGGCAGGGGTCGAAGCGCCAAATTGAAAAGAGTAGGCAAAAGAACAGATCCCAGAGGAACGCCCCTGGTTGGAGTCCAGGGGGTTTGGCGGTAGTCCTCTAACACCAGAGAGTGAAGTCGTGTGGTCAGAAAATTGTGACTTTAGTTGTACAGTCGGGAGCTAGGCGTAAGTATCCGGATTTGCTCAAGAATGGCCGACTGAGAAACTGTTGTTTTATGTGTTGGATGAATGTGAGGTTTTCGTGAAAGATTATACCTAAATACTTGTGTTTCTTTTCGACAGGAATAAAGACACCGTGGAGTTGCATGTCCGGATCCGGCCAAATGCACGCCTCTTGGAAAACAAAATGCAAGTGAACTTTACAGGATTAAATTTTAAACCATTGCTATCTGCCCAGCCGGCTAGCTTGTTCACAACAAGCTTGACTAGGCGCTCGCAGATATACAAGTTACACGATTTGAAGGATTGTTGAACGTCGTCTACATAAATTGAACAGGAAATCGATGGTGGCAGTGCCTTCAGAAGAGAATTCATTTTTACAATAAACAAAGTGCAACTCAAAACGCCACCTTGCGGCACGCCGTTTTCCTGCACATGAACCCTAGAGAGTGCAATTCCAACTCGCACGCGAAACGTTCTTTCAGACAGGTAACTGGCAAACGTGTTCATCATGTTGCCCGACATGCCAAAAGACTTCAAATCGCTGAGGATGCCGTACCGCCAAGCAGTATCGTACGCCATTTAATGATCAAAGAATACTGTCATACAGTAGTGCTTGTGGAGGAAAGCATCTTTATTACATGACTATTGCAAAGAGGTGATCGCTGGTAGATCGCCGCGCCCTAGAGACTCCTAGGCAGTTGTCGAGAAGACATTTGTACTCTAAAAAGTACACGAGTCTCCTGTTTATCTCCTTCTCGAAGATCTTACACAGGCAGGTTGTCAGGGCAATGGGACAATACCTGGCGGGAGAGAAAGGGTCCTTCCCTTCGTTTAGGAAAGCCACTACTATGGCCTCCCTCCAAGAGCGTGGAATGTGCCCCGAAAGCCATATTTTATTGTGTAGGTGTGAGAGTGTTTCAAGAGTGCCTGGGTTTACGTGCTGTATCATGGTGTATGTAATCTTATCTACGTCTGGAGCTGAAGGTTTGCACGTGCTCAGGGAACCCCCAACTCATAGAGTGAATTCAGAGTTGCAAGAAGTTTTTGGTTTGTCTTTGTCTTGTAAGGGATTTTCTCTGCGGATGTTTTGTGTTTCATAAAAGTGTTTGCGTAGTGTTTTGAACTGGACACGTGTTCGAAGTGTTGTGCAAGTGTGTTAGGCTGGTCTTCCAGTGCGTCCCCTGTTGTACTAACCAAGGGCAGGCTGTATGTATGTTGTCTTTTTAGTTTCCGTATTCGTGTCCAGACTGTGCGTGTCTATGTAAGAGTTTATGGATGTGAAGAAGGTGTGCCAACTCTCTCGTTTTGCCTCACGGCGCACACGTTTTCCTAACGCATTGGCCCGTTTGAACAAAATGAGGTTACGCGACGTAAGGTACCGACAAAGGATACCCCACGCCTTGTTCTGGGCCTCTCGCGCCCGTCTACAGCGTTCATTCCACCACGGCTACTCTGGTTGGGCGGAGCACCACAGGCGTGGGGAATGGACTTTTCTTCGGCGTCGAGGATGTGCGGCGTGAGGAGTTGGGTCGCTTCTTCAATGTGTAGGTGTCCTTTGGAGGTGTAGTGTACTTTGGATGTCTCTGTAAATGTGTTCCAGTTAGCTCTTGCTTCATTGAACCTGTTTTCAGAAGATGGACTGCATAGGCCTGTATCTATATACGTTAGAAAGGTGTGGTAGTGGTCACTACCATATGGGTCCGTACCCACGCCCTACTCAAGACAAGGAAAGAAAACTGCGGAGGCAATCGCCAAATCAAGATGAGTGTGTGTTGTGTCCTATGTTATCGGATGTAGGCTGTATTTTTTTTGAAAATTCATGCTCCAGAGGATGATAAAAACTTCTCTATCAGGCGACCTCGAACAGCCGATGTCGCTTGATAGCTGCGGGGTCCGAGCCCTAAAGAGAATGGTGTACATTAAGGTCGCCTGTAAGGATGTATGGTTGGGGCCGCTGGTGGATCAGCGCCTCAAAGTCAGAGCTTGATAGTTCAAGATCAGGAGGTATATAAATAGATCATACCGTTATGAACCTATTAAATAATATTGTGCAGATGGCTACAGCCTCAAGGATGGGATTCATGGTGACAGGATGGCATGCTAAGGAATTGTGGGCGATTATGGCCACACTGCCATTAGAGGCCACACCAGCAGAATCTCTGGCCACAACACCAGGCCACACCGCCAGAATGGCCACACCGCCTGAACCTCATACACGTCGTCAAGATTATGGAGAAGGCCTCTGCAGTTCCATTGAACTATGTTTTCTCTTCCCATTATGATGTGTTAGAGCTACAGGAGTGTGGATTTTTACGTAAGGTTTTTGGGGGATTGCGCTCTTGGGAGGGGTTTTTTCACCTTCACTGGAGGTTTAGATGGAGGGACCCGCTCCTTCTTCTGCAAAGCAGACAGGAAAGGTCCCACATTTATCCCATCATCAGATTTGGAAGGGTGACCCGGCGTACCGGACCCCCCGGACTTGGCACCCTTTCTGGTGCCCTTCGTTTGAGCCGCGACCGCCGAGGGCGTCAGGAGCATCCCGGGTGGCACAGGCGGTGTGGCAGGTTTAGGAACTACTCGCGATTTCCTCTGTCTCCATCTCCACTGTGTCCTCACGTGTGCTTCGCGCCGGTGGAGAGGAACCAGTGGATGCAGCAGCATCCCCAATGGACGTGGTTGCCACCACAGTCACAGCTGACTGAGCAGGCGGCGTGGTGGTGGGTTGGGCCAGCGGAGGCAACCCGATGGGGGCGGAGGCGGGACCGGGTCCGACTCGCAGTAATGGGTCCCCGCCGAGACCACACGCCACTCCGCCCCCCGGCGAGCCGCGTTGGCTTACCTGCCTAGGTGGAAAGAGGCGAACTTCTTTCACGCCTCTGGGAAGGCAGTGATCTAGTTTTCTTGTTTAAATTTTTCACAGCTTTTAGAATAGGCAGCGTGCGGTCTCTGGCAGATCGCACATGTGAAGCTCTCGGATTAGCATTTGTCGGTTCGGTTTGCGCCCGTTTGATTTACCACGACCAAGAGGTTGTGCCGTGCCCAAACTGCTAGCATTTGAAGGAGTGGAGTGGATATGGCACGTAGGGTCGGACCGGACATCTCATGAAGCCTGCGTTGACCAACTCAGAAAGTGTTGAGCGGTTAAAGGTGAAGAATATGTGTTTAGTAGTTATTATTTGGTCGTTTCGGCGTATCGTGATTCGCCGCACTGCTGTCACGCCCTAATCGTGAAGGCCGTCTAGCAGATCTTCTTCAGTCTCATTTATTAGATTTCTATCAGAGATCACGTCCTGGAAGCTATTGAGGCTGCGATGGGGCGTGATCTTGATGTCAACATCGACCATGCGCATTTCTTCAAGAGGTTACAGGATTGTTGTTTGTTTTGGACTTCAATTAGGACTTCTCCGGTTGTGAGCTTTTCAGCCTTGCGCGATTTGCCTCCAAGGCTTTCAAGAAAATTGGAAATGATAAAGACAGACTAGGAAGTGATGGGTTTTGATTTGTCCAGGGATTCTATTACCAAAAAGCGCGAGAAATTATCGGGCTTTGGAATAGAGATCGAAGACAAAGGAGGAAAGGATACTTCGGTGCGGCCCCTTTTCAGGGACCGATCACGTTTGGGGGGTTTAGAAAACGGCATATATCATATCATAAAGCAAAGGACGGGGGTACTTTCTTGGTCATGAAGCCTTACCCTGATAGCTGAAGAGGTCCTGTAGATCCCTTCCTTTTAAACAAACAGGGAGCGCATCCACCGGAGCTTGACCTGGGCTACGACGCCCACCGCTTGAGGTTTCTACCCTTCACCTTAAACCTCATTACCACGGTCGGTTACAGCGTGAGTATGGGGGCTGGAGGTCCGCGGTGTTGCCAACACCGTCACCAAGATGGATCAAGGTGTCCCGTGCGGGGTCTTAGACGGAAAAGCGTTTGGAGATGTGTAGTCGTGCTGCTGACCACTGTGCTTGTCCACCAAGCGCAAAAAAGTGCTTCCTACTCCCTAGTTTTACGCTGTACGGTGAAAGATTCAGTTGATTTTATTTTCTAAGTACCTATATTGACCTCGATGACTCTTCTCCCGCCTTCAAGTTGCCTTAGATTTCCCTACTTGCGTACCAGTCAGCGAAGCGTCGCATGTGCGTTTGTGTGGAGTGACCGGGACTTGGGGCTTGATACAGTGTACAAACCAACAAAATAAAGAAACGCACATTCTTCCATTCACAAACGTGTCGTGGCTTAGTTTAATTTAGGCGAACGAATTGCGACGCCCCGTCGGCGGCTGGCGGACTAAAGGCTGGGCCGACTGACTGTGTCGGAAGGTCGGCGAGCCACGCAGTAGCGCAGTTAAGCCAAGTCACCTCCTGATGACGTCACACGAAAATGTCACAGGAAATGGGCGAGGATGCAGAGAGGAGGACAGAATTTTGAAATTGATTTTTCTACTAAATAAATTCGCGTAAACGCACTCAGACTGGCCGAAACATGGCGTATGGACTCCTGATCACAATTTGCGCTAGTAATCCCGCAATGTTTACAAATCACTTCAGTGTCCCTTTAACCGGTATGCTTCATACCAGGCCTGCACATCCACGCTACCAGAAAATGGCACACGCAACAAATACTGACAAGTAAAATAGCGAATCACAAGAACAAGTTAAAATAAAGTTAAGATGTGTGTCCAGATCATGACTTGTGTGGTCAGTGCAATGAATTTGTAATGTTTCATCTTATTATTCGCGGAAATGGATATTGGACCTTATATTATGCACGAGGTATGCACCACGGCGCATTGGATATGATTGTGTAAAGATGAGTTGAGGATTGTCAGTTTTGTCACCATTTTAAGAAACCTCCTTTCTGAGAAGCGGTAACTAGGATGCAGAGGCGTTCATATTTGGTAATATAAGACGAGCGCGTAATACCTTTGCTGACAAGTTATTAGTGCTTCACTGCTGAACCGCTTCCCCTAGCCGTTTGGCAAACCACCATTTCCTAATATATATAAGCACGTTTACGTAAAAAATGCTACACTACCCGCCAAAGCTGGGTGGTGGTACGGTATTATGAACCTGATACAGAGGGCAAGGACAAAGACAATATACTATACATCTTTACGTCGATACCACTGGCATCGAAGCGCTGCAAGGCTGCACATTGGCAACGGAAGGCTAACGCTACAAATGCGTCATATGAAGTTAAAAACGGCGAATGTCAAAATAGCTATCTTTCCAGAACTATGGGGTCATCCTTAACCGTGAATTTTCCAATATAAAGTACGCCATCTTGCGGATTTTTTTAGAAGCACCTGCGCCTTTGACCGCCATTAAACGCCCACTGTAGCATTTTTTATACCTCCTAAGCATTTTTCAAAAACCTATGTCTCGATAACTGGGCGCACTGAGTCCCTAACTCCGTTTGGAAAATGTATTCCTCCATTGGTAGCGCACCCGGCGGGTCTACACCTACTTTCTATGGGTGCATGATACACTTTTTCATAAGATATAAGATACACTGTATACCTAATTTAAATGTAGGTATCCGTACACCTACATGTAAATGGGTGCATTGTACATTACATACATACATTGTATGTGTAGGTATATATGTATACTTACTTTTTATGCATTTATGTTATGTTGTGTAATTTTATAACCTCGAAAGAAAATTTATTTCTTGGCGTTTCTTTATTGTTTGAGTCGCAAATTACTGTAATAAAGCATTAAAAGCTTTATCTATTGTTTTCATTGTTTGGGAATTACAGGGTTAAAGCAGCGAAGGCCATAAATGTGGTGAGTAGCGCCCCCGAGATTTCGAGCGAGTACCGTACTATTCTTCTACTTTTTTCCTTCTGCGAATAAATAGGATATTCCTGGAGCCGTCTGTACAGCAGAAGCTTGCAGATACCCTTCGGCCAAGGGACCCGTGCTCATACATTTGTACATTGGGATAGCCACCACTTCCCCTCTTTTACCTGTTTCGGCGCCCCTGCCGACCGATTAGGAAACGCGTTTACATGCCTGAACAGCCGGTCCGGCGTCCCTGACCCCGTCGAGCCAGCTGAGAGCACGGACGGCTGCGGCGAAGCCCCATTTTAAGCAAAAAGCGCGGTTTCGAATATCAACCGCGCAGTCCTGGAGTGTTCACGGCAGCCCAGCCGTGTCAGTAGTCGTCGTTCTCGCGCAGACCGACGCACGTTTTAAAGAATATTACAGGTTGCTCGAGGCGAATGGGCGGACCGGTAAGCTAACCACTCGCAGTAAGTTCATTTTAGGGGCGACTGTGTTCGGAACCGGGCGCACTCAGCCGATATAAACATTTCAAATAACTTGTTAATTCTCCTTCTGCCCCTCCTGCACCACGCATTGAGAACAGGAGATTGGAAGCTCGGGGGGGGCTCGCTTAGCCACCTGCAGTGCATCTTGTTCCTTATGCCTATTATAATCAAGAGACTTTAACCGTTTCCTGCCGGTTATATTGCTTGCAGAAGCTGTGGTGCTCTCCGTCGAAGGTTATTGATTTCCCTTGTTGCGCACCAATGCTACAGTACCTGGAATAGATGTGTACCCTTTTTAAAAGCAAAACAAAGCATGATAGCTGCGGACTAGCGAAGGGAGCATCCTGCCTCGCAGTGTCGGTAAGCTTTCATTTACATTTATTTCATGTGGTTAACCACCTAGGCACTGTGATTTCAGGAGAACATGTATAGATGCACTCTCGCCATTCACCTCTTGTGACGTCAAAAACCGTGGTACCCAAAACATTGCGGGGCGTCGTCCCGTGCTTTAAACTTACTAGTATTTTCGTATTAAACAGCTGCTAGTTGCGAGAATGGTGTATTCAAACTTTTGAAACCATATTCCATCGATACAGGCCAACTTGTTTTCACCCTTTAGTGTCCCTTTAAATCGCCGAACTTGATTATATGGCGTAGGGCTCTTCGTGCCAAGCTACTAACAACCCGCCAACAACCAGGACATTCAAAACATGTAGCGCAGAAGACGAGAGACACAGACTAGTAGACACACATGGCGCTAACTTCCAACTGCTTTATTGAAAATGATATCACACATATATAGGTAAGAATCCCGTGACATCACACACACGCGTACCTCAGCGCGAACGCAAGTAGGCAATCTCTTTTTCTGATAATTTGAGAGAAGGCCAACTTACACAGGAGCTTCCTAACCTGGTTATCTTTTCTGCCTCAATGATTTCACGAGTACACTTGTGCTTACTCTTACCAATAATAAAACATTTACCAAGGAATGGTCTGCAATCTGTACATGCGTTACAGTGCATAACTAGTAGTCCATCTTGTTCATTTTTGTTGTTTACATTGCGATTGTACTCACGAAGGTGATCATTTAGACAGCGACCGGTTTGAGCAACTTACTCTTCACCACAAAAGAGGGGAATCTGGTAGACCAGGACGTTTTAACACCCCAGCCTCCGCTGCAACCAGAGCACGTTAGACCTCTCGACCATTAGCGGCATTTTTTTTAACTGAACACGGTGGTATTAGTTTTCTTCGCCTTCGCCAAACTGTGTGTGTTTGGGGTATATTCCACTATCGTATTTCTGTTTTAACTGTGAACTCCTTCTCAATAACTGGCCCTATTTCATTAATGTTCGTCTCCGTATTGTCCGTACTTCTCAGTGATCGTCCGAATACAGGGAATGCATGAACAGATTCAATATAATGTCGCGCAATATGGTAATCATCCATCTAACGCATTATGGCACGAATGTTGACAAGAGCTTATATTAGATTAGCCCTTGTCGATGTTCGCCCAGTATTTGGTGCCTACGATCGTCTATCAGTTCCCGTACAGCAGTACATTCCAAAACGTGTAGCATGTTCAGCAACTGGGTGGTTTTATTTAGGTACTTTGAGGTCAGGAGCATTTGGTCCGATGTCAGGAACGATGTCGTCCAAAGCTGAAGGGATTTTTATCTCTTGAAATCGGACAACTGCAACTTTGGGCATAGTGCGTCACTTGCAGGGTCGAAGAGTTCCAAGTTGAAGAACGCGATGTTATATTTCCATGAATATGATATGTGTTTGTCCTTGACGTTCACAAACTGCGAAACGAACCAGGGCACTTGTTACTTGGAAGCAGTTAAAAAAACGTGCAGTTTTGCGGGACCACTCTACTACGTTTATCTGCATGTAGCATATGATTTAAGGATTTTCACTTAGGCGCTTCTTGGAATGTCCATCCCCAAAAACTACGCCTTATTTTTTTTTCAAGTCCTATCTCAAGTGTTTTCTTGTGACAATGACAGCCAAACTATTTTCTTTCTGCACAGAATAAATATGGATACCTACATACAAACATTCACACATCCACCCATTTATCCATCCATCCATTCATCCATCCATCCATACATACATACATACATACATACATACATACATACATACATAGATACATGCATACATGCATACATGCATGCATGCATACATACATAATACATACATACATACATACATACATACTAATACATACATACATACATACATACATACATACATCATACATACATACATACATACATACATACATACATACATAAATACATACCTACATGCAGCACAAAAGCTCAGTTCAAGCACCTAGTCTATTTGTTGCACTTATTTCACTACCAGACCCTTGAAATCAAAAACGCTTATAGAAGCCGTAAAAACTTTCAAAGTGGCGAGGGCATGTAATACAGGACAACTAGGTCAATTTTCATGTATTACAGACACTCTACAAGTGACACTGCAGAGATTTCAGCCATTTTATTGGAAGTCCGAAGAAAACATCTCTGCTTAGGTGATTTTCTTCCTAAACTTCCGGAAAGCACGACCATGCTCACTCCTAACTGAACTATCCTGCGGCTATTTTAGTTGCCAAGCTACCATCCCCAATATCAAGCTCATAGCATGCGATGCAATTGCCTAAACAAAGCAGAGCCCGAGAGACGTCTTTTCTCAGATGATCATAAAGTATTCCTAAGTGCATTAATTATCAAGGATATTTCATCTTCTTGAGAAAACAAATTTTGCGACAATATTGATCAGAAATTAGGATAATTATGGGGAGAAAATGTCACGTTAGACATATAAGGAAAATCGGACAAAACACTCTTCGTCACAAATGACCGATGCCTATCCACGGGGAAACCCCGTAAATAATTTTGCTCTGTGATTAGTAATATAGCAATAACGCATATCTTGCAAGAAAGAGAATCGGCTCAAAGATGACCTTGAAGAGGTGTGAACGGTAACTACTACCAGACGCCTTCATTTAACGTATAGGACCAAGGACCGTACCCAATGATGCTGCCACCTTACCCTGCGCTCAGATGCCGCAGGGAAGTGGCTATGAACCATGGCACTTGTGGCCAGTTCACTGCAATGTGCAAACCAAGCCTTCCCGTTTCTAACCATCCAATAACCACTACATGCGTTCACCAGAACAACACCCTTTGTTCGCTCAACATTCATTGCGCAAGAAGGAAGCGCCTCGACCTCTAAACGTGCCGCCCGACTATTACTGCCCTAGTAAGTTAAACAAGCCTGCAAGCGACACCGCACCACCCTTCCTCACAGCCGCCCCGAAGGATACAAACTTAATTTATTTTTATTTTATTTTTATCCTTTCTTTATTCCTCCGCAAGCTTCCTTGTGTTTGTTCTTCTCTACTACACCATCCAACTATCACACCAGAGTAGCCCTTATTCTCTGCTGGAGGTATTTTTGTCCTAGGGAGGCCTTCCTATTATTGCTGCACCTATCTAGTGTAGCCTCTCAGGAGAACTCTGCCGGCGCAGGAGGGGACGGTTGGAGATTGAACATCTGCATAAAATCAGAGAATTGTTTAGTAATGCGTGCCGCTTGTCTAGAGCGTGAGTTATTTTGGTTCGTTTTTCACGAAACGAAATAAGATGTTCTAATAAAAATGAAACCACGTACACTAAAATAAAACTTCTTATTTCAAGAATCTTTAAATGCTTTTTTCGAATATTTGGTGGTACTGTCACCGCCGCAAGCTCGGTCCGGCAAACGATTAATGGGGTCACGTGATCAATTTACAAGGCCTAAAAATAGGTCAGCATGTGACCTCAGAAAAGTCATGTAAGAATATTCGGCGTCAACCTACTGAGCAGGGGAAGAGCCGATCACACAATTGCCAAAACAGGAAATATTTGAACATTTCGCCCACATTGTAAAATGTCGAAATAGGGGAAGGGCATTAATAAAAAGGAAACGAAAACACTTATGTAAGCACTGATTGTGATGTTATGGGCGTCGTGTCGCGGACACCCCTTTGTCATGTTATGAGGTTTTGGAGAGTCAAGCAAGGTACTCGGATGCACAGGTGAAAGACTGGAATATGGGGTTTCATACTTATGCGTGATAGAACATGTATGACGGACTATGAAGATAAAGAAAGGCACACCACGAACGAATGCAGAGTTCGGTTGAAATGTTCGGGGGTCGTGGCAGTGACGTGGATAATGCCTAGACACTGAAGTGCCCAAGTATTATTCAGTAAACCAAATGAAGGTTCTTCAGCTCTTACAGATTGAAAGACTTGCTGGGATTCAAGAGGAAGACGACAGTAGGCTCTTGAGGGCACGATGGAGGCATCGGCGTTGTCACATCAGCGCCACTCTTCAGGGAAGTAGCGGATGCACAGAGCTTCGGCATGATGATTCCTCCGCCCGTTGTAGAGGAGGGTTGACGTGGTGCCTGGTTGTCCGGTCGACATCCGCAGGACACCGTGGCGTGGTTCTGACCGTCCAGTCGACAGGCCGCAGAAACTAACGACTTGCTTACAAACAGCTAGTCCGCTGGGCCGCCCTATTCCCGATCATCTTCCTTCTCTTGATAACGACTGCTAGTTGCCTGTGGCAGCACTTCATGAATTGGTCTCCAATCATCTTGCCTCTCAGTTCGTCGAAAGTTTTCCTTATGCCAGAGGTCTCTAGCCACCTGTTAAATAGCCAGCAAGGCGGAGAACGAACTGTACTCCAGTTTCCTCGCCTTCGGCTTTCCCGTGCCTGAACTTTTCGTTGTGCCCCTGCGAAGTGAAGTGCAATTGTTGAAGCAGGGAGAGCTTCATTTTTTTTGTAATCCAGGGAGTCCTCTGGGGTCATTCCTCCTATCACTACCAGCGCTTCACCCCGAGGCACATGTTCAGAGCTACTGCCCATCCACTTCAGGCCACTTCTGCGAAAGCGCGATTCTTTCGAAACTGCCAAGATAGGCATCGAGATCGTCTCTCCTGTCATCAAAATACGGAATAAGCTTTGAGGGACGATCGCCGTTGCGTGTCCAGACACTACGGGTTCAGGTACAGAGTGATCAACTTGCGCTCTGCAAACAAATCTTCGAACAGATATCCATCTCGAACGTCTTCTGCTCCCGCTAGGATGCTTCTTTCTCCTGTTGCGTTTTATCCCACGCGCGCTCTGTAGCTTTTTTAATAGCCTCACGCTATGCCAGCCATTCTTCCATTACTCGAGTCTGCTCAGACTTCACCCATTCCCGAAGCTCCGCGTCCTTGAAACCAATTCCTTTCCGAGAGCGATAGTCTTTTAGGGGTCCATGCTACCATTCACTCGTGAATTCCGCTCGTAGGTTCTACGTGCTCCTCTTCAAGATAAGAGCCCTGTCGCGGAAACCACTTGTGATGTTATGGCAGGTTAAGAGCCGTAGTGGGAGCCGCTCACAAGTGACGAGGCAGGGGTTCATATTGCGATACGGAAATATTAGAAAATAAAAGGTGGAAAATGAAAGAGAAAGAAATAAAGAAGTAGTGAAGTCAGGCGCCGCATGCGAACACACTCTCGCAGCCAGAAAAGTCCGAGTCCAAGCCGCCGGGAATTTCACAGGGGGCCTCAGAGTTTTGGCGGCAGCAGGAGCGGTGGCGAGTAAAAGCTGCCGTTGAAGGCGACTACCAGTGGCGGTTGTCATTGACGCGGCGTGTCCCCGGCATCAGAGCATGGTCACGGCGACATGACGATGTTACCGTTGATCTGCCGGGAGAAGCTGTTCGGCGGAAACACGAGCAGTGCTCGGGGTAGCGCTCCCGCAGTCCGGGCGACTGTCGCTGGAGCACAGGGTCTTCACAGGGTCGGCGTACCCGCAGTCCGGTCGGCAGCAGCTAGTCCGCCAGGCTACCTCGGGGTAGACGATCCACTGGTTGCCCTCGATCGCTTCTCGATCTTTTCAGAACCCCGAGCATCGTCCCTCATTTTTCTCGCCTCCCTTGTCTCTAGACCCCTTCGGATCTTCGCTTCTTCTTCCTCTTCACTCAGCCACTCGCGCGCTTCCTGCGTTTTTCCCCGCGGGTCATGACACTAATCATGACCCGGATATCGGTCATCCTTCCGTGCCATAAACGTGCCTTCGCTAAAGACAGCCAAACAAGCACCGTTATCACAAGCATATAAGGGAGCCATACCTGTCAATTTTCATGACCACAGTGCAGGTGCTGAATTGGGTCTTACAACAACTTTGAATATATCAGAGAGGCCACACTCCTAGCTCTAAAGAAGCCTTTGGGGGTGGGGGATGTGACCGGACATACTGTGTGATATATGACGAACGTCTACAGAGAAACATCTGACGCCATGGGGGATATGTCACCGATCCAGCGGATGTTTATAAAAACCCTCGCTCTACAGAAAAAATATGCAGATCCGAATCTACACAAGAAGTGGCAATAAATTCCGTCAAGAAAAAATCCAAAAGCTCCAAGAAAAGATCAAAACGCCGTTCTTTGGGCTGCATGCAGAGTACCCAAACCCTTGTTGATGGTTCTGAAATTCACAATGATGATAGTTGACATCACATCAACACCCAGACAAAAGCGTCTGGAAGGGAATGACGCAGCCAACGAAGATCCACGAAAACTCGCATACCTTGCTCTCTTTTGACAACGACGGCCACACTTCTCGCCCTGAAAAATATTGAGAACGTCTCCTGATCCTGAGCCTAGGTACACCATCCTTCCCCATGCAACACGGGGATCAGAAGGCGGAAGAATCGCATACCCTGCGCTGGATACAAACCAACACATACATCCACAATTATAGATATTGTAAGGAAACAGGACGCTTCTCTCAGGGAGGCAGCACAGCGAAGGGTTCCGTCCTTTACTTGCCAGATCGCTATTCCACACACACGCGACATGAGATGATGATTATGTCCAAATGATGATTGTAATGGTTATGAACAGGTGAGGGGTTGACCACACCGGTAGACGGTGGACGGGCACGGTGTGGGGCAGTTCACATTTGCACAAGTAAGCGCTCACATTCCCCCCCCCCTCCCCCGTAGTTGGAAGCGGCCGCCTGGCCGCGTATATTAAGGTGCACAGTCGATGAAACGCTTCATGCGAGAGATGTGCACAATTTCACTTCCGCGTCTGCGGCGGTACGTGGAAGCAGTTGTCGGCGACACTCGATAGTTCACCGGAGAAGTTTGCTCAGTGACGACGTAGGGGCCAATATACCGGTGCAAAAACTTCTCGCACAAGCCAGGTGAGCGAATTGGCGTCCAGAGTAACACTCGATCTCCCGTGCGGAAATGAACGTCGCGGTGAGTGGCATCATACCGTGTTTTCCGTTGTTGCTGCGTGGCTTCAGTGTTTATGCGGGCTAGCTGACGGCAGTGAGTGATCCGGGATATGAACTGGTCGGAAAATGGCGTTGAAGGAGATACCGGAGGACAGAGGAAAGCATTGTCCATAACAAAGGAAGCGGAACGGCCGAAAACGAGGAAGAAAGGTGAGTAGCCGGTGGTGCGCTGAACAGCCGAATTATAAGTGAATGTTACGAAAGGGAGAACGTGGTCCCAGTCGGTATGGTCCGGCCTAATGTACATTGAGAGCATGTCGGGTAGAGTTCTATGAAATCGTTCGGTGAGGCCGTTAGTCTGTGGGTGGTAGCTGCTAGTCATTTTATGAACGATATTGGCAGCTCGAAGCACTTCCGCAAGAACTTGCGATAAAAAGGCCTTGCCTCGGTCACTCAAAAGGACGCGAGGTGCACCGTGCCGGAAGATCATGCTCTGCAGGACGACATCTGCGATTCCTTGGGCGCATCCGGATCTCAGGGGTGACGTCTCAGCGTACCGGGTTATTTGATCAACCGCAGTCACAATCCAGCGGTAGCCGGAAGGTGTGCATGGAAGCGGTCCGTAGAGATCAATGCCCACTGATTCGAAAGGTACCGACGGGCACGGAAGCGGTTGTAGCGTACCGGGGGCGGGAGACGCACTGCGTTTCCGGTGTTGTCATTTGGCACAAGAGGAAACATACTTGGCCATGTCTGTGGAGAGTCCAGGCCAGAAGTAGCGACTGCGAATGCGGTCGTAGGTTTTTGCATAACTAAGATGTCCTGCTGTAGCTTCATCGTGAAACGCCTCTAAGATGGCTCTCCGTAGTGGCTGAGGTACCACTGGGACCCAACTGCTTCCTTCAGGATGATGGCTGCAACGATGAAGAATTCCATCTACAAGCCGGAAATTCTTTAGCTGGCGACGTAGACGGCTGTTGGGAGGTGGGGTGGAGCCGTCCATCCTGTCCATTATGGTACGACAATAAGTGTCGCTTCGCTGGATCGCCGGCAGGTTGTCTGGAAAATGAATCTTTGCAGGGAGGATGGGTGCGACCGGGAGAGCAGCTTGGTGTGCTAGGTAGGCAGATGCGGACGATTGAGGCAACGGGCAGCGTGAAAGAGCGTCCGCTTCTGTGTGTTTCTTTCCCGACTTGTAAGCAACGGTAAAATCATATTGCTGGAGACGGAGAATCCAACGACCCAGGCGTCCGGAAAGGTTCTTGAGCGTGGACAACCAGCATAAGGCGTGGTGGTCCGTGATGACTGTGAAGTGCCGGCCATATAAGTAGGGGCGGAACTTTTGAATGGCCCACACAACATCGAGGCATTCCTGCTCTGTTATGGTGTAGTTCTGCTCTGCTGAGGTGAGGGACCGGCTGGCAAAGGCGACTACTCGCTCCCTCTCGGGACAGTCAAGTTGTAGCAAGACCGCGCCAATGCCTAGGCCACTGGCGTCCGTGTGCAGTATGGTTGGCGCAGCATCATCAAAATGGGCAAGCACCAGACTCGATGTTAGGGCGTCTTAAGGGACTGGAAAGCCCGTTCGCATTCCTCATTCCAAACAAAAGCGATGCTAGAACGCTGGAGGTGGTTCAGGGGAGAAGCAATGGTCGCAAAATTTTGTATGAAGCGGTGAAAATAGGATGCTAGCCCGAGGAAGCTGCGGAGGTCTTTCAGCTGTAGTGGTCGGGGAAAATTTAGAACGGCAGAAATTTTCTCTGGGTCGGGCTGGATTCCGTTTTTACTGACGACGTGTCCCAATACTTTTATCGACTTGCTGGCAAAAGTACACTTTTTGTATTCAGCTGCAGTCCTGCATTGGATAGGCATCCATGTACTTTGTCTAGACGTTGCAGATGTTGATCAAACGTAGTCGAAAAAACAACGATGTCGTCCAGATAACAAAGACAGCTTTTCCATTTGAGCCCGCGGAGCACAGTGTCTATCATTCGCTCAAATGTCGCAGGGGCATTGCACAGACCAAAGGGCATCACGTTGAATTCGTAGAGGCCGTCTGGAGTAGCGAAGGCAGTTTTTTCCTTGTCATCTTCGTGCATCGGGATCTGCCAATATCCGGAGCGTAAGTCGAGACTAGGGAAGTATTCTGGCCCTTGGAGACTGTCCAACGCGTCATCGATGTGACGCATCGGATAAACATCCTTTCGAGTTATCTTATTTACCGCACGGTAGTCAACGCAAAACCGAACCGAACCACCCTTCTTCTGCACAAGCACAATCGGCGATGACCATGAACTTGATGAGGGGCTTATGACATCGCGCTTAAGCATGTCAGAAACTTGTTCTTCTATAATTTTGCGTTCGTGCGAAGATACTCTGTATGGACGACGGCGTACAATGGCTGAGCCGTCTGTTTCAATTCGATGCGCGGCGACAGACGTACGTTTAGTGTGTTGGAAGAAACGTCGAGTGATGCGCTGTGCTTTTTCAGAACGGCAGCAATTGTTCCGTCTGTGCCGCCTTGACGTCTGGGCTAACAGTGGTAGCGATGCTAGGCGGAACAGCCGAGGGTGCTGAATCCCGCATGCGCGAAGGAGTAATGGTGTTAGACACGATAGAACGTGGCTCGCGGTCGACAACAGAAGCAACGGTCGTGCCCTTGCGTAGCAAAATTGGCTCACCGGTGGTGTTGAGCGCTGCCAGAACTACAAGTCCCCGCGAAAAGCGAATAGGCAGGTAGACATGGCGATTCCGCGGGGAATCAAGCGGCTCGCTGGAGAAGCTATCATGTCGCCGTCAAAAATGTTTTCCGATGAAACCGTCAGGACTTCTTTGCTACCAGGCGGTAGGACGGGGTCAGCATGCAGAATCAAAACCTCACGTCGTAAGGTCGCAGCAGATGTAAAGTCGGCATCGCTGATTTGAATGGCTGGGTGGCTACAGGATATGACGGCGGAAGCTGAGGAGAGAAAG
Organism: Haemaphysalis longicornis; assembly: GCA_013339765.2. Lineage (NCBI taxonomy): Eukaryota > Metazoa > Arthropoda > Arachnida > Ixodida > Ixodidae > Haemaphysalis > Haemaphysalis longicornis. The sequence goes on along the minus strand of CM023451.1, from coordinate 93,766,361 downwards.
TACCAACCCAAAATTAGTTCATGAGAGCCCTGTGACAGTACAGCAAATTGAATATGATGACGATCTTTCATGATTAACACTCGTGCAGTACAACTTGCGACAGGCTGCAAAATATGTCCGTTTGCATTAGATAACGAAGGGCTAGCGTAAGGGGTCATCACTTTTCGTAGACGAGAACAAAGATTAGAATCCATAACAGAAAGGCTGGCTCCAGTGTCAACTAAAGCTTTCACGCACATACCTTACACTTCCACAGATAACACATTTGAAGGGCGCTCTGGAGGAGTTTCAATCAGTCCAAACGATGCAGTTTCCCCTCCACAAACTGCAGCGTCTAGTTTTCCGGTTGGAGGACAGGGTCACGAGAGACGGGGCGAATGGGTGACACGAAACAACGGTAATGTGAGGGTGAACGACGACTCGAGTCACGGCCAGTGCGCGGATGGTCGAGTGAGTCCTGAGGAGACAGAGAACGTTGTCCAGAAGAGTGGGAAGGTCCTCGAGGCGCGTAGTTAAAGCTGACATCACGTACGTAAGGTGCGTAACCGCGCCGTTCATCTTGTAGGCGGCGTCGGCAGAAGCGCGCGTTGTGGCCTCTTATGCCGCAGTTGAAGCAGACCGGGCGTTCGTTGGAATGAACGTCAAGACGTGGCCGCCAGGTCGGATAGACACCCTGAACGGGACGTCGCGGCGAGACGGCTGCTAACTGGCCGAGCACTGGCGGCGGCGACAAAAGTTCAGCTAGCGCAACCAGTGGTCGTTGCCGCGCGTCCGCATAAGAAGCGCCCATGGGAGCAAGTTAGTGACCGTTGCGGGGACTGCCAGTCATTGACGCCAGCTCTTCTTTGATAACTTCTCGCAAGTCAGTGGCTGGCTGGGAGCAGTGGTCACCATGAGCGCAGGAGCTTAGGGAGCTTTGCTGCTGGAGCTCCTCGCGGATGATGCTGCGTATTAAAGCTCGCAACTCTGGCTCTGGCGGAAGACGAGTGAGTCCCGTAGTCGGTTGTAGGCGAATCGCGTGAAGCTGGTCAAAGCGCTAACAGGCGGCCCTTATGTCATTGACGCTGGATGGATTTTGCAGCGCTAGGGCAGTGAAGGCAAACTCAGCGATTCCTTTGAGGACATGCTTGACTTTGTCTGCTTCTGACATATCCGGGCAAACCCGACGGCAAAGAGCGATGACATCCTCGATATACGACGCGTACGTCTCATCGGGATCCTGCTTGCGGGTTTCAAGTTTCTTCTTTGCTGCATCCGAGCAAGCGGAAGAAACGAAGAAAATCTTGCGAATCTCTTCGGTGAAGGTAGCCCAATCAGTCAGCCTTTTCTTGTTATTTAAATACCATGTTTCGGCTACTTGAAACAGGTGGAATCCGACATTTTGAAGCTTGAAGCCATCGTCCCACTTGTTAAACTGACTGACCCTGTTGTACTGTTCCAGCCAGTCCTCGACATCTTCGCCCCGAAGGCCACGGAAAGACGGGGGCTCGCGCTGGGGGCAGGTCACCAGGAATGGCGACGAGGCAGAAGCGGGTGCATTCGGCGCGCTTTCTCGCTCCACCGGAGGGGTTCGCGCCGACAAAAGGCGGCCGGAACGGAGCTCCAGGGGTGCAGCCGGGCTAAGTAGAGGTCGGGATCAAGCGCAACGTCCACCACTTGTAAGGAAACAGGACGCTTCTCTCAGGGAGGCAGCATAGCGAACGGTTCCGTCCTTTACTTGCCAGATTGCGATTCCCCACACCCGCGACATGAGATGATGATGTAGAAATGATGATTGTAATGGTTATGGACAGGTGAGGGGGTGACCACACCGTTAGACGGTGGACGGGCACTGTGTGGGGCAGTTCACAGGTGCACAAGTAAGCGCTCACAATATGCTTAATAATAAGTAGAAAATGTCTGAAATGAACGTTAAACTGTGTTAAATACGGGGAAGCACCCACTCGCTTTACGTAACGTGCTCATACTGAAGGATATGCTGAGGGATTAACAAGTCAAATGAGGGCATTGCTGATGGCCTTTTCGCATTTTATCCAGTTTTGTTGACATGTCACCGTTTTCCTGGTTTCGCTGTTGTGTCAACAAAACGGTATAAATTGCGAAGAGGCCGTCAGCAATGCCCTCAATTGAAACCTACCATGCCAAGCGTTCCGGAGGAAGACCGACTGCTCATGCTCCACCTCTTCCAAGATGGTATTAGGCAGCGCGATATTGCGAAGGCCACAGGACGACCACTATGCACCGTGAATCGCATCCTGCAAGCGTTCCGCGATCAGGGGCGGATCAAGAATCTTCCACGAGGACGCAGACCACGGGCTACCACAAGTGAGCAAGACATGCTAATCGTGGCCGTCACGGCATTAAAGCCGTCCCTGACGTCTAAACAAATCAAGTGTGAGCTCGACCTTTCGGCAAGCACGAAAACTGTTCGACGCCGCTTCTATGATGTGCGGCTACGAAATTGTGTCTCTGCTAGAAAGCCCACGCTATCCGAAGCGAACAAGCTTGCAAGACTGCTTTTCCCAGATGATCACACAACCTGGACAGCGGAAGACTGGAGCTGTGTGCTCTTCACGAACGATTCCACGTTTTCAAGCCGTTTGGACCAGCGCCAACGCATTTGGAGGGCCGTGAACACCAGGTATGAGTGATGGGAATGTTTTTCTATTTGTTTTAAAACCAAATAGTAATAGAGTACACAGCGATAGTGAGAATATAATTAAAAGATAGACCACGCGAACGAGCCCACAACAAGCTTTTGGGTTGCTTGCATGTTTGTTTACGTGAAGGTTTGTTGCCACTCAGCACACGTTTTGTAGAGCAGTTATTTCATATCTTTGTTCGGCGTATAGCCCTCGCCAGTAGTCAGAACTATTGCGCTCCCAAGCTTGGGCGCCAAGTTTCTTTTGTGACTCAAGGTAGGAAAAACAACGCGGAGAATATGCAGTCATTTAGCTGCCTACAGCACTGCCTTTCCCGGAGCGAAATTACGCGTCGGGTGCATCTGTCGACAATGGCTCAGAGATAAACAAACGTGCGAACGATTTCGGCACTAACCTACTGCGATTGCTTTCTTCTTTAGATTTAAGTCGTGGAACCTGAAGTGGATTTGAAGTAGCGGCCATTGCGCCGTTAGCGTGTGGTGTGTGCTTTCAAGCCATGGCCTCGGTCCGTTAGTTCGTACCGAGGGCCGCTTCAACGCGGCTGCCTACGAGGACATGGTGGAAAGCGTGGTGATACCCTACGCCCTCGATGGTCCATTCACGGATGGACTGTATTATTTGCAGCATGGTCGACGCCCAATACACATGGCTCGGTCAGTAAAACACCTACTGGACGAGCGAGGCGTGATGCTGATCGAGTGGCCACCGCAGGGGGCGGACATGAATATAATTGAAAACGTGTAGGGAGCAATGAAGAAGTCCTTTAGCAGCTGACAGCTACAGGGCGGCTCGCGTGACGCGTTGTGGCATGCTGTCGAAGAGGAGTGGCAGCGCCTCCGGGCTACCGACTTCGCGGCGCACCTTTTCGAGAGCATTCCTCGACGTGTGGTGGCTGTTTTGTCTGCCAGGGGGGACTTTATAAGTGTTGAAGTGTCTCAAAAAGGCTCCCGCCACTACCTTTGTTGTCCAGGGGCTGCTCTCTATCCCGGCGACTGTTTACCATGACACTTGAATTTTTACCATTTTTCGGAATAATGCCACGGCTAATTGACAATTTTCTGGTTGTCGCTCACCGTCATCTCATTTGTTTTTGTTGTTGTCGACACAAAGCACTTGCTTCGATCTATATGCCTCGGCACTGTGCGGCTGCTACCTGGCCGAAATAAACCGAGTTACGACGTCGTTGCCAACGGGCTAATTAATTTTCTTTTGGTCTTGTGGCATGCATGCGACGCCTCAGATTCAACTCCTGACTGCACTAAACATGGCTTTGGGCCAGTCCAAATGGTCGTCGTTTGTTGGAGCCACTGCGCCACGCCCACACAGCTATGTGACGCTGGCAAAGCGGAAAACGGCCGATCGTGGGCGCCGAGTGCTGAGTAACCGTAGTTGCCTACTATCTTGCGCCGCCTCTCTAACCGCTCAGCTTTCAGCGCTCTTGCAGCGCGGCGACAAAGCAAGCATGCGAGTGACCAGAGGGCAACATATCGGAGTGGGACACGCAGCCTCCCTCCCTTCATCTCAACTGCGCATGTCCGTGAGTTTTCCTTGGCCGCTGCCAGGTGACGGCACCGGTATCTTCGGCCATGCGCTCCGCGGTTCCCATTTGAATTGTCCATGACCGTACAAGTACTCTCCCCTATACTAATTGTTGGTGTTTCACGCATAACCTAACATGTAGCCACTAAATGGCAACCGTAATTGTTGATTTCGGAAAACTCACATTTTGCCCAAAATCATAATTTGGGTTTAGCAGTTAATCACCATGTATCCGAATTTCCTGGTGTTAGTCATGTTTACGTTGAAGCCATATTTCTTAGGTGTTGACACAGAAATGTCGGTACCTTTGTACTTTCGTCTTGGATGAAGCCCGACCAGTTGTTTTGTTTTGTTCAGCCTTTTTTCGGATGTTTATCATGTGAATTGACAGTCCTTGCAGTCCACATTTCCAGTTAGTTATGTAACTGGCTGTGCCATCTAACGAGGCCGGATTAGGGTTCTGAAGGCTGCCATTTACAAACGCTAGTGCAGGACCACCAATAAGGGAACATCCTTCTACAAAGAAATAGATTTGGAAGTGTTAAGTATCAGCTGCATAATCCTTAACTGGAACGTGCTGATTACAAGGCTTGGGACTTTTCCTGAAAGTACTGTGGATGTTCAGAGGGAAACCACTCAAACACACCGGCTAAGACCGGTGTTGCTGCAAGATACGAGCAAGCATTGAGTCAACTCAGCAATACATTGCACCTTTTTTTAAGCGGCCGACGTGCATGCCCCATCTTCTCCTGATTGGGCGTGTTCTTATTCTTTCTTGCGTCCACCACACTCGAGTCACGTTAATTTCGGAATGGTGGATTCCAGCATTTTCGGGCAAGATAGGAGAGCTTGAACTCAACCCACTTGTCTGGAATGAGTTTTCAAAGCCCTCACCTGCTGAAGGTACTATATAAAGCATAGTTTATGTTATGAGCCTTTCTGTCCCATTTGCATGTTTTGAACGAAAAAAGTACGATTTAAAGGTGACGCCTCCTTCCTTGCCGATTTCTGATGCCTGATTGTTCAGTTTCTGGGGATAAGTTTAGCAGATTGCTCACATGTCTAACCTGTGTTGAGCTTAAGCAGTCAAACGCTGATGTTAGCAGTGAAGCAGGTGAAAATAGTAGTTGGATTGTAGGTGTGTGGAGATTATCTACATTGTGTTAATTTCTAGAAAAGCAAAATTGAGGTAACCTTGCTCACCGTTCTGCATTGCAGCATTTTATGATGCGAAAGTTAAGGAGTTTAGCTGCTTGTTAAAGGTGAAATAAACAGTGGTACAAAAAGAAGAGCATCTACTAAACAGAAAAATCTTCAACTCAATCTTCACAATCACAGGATGCCAATGGTCCACCTACGAACTTGTGTCCTGCATCGTTTCTGCTGGCTGGAGCGGCTCATGGAGCATTTTCCAGCTTCTCAAAGTTTGTGATCAAGCGCTCCTCCAAGTGAAAGATGCCGCAGAGGGATCTTTTGTTTTAATGCCAAAATTTCACGTGCTCAGCAGCTAATTTACTCGTAAGGCTTTTTAAATTTTCATCACCCAAGAGGGCATGTTACCTTCGTACTCGGTGGAATGTGTCTGCAATCAGGGTATTTGTGACAGAAACAAGTGGACCACGTCGTGAGAGTCATTGAGGCTTTGTTCATTGTGTATGCTTCTGAAATGACATTTTCATTCGGCTGAATACTTTTCAAATATTACGATTTGTGAACAAATTATGATAAAAGTCATGATTAGTTGCACTACACTGAAAGAAGGAAATGCCAACATACGTTTTTCAGATCGTTGGCTAGTGAGCAATAAAACAAAACTGACAATTTTTAAAGTAAAATCAAATATTCGTTGTCACCAGTGCATGACCATAGTAAAAGCTATCTAGTCACCAAATTTAGAATTAGCCACGAAATGCCAAGAAAAATAGGGAAATAAACTATACAGCTCGCTACAATAAGCCAATTCGTAAAATTCGTCAATGTCTATAAAGGGATGATTCAGGCGGGTTAGTTAAGGTGTCAGTGGGTTTACACACCCAACTTGCAGGGAAGCACATGACCTCTCAATATTAACATGTTTTAAGTGAAGACAATCTTCCTTCATTAAGCTGCTTTGCACATTGATGCCAGTCTGATAAATGTAGTCCTGAATTTTTGTTATGACCAATCTTTGTATGGGAACCATATATTTTTATATGATGTCGCTGTGTATTTCTAAAACTGTATCTAGTCACCAATTCGAAGTTTTTCCAACTAATTGGTAGCTTTTTTAACAATTATGGTATGTTTTGTGTGCCTAAAGAAATGCCTCATTGCATGTTTGACCTATGTAATGCTGAAAGTGGACATTTTGCTTCAAAGTGGAATGTCCGGCTAGCAACATGGTACTTCGCGTGCTGCTCAATTTCATTCATGCCATTATTTTTTATATTATCATTTAAAATAAAAGCCAAGCAATTTGCTGTCGTTTTAATTTTGTCACCTACTTTATACTTTCTTTTTTTCAACTTTCTGTAAGGATTGACTATTCATATTTTTATGACACCAAGGCGTTAGAATGGGCTAGCTGGTACATGTTTGAATGGATGAAAAACCAAAGGAAAACCCAGGACACAGAAGAGAACGACGGGACAAACTTGTGCCGTCATACTCTTTTAACTGTTTCCTCTGTTTACCACTGGTTTTTTATGCATTCAAACATTTTTTATGAGTTTGTTGAACAGTGATTAGTTCAGGTGCTCAAACAATTTTCGGCTGCAAAGGCTCCCTGTAGCATTTATACAAGAGCTCTCTTCTCTTTTTTTGAGCCAATACCCCATCACCAGTCTTCATGAAGGGGGTCTTTTGTAGAAATGAAGTTGAAATAAATATTTGTTTGCATTGCTTTGCATGCTTTGAAAGAATTTCTTGTTCATTCTTGTTTCTTTCAACCCTGTTTCAGAATTCTGCTTAAGGCATTTCCTTTGTTATTTATTTTTTAGAACCAGGAAGGGTGCTCATCCTCGGTTCTTGCTGAAGCAGCAGTATCCATACTTCACACGTGAGCTCTGAACACAGAATAATTATGGTATGAAACATTCTACCAGTATAAGCTTGCTTTATAGAGGTCATTGTAGATGTCAAAGCTCTTGACAGTGTAGTCCAATGTCATGTGTAATGTGCAATGTCGACAACTTCTAAAAATTAATTTTGTGGCCATAATGTTTGAGATTATTTAAAATGCACGTCACTACTATTAACAATCGCTGTCTAAATTGGCAGGCATTTTCCTGGTGGATACAGAAAGTGAAAAAGCGCAAGTGTTGAGATTTCAGTGCACCCTAAATCTCCCAAATCTGCTAAAGCTTATCGAGAGCCCTCCCTGCGGTGCACTTCATATCCCATGTGCAGTTTTGCGTAAAAACAACTTCAAATTTAGGATAAAATTAAATTTATTTTAATGTTTTTAAATGCAAATATTCTTAGTTTAAGCTGCCATATTTATAGTAAAATATATTGTAACAATTTTATAGCTACCAAAAGTTTACAGAAAAGCTTTTTGCTTTTGGTTATGCACCTTCTTATCAAAAGAAAAATGTTATTAAAAAGGCAGAAGAAACCCAAATATGGAAATTAGCAAACCCTAATGCTGCGGGTAGACTGAATGTTTTGTAGAGAATCTTTTGATGATTTCAGTTCTAGTCAACTCTAAAAAAGTCTATAGACGTAGAATGCTTGCCGTGAGGCACCTGGTAATACTAGCCAAAACCAATGGGCCCTGGCTGTTGGCTTTTTATTTGCAACAGTGATAAATGACCCCGCATCCACCGGCAGGGACATAATACAAGGCACCATGTACAAGCTAGCCTCATGATAAAATTATGTTTTAGGAACAATGACATTACATTTCAACCATGGGCTTCACCAGGGAACTTGTATGCATTGTTCTGTGATGTTTGCAGTTCTTGTTATAGCTATGTGGAGTCATTTAGTCTTAATCAATGCATATAAAACTCGATATACCACCAAAGCTTGCAAGTGCTGTACCATATCACTATTTTTTTGTAAAGCAAAAAGAACAATACAAAAGAAAATAAATGGCTTGGGTACCCAACTTTTATGTGTAGATTACGAGCCGCCGGACGGAGGAAACTATACATTTTGCATTCGGTCTTCATTCATACTGAACTTTCCTGCTCAACTCAAGAATAACGCATTAAACATTGCAGTTAGCTACCGTGATTGGAAGTTTGATGGAATACTGAGAAGCCAAGCTTTTTAAGCTTCAAAGAACTTTTGTGTGGTTAAAGTGTTGCACACCTAATTGCTTTCACTGCATAGCATGGTTGTGCTGTGCAGTGAAGCTCGAATGATGTGTACTGCAGTTCGGCAAAGTGAACATATAACTGGTTTTTTACGAAGTTTTGAATAATCAACTACCTCTAAAGTTACAACTCTGTACTGAGATGCGGTTCCTGACTCTTTAAATTGATGTTTTAACAATCGGTGACACAAGTCCAAGGAAATTATTAGCTGACGTTGAGCTTCAATGGAATGTCTCACAGAACCGAGCTTGGAAAGCACGATTGTTTCACACCACAATTGTGTGTCATGTTGTGCAATATGTGGTTTCACACCTGCTGCGCCATTTGTGAACCGAGGATGACGACTGTTTTTGTACCCCTTGAGGTGGGTGCTTTTGCAGACGATGCTCCTACAGATTGCGGTGCTAACTAGCACCCTATTTAGGCCCAAATAGGTGTTATAACCCACCCTTCTTCTGGGGTGCTTTACAAAGGGCGCTCCTGCGGCGACAGAATCCAAGCACCCTAAAGGGTGTAAAATATTCAGTTTTTAGGGTGCTTCTGCGGCGACAAGCTGAAGCACCCTTTTGGGCCTAAAATGTTTTAGTGTGTTCCCACATGGGTGTAAAGCTACAAATTAGGGTGTTGGAAACAAAGGAAAAGGGTGTGAAAGACCGCCAACTAAGAAAAACTTGTGAAAGGCCTGCGACATTCGAGGTAATATATACCTATTTACCCTGGTGGACTGAACATTTTATGCAAGCGGGAGGATGTTTTGTTCATGAGTACCTGTTTCGACTCGGTGCAACCTCGAATCCGAACTGCGGATCACCGGAAACTGCAGAACACCTAGTGTTAGAGTGCCCCACTCACGTATTCGCAAGGTGCCGTTTGGAGCAGGAAATCGAGCACCTACGCCCAGGGCGCATCAGCTTAAAAGTACTCCTCGGTCCATGGCCCTCCCCTTCAGCTCAACGCAAAGCCCTAGTGGCGTTATTTGAATACCTAGACGAGATCGGTGTCACTGAAGTGATTTGACATACTACGGAGATCGTAATGATCATCGAACTCTTCCCACAAACTCTACGATGTGTGTTTTTTTTTTCTTCTTTTCTCCTCATTCTTCCGCCCTGTTGTCTATAGGGCCTTTTCTGCCCTCCCCTACCCATTCCCTCGCCGAGTAGCATGTCAGTGTAGAGATTCTGGCAAACCTCTCGGCTTTCTTCTTGAATAAAAAGCTTTCTCTCGCTCTCTCTCATGTTGAGAACAATAATAATTGGCATAATTTACTACCATCGGAGCTGTTTAAGCCCAAGCTAGGTTCGGTGGCGTTAGCAAAAAATTACCAAGCAAAAGGACTGTGCCGCCTGAAAGCGGTGCGCCTCCGCAGATAGGGTATTATAACAGGGAAGCCAGCTATCGAGCCTGTTCTAGCGTGAGCACAACGGGCGCATGCATATTCGCACCTCTTACTATACCATTTTCAAGGTATTAGTCTTTTGGGGATACCAAAACGCAAAAAAAAATGGGCGTACCTGGCAGTAGGGGTTCAAGGCTATAGAAACAGCGGAGCTGGGGGTCGACCTAGCTTGTTTCCCCCTTAGATCCGCTGTCACTGTGGGGAACTCTCTCGAACAGCTTCGAAAAATCCGGCTAAACTTGACCTCACCCCTCAGCAATTAGCTTAGGCTAGTACAATTATCGCCAAAGTCAAGAAAAATTACGGAAGCCTAGTAAATCATACCAGAAATTATGAACACCACAAGGAGTATAGGTCGACCCCGAGCTCCACTGTTTTTATTTTTTTGCAACTGTACAGCTATTTCACACGTTTGAACACCCTCCAAAAAACCAAGGGTGTTGTAGTCGGTCGACGCCCTTTTCGCCTCACAAGAGTGTAACTCTACAACTTAGGGCGTTGGAACTTAAGAAAAGGGGCGTGATGACTTCCGAACACCCTTATTCTAATTATACTACAACTGTTCTGGTTGTTAAAAGTTTAATGTGCATGTAAAGTCTCTTTTTTACTAGTTTAAGTTGGAGTTTCACACACCAAAACTAATCTTGAGCCATAAAGCGCACTGTATATGGAAGCGAGCGATCACTGCAGACGAAAAATTTTCTTCTTGCTTTTAAACATTCCTTGTGACTTGGGTAGGAAGGTGTGACTGGATGTCTTGTACTTCACAGTTTGCATGCATGTATGTGTCTTGTATTTCGCAGTGCAATTACACATGTAAGGATAACCTTAATCAGCACCTGAACACCTTTTTTATTCCCTTTCAACAACCTACCAATATCAAATGGTGTTGAAGTTGGTCAACACCCTTTTTACTACGAATAAGCGTGTTAGAATTAAGCAAAACTTTGTAATGGGCTCCCGAAATCATTTTTTTTTCATTTATGCTATACCCCTTCTGGCCGAAAAATGTGTAAAAATGTTTAGTGTGTAGAGCCGACAGCGCATGACCGGTACATTCTCGGGGGGGATAAAAAATTCTCCAGAAATTCAGAGTGTTATCTACTAATGCGTAGCATTTTTACGCCGCATTTCTTTAGAGTGAGTTTTCTATACCCAAACCTTTTGGGTTTTTTTAAACATTTCCTATCAATCATCTCCATTGAAGTTATTATAACCACTGGAAGTGGAACACTCTCGAAATCTGCTATATTGAGAAAATCCAGGGCGTTATACGGTTTGCCATTTTTCGTACTTGCTTCATATTCTTATTTTCTAGCTCTTGATAATTTCGTTCGACAAATCATCTACATTTACGCTGTTATTACGATCACTTTTGGGAAATTCGCGAATGCATTATTGTGGAAATTCAGCTAGGGCGTTACATGGTTCGTCAGTTTTCGTAATTATTTTATATTTTTTTAATTGCTTAGTTCTTCATCATTTCGTTCGACAAATGATCTCCATTTACGGTATTATAACAGTTACAGGAGAAACGTTCGCCAAATCTGCATAATTGTGGAAATGCCATGCGTTAAACGTTCTGCCATTTCTGGTATTTTTTTATATTTTTTCTAATTTCTAATTTTTCAAAATTCCGTGCTAATAATTATCTACATTTAGGCTATTGTAACGATACATTTGCAAGTTTCCCGAAATCTGTATTATTGTGGAAATGCAGGGCCTTACGCGGTTCGCCAGTTTAAATACTTATTTGATATCTTTCTTCTTACTATTTCAAAAAAAAATTTGTTATAACGATTACAAGAAACTTTTGCAAAATCTCCAATATTGCGGAAATGCAGGGCGTTATACGTTTCGCCGTTTTTTGTGATTTTTATATGTTTGTTATTTTTAGTTTTACAGAATTTTGTGCGACCAGTTATCTCCATTTACGCCATTATAGTGATTAAAGGTGGAACTTCCACGATATCTGCATTTTTGTGGAAATTCCAGGCGTTACGGTCCTGGCTGTGGGGGTACTCGGCAAAGAATGTTACGTATTAAAAGCACAGCGGTTCAGGTTACTTGGTTAAACCCTCATAGTGATTAAGCCGCTGTGGTGGCTTGACTTCTCGACTCTACCTCCTCGGGACCAGCGCCGGCCTTGGAGGAGTTGCCAGCAAGGGCTGCACTGCAGTTACGGGTCCGCGCCCTGCAACGGACGCGGTGTCGGGGGAACCGTAATCGTCATCATCATTTGCATCTGCTGCACTCTGCTGCCGAGTCTCAAGGGAGTGCCATGTCACATCTACTGAACTGCCCATTTTCTAGTTCCACTTTGTAGGAGCTGGGAGAACTTCTTTAGACCACAGCTGTCGTCCCTAAGCCTTACGACCGGCCCTTTATTTAAGGGCGATAAACATTTTCCCTTCCTGTACTGACTATGCATTTTGAGCGCTGTGGACTGCACGTCAAGAAGTAGGTGCACGGTATATATCAGACGCCTGCCTTGAAGAAGTTCTCCCGGGTATCTGCCGTCCTCAAGTGGTATTAAACGGCACACAAAGAAAAAAAGGAAGTAAAAAAAAAGTCCCGGCCACCACGACACAGTTTTGCGCTTGGTGACTCTGGTAGAAAGTCACAAAATAACGCGTTTGCGCGACTCTCTTCGACTGCGTTCGCGGAACAACTTTGTGTGAGAGGGGGACTGATACGAGGAGCGAAGAAATCCAAGAAAAAAGATGTCGCTTTTATTGGCCGCCGGAAGTGTGACGTCGGGCATGTCGTGTGCCCTGCGCGCAGGCGTCCTTTCCTCGACGTGCAAGCGGAGTGGAATTTTTTTACTTGACTGTGGATTCCGCCGGAGCGGCGTCCTTTGTGTTGTGGCCGTTAGGGTGGTGTTTCGTAACTTCATGGTCTCGCTGGTCAGTGTCACGGCGAAATAAGTGTTTTTTGCGTGCTATATGTGAGGACAGCGTCCGCTATTCCCGTACTGTTGTTTTACGCTTTACGTGAAGAACTATAATCGATATTGATTCCTTATTACCTAATAAACCTTCGATAACTCCTCTTCTACTCTTAATTGAGGTTATATTTTCTACAACCGTTGCTGGTCGCACACAAATGCAGTTTACCACTCTGAGAAACAAATTATTGTCAAAGCGAACTACCGAAGCGCTCTAAGCCAGAATATGGAACGCATTAGCGATACTGTTAGGTTGTATGGCCCTTCACGGATCTTGTTTATTACACTCTAGGAACTATAAGAACAGAGCCGCATTCATTACGGCACGAATGTTGCCGGGGCGCAGTTTTCGCTTTATCTATTCCTAAAGACCGTTGAGCCGAGCGGTATTGCAGTATTAGCTGACCATTTTCGACGGTCCGCTCCAGTATCGGGGGCCTGCTTGGCGCAACCGGAGCCGATGCCGTTCGCGGCCAAGCGCGCCACGCATGCGCAGTGGCACTCCCACTCGCTATGGGAGCGGAACGGTCGGTGGAAAAAGGCCAGCTAAAAATCGCTATTGTCGGCTTCTTAGGTCAGCGAGCCAGTCACACCACGCGGACTTTCTATCGGCCGACGTGTTCGTGCCACTGCCGGCGTCATGTAACAAGTCGCTCTGCCAACTCGGAAGTCGGCGTCACTGTCGTGTTGTCGCCGTGTCGGCTTCGTCAACGCCATTAACGAGAAGCGTGGTAATAGAGTAGAAAAGATAAAATATGGACGAACACGATAGCGTTAAAGCCCAACCCGATGCACGTGTAAAATCGACGCACTCGCAACGACGTACGCCTGCGGGGACATACGCTGCTGCTTTTACGCCGACCAACGAGAGGGCAAGTAACCACATATCGCTGCAACGCGCGCGCAAACGTAAACCAATGCGACACGCAGTGTGGTTCGACTACCCCGGACTCAGCTTTGTGGTGACCAGTTAAACTATATTTTAACTCAAATAAAACAAATAATGCCTATTCTCACAAAAGTACGTATATTTAACACAGAAAAAACTAAAACAGCCCATGCCTACTTGACAGGCGCAAAACCCTCCGCTACATTTCTCGTAAACTGCCTTGCTCCAATAGTTGCTTGTTGCTTCGCATGTTTTTTTTCGGTTGTTTGCCCTCCGTTTTTTACAAATTACTTCGTTTTATAACATCATTAATGGTAAATTCAGCTTAATCAATTTGCTGTCTTGTAGTGCGGCCTGACCGCCAGATAATATCAACGCCAGAGGTCTATGTCTACACCGTGCGCCCGAACATTTGCGTCAATATCTGGTGAAAGCTTTTCTATCCTCCATGTGTGGCGGGCTCTGACTTTTGCGTAACAAGCACGTAGCAATGCATTCGGCGTATGCCGAAGTACGCCGGTTCCTTACGCGCTTACGCCGGGTAATCGTTGAGAGAGTTCGTCGGTTTTGCGCGTGCATGTAATTGGGCCTTTAAGCGTGCAAGCGCTAATTAGCCAAAGCTACTACCGCGACCCGTCGACTCTGAGCCGACGACGCTTCTCTTCGCCAGAAGTGCAAGAAAAAGCAGTCTAATAGCAGGATTGATGCTTCGTGACGCACATGGGAGAATGTATAACGTGCATGTGTCGGAATGGCGATAGCCCGACAAAGGGTAGGAGCGCGTCAAGAAACTTTGCAACGAAAGTGTGAGCTTTCCGATGCATTAAAAAAACTTTTACACGGCACAGATGACATTTACTACCCAACCTAATTATTGCTGTTGTTCGTTTAGTGTGCTCAAAACGCCTTTCGGACACCTTTAAATTTGCTGTTATAACCAGGCTGCTGATGTTTCTTACCAGAGCCTGGGATGTTGCATTTGTTGCGTACTCGTAGGCAAAACCCCCATGCTGGTGATGGCCAGAGATGTCGTAATCGCCCATTTCTTGACACACCTGCAAGGGCAGTACAAAATGGTAGAATGTCAATGGCCAGCGTATGACGTGAAATCTTGCAATTTCCTTAATGGTTAAACAACAGCCTGCGGAGTTCTATGTTGCCAACAAAGGATCTCTTGTCGACACAACCGGATATCAACCGTCACACTGTTAAATCTTTGCCAACGTTCTCGTGAGTGTTCTTGGATCCTGCCAAACCTTGGGATATAACTATTGCATCTACGTAAGACATGCTAAGATAGTTGTCGCAGTAGACTTTTTGATTGTTTCTGGAACCTTACTAGCAGACATGTGCGACGTTCTAATAATTTTGTAGCTTGCTTGGCGAATTCCTTAAAGGACCGACAACGCTTTTTGGTAGAGTATATTCTTTTATTTCCAAAATAAAAGGGGTTACTCAAGAACACTGTAACCGGAAATTATTTTGCTGATAACGCCCTAGAAATTTTCAAAACGCCATTTTTTATCTACCATCCGGATGTTCCGCCAAAAGGAAGGCTGGAAACCATAGTACTGAGCCGTGCAGCAACATACTTTTAACTGCACCTGTAGTTTAAAGAGGTATTAAACACTTGTCCCCGGCCAACAAAAAAAAATATTGTGCAAGCTTTCCTAATCTTTCCTGTGGTTTTTTAATCATGCGTTGATATCGACGGAATTTTTCGGGCAAGTAAGGTGGTGTCATGATTAGACACTACATCTCGCCACCTTTCAAACTCAAGAATTTTTAGCGCAGACACTTTTTGCAAATGTTTACTTAAAAATCCATTGTGGTCCCTTTATCCCTTTGTCCCATTAAAAATCCCTTTAGAAACCTAACAACTCTCATAAACAAGAGGACAAGCATTCGTGATGGAATATGAGAGGCTTTAGCGAGATTATTTTTTTTCCGAGAAATGTTGGAAATGTCTACATTTGTTAGCACAAAAACTACTGCAGCAGAGGGACAGTGCCTGCCTTCTCTGAAGCAATTTTGCTGACCTCGCGGCTGCCCCATCTTCCTTTACTCAACGTACGGCACCTCGTTGAAAACACCGCGTCTTGCACGAGAAGGGAACATTACGAGAAGCATGAGATTTGATGCGATACTTCAACAATCGTAGTTTATTTCTAGATTTCTTTTACCTTTTATTGCATCTATACATGATTTGTATGATCCTGACAATGCCATACAGCTATGAATTTTTAATGTTGCATTAGTACACTTTATGTTGGTTGAGTATCTGCTTGTGGGACTGTTGGCATGGATAAATAAATTTAGCGAGCACTAGCTTCACCCGGTTTTTCAGGGCTCATTTCTCAGTCAGCACCGGTCTCTGATCGTTATGTACCTTGCAAACAACCGACCGGCACCAGGCAACACCCAGCGCAAGCAAGCACCCTATTTTGTCCGTCAGAATAGAAGACTGCAAAAAAATACTAAACTCTTCTAGCTTTGTGTCTATGCCCAATTTAGACCTTACACACCAAGAGGCACATGTGCGACGCAGGACTCTTAAAATGATAATTTAAACTATGTTTCAAAGGTAGCACACAATATCAAATGATCACAAACTAAAGTTGATCCCTTAAAACCACGTAGTGCCGAAAATAGTCAACAAAGGTAGCAAAGGAGGGCCTTAATTTTGCTCCCATCTTCCTGCTTAGCTAAAAGCTGTTCGCGAACGCACGAAACGGAAGTTACGGGGAGATCGAAGTCAGCATACTGGATGCGCGCGGAACCAGTCGATGCAGCGAATCACCCGGCAGCCAAGCCGGTTCTCGGGGCGGAGACTCGTGCAGGGACGCGTCACTTTCAGCTCCTCTGTTCGACCCTTTAGACAAACAGGCAGGTGCCTCAATGTAGGGCTCAGATATCACCATGTGGCTGCAAACGGGCAGATGGGGGCTGGCCACCTGATTGGTCATTGCCGTAGGCGTATGGCTTGCACTCCAAATTTCTCCCAGACATGACACCTCACAAACAGACCGAGAAATTGTTGAGGCCTTCACGGTAGGCAGAGAAGAGGAAAGGTGCGTTGGCGTACAGTCCTTGGCGCTGTCCTCAAAGGAATCAACGTTTTGGAAAGTGCGAGTTGGTTACAAATGGGCCATGGGTAAATTCTGTACACACGTGTCGGTTTAATTTACACCTGTGATATCGTCCGGCGCTGTGGTGTGGGTTGTGATACGAGCAAGTGTGACGTTTGCGATGCTGTTTTGTTTCCTTTCGCTGCGTTTTTAGAATTACCCTTTCCACGTATCATGTACAGTCTTTGTAAAAATTTTCTAGGCCACGGCTCCAATGTCCGGAACAGGCGCGTGTCCGAAAAGGTGCGCTGCGGTCGCCGCTGCCGGCTGTTTGGGCTGCTGAAGAAAGAGTGGATGACCTTCACTCTTGCTTTCTTTCTGTAGCATGCGCAGCCACCAAGTGCTGCGTGCTGCCAGTTCGTTAGTGCAGGCCCTGCGCAGCAGGTGGCGTTGTTTAGGATTCAAGATGAATTTGGAACCGCAATGTTTCGTGCGAAGCTGCACACCATTCAAGCTTTTTAATTTTGTTTTCGACCATGCGCGAATGTTTTTTGCGAAGCATGCGCTGTTGATTCGTGAAGTTTTTTCTGCACTCAAGAAATACTCATCGCAGGCTACAGTATTTGATTTCCGCGCGTACACTTTCGATGACACGCGATGAAACAAGTAAAACAGAGCATATACAGTGATGGTATAGCGGTGCTTATTTTATAGGTTGAAAAAATTGGCTAAGCTGCCTAGCTTCCAACTTGGTCCCCTTCGTCAGAGAAGTTGCTAAATTCCCGGTGAAAGACTGAAGTGCTAACAGTGTCGACTCCCTGCTGGCACCTGGCGATGGCACCATTGCGTCGTGTATTATCTGTGCGCAGAGGAAAATGTGTTTGCAGGAATGGCAAGTGATTCCGGTTAATCGTGTGCCCGACGTGTCATGGCGGCCCTGGGAGCACGTGGTCGAGCTAGTGTCTTTGGTTTGTTTATTTAGTGCGGCTGAACGCTCGGCCACTCATCACCGAGCGAGGGAGGATGAAGCGAGTGATTGAGATCGGTTGAAAATTTTAAACTCTTGTTGAAAACGTTGAGGTGACATTAATATTGTTGTCGCGTATTGAAGATTTTGCATTTCCCTTAATCCGCTAGCTATTAGGTCAGAGTTTCAAGACACCAGGTGAAGCCACAAACCAAAATTTAAAATGATAACGGTAAGGAGAGAAAACCTTCACCTGAACTTTTTACAACATGAAATGTCCAGTGAGCACAAATAAATAAGCATGCTTTAACAATACGCCCTCAGCATAATTATAACCGCAGAATACTTCAGCATAGGCTGTGCTGCGGGATTCCGCTTTGAGATTTTGTGATTTTATCAGTTGACTACTCGCAATGCGTTAATGGCAAAGAATGCTTGAAATCGCTGAAAGTATTAAATAAATTTTGTGAATTCGATAGGGCTCCATAAAAAGCGGGCCAATTTTTTTAATTGAGCAAGTTTTCGAAGGAAAAACTACATAACGTGTTAAAGCTTGGCGATTTTTCCTAAAGAAAACAATCACTGCCTTCAAATTTTTTCCATTCAACGCGAGTCACTGTGATCCCGTCATCAAGCCGCTCTCGATCTAATTCATTCGTTCCGGAAATGAGCTTAATAAATGCTTGCAGACGAAACATCGTGGCATAAAATTGTGACGGACGCTTTATTGTGCATGTCACTTCGTTGACAACTTCGCCGTTGGTGTCTTCTGGTTTATTGCGGGGAACAAAATCTCTGCAATAAACGCTATTTCTCCAATAGTCTGACTTGCCCTTCACTACGTCACAAAATAAAAATCTGGTAAGAACCAACGCATTCGGTTTGTTTTCCCTATTCATCTTCCGGAATGGTACTGAATGTATGAAATGTATCCTAAAGGAGAGCAACGTCTACATAAATAAAAACGTAAACCTCCCACCCTGCTGACCTTCCACCAAAAAGTCATTGCTATACACAATAATTGTTAAAACCATTTTTTTGCAGAGAAATATACCTATTCTCGGCCCTGAATTTTAAAACACTGCAACTGTGCTGCCACCATGACTGAGCGGTGAGCGTGCCAACCGAATTAACAGAATGTACAAGAAAACTACCACCTTCTACATAACCGGAAGAATCCGCATCACCTTTATGAGGGATTGGCAGGTTTTATACTGCCTAAGCACAACCTATTTTAAATGGTGATTTTCAACAGCGTAGATGGTTCCATACGCTACTCTCATGTGCACTTCCAAGTATGTCTTGATATTGGAGATTAAAAAGCCTTTCTTGTCCTTATCTTCTGCTCCCAGCTGACCAAGGAGATAAGAGGGGCGTCACCCAGTCTCCATCTTTACGGATACCCTGGCCATGTAAATGGCAGAACTTATTAACATTCACAGAGTAGGAAAATAATACTCGACGTGACTCCTCACAAGTTAGAATACGTGCATCACACACATAATGCTCCGGTAACCGCACATCTCTCGCAGGACTGCTAAGAATGAAATTAAAGGTGCATTTTAAAACACATTTAAAGGCTAATTTTCCAGTTAAAACAGTCAAACGGTCGGCCAAAATTCGGAAGCCCTGGATTACGAAGGATATAATGGAAAAAATAAAGCTTAAAAATCAAATGTATGAAAACTTTATTACATCTACAGATGCAAACGTGTATTCCGAATTCAAACGCCTTCGGAATCAGCTAGTTAAAATCACTCGTAAGGCTAAATTAGCATACTACAGTAATTTATTTGCGCACGACGCAGGGCGATCCGACATTACATGGAAAAAATAAACACTGTGCTTGTCGGACTAGCACGCCTACCGAAATCGAGTCCATCTGTTATAACGGGGAAAACTGTGTCGAATGCCGCCTGGCAAATGTATTTAACGATTTTTTTGTTAAACAGTTGACAAACCCCTACTTACTGCAGATATTTTAGAAAAAGACCTATCAGCTAGTGAGAAACAGAGCATATTTCTGTGTCCAACGGACGACCAGGAAGTTTTGTCTACGATCTTAAATTTAAAAAATAGCAGCGTGTGCGACGTAGACGACCTACAAATAGCCCCTATCAAATATATTGCTGACCTCGTATCACGTCCCCTAGTGCATATATCAAATCTTATACTGTCCTTAGGTGTCTTTCCTAAGAAGTTGCAAATCGCGAAAGTAAAGTTATTATTCAAAGGTGGTGACAAGAAATCGCTGAAAAATTATAGGCCTATTTCTATCTTGCCAATTTTTTCTAAAATAATAGAAAAACTTTTACATTCCAGGTTGACTACATATTTTTCGAAGCATGCAATATTACACTATTTTCAACATGGTTTTCGCAAGAACCATTCCACAGAAACTGCGCTACTCGAGCAAAAGAAATCACTTCTTAGGAATTTTTCAGATCACAATTTAACATTACGAATTTACGTAGACTTATCTAAGGCCTTTGATTCCCTCCGACATGAAAACACTCCTCTGCAAACTGCACTCGTATGGCGTGCGTGGTGTGCGTATGACCTATTACTCTCCTACCTAAGTGACCGTCAGCAGTACGTAATAATAGGCGAGCATTCTTCTGACCTAAAATCTATAATCACAGGCGTGCCCAGGGCAGCATTTTGGGGCCCCTTTTATTTTCCGTTTACGTAAATGATTTGCATGGCCTATTGTCAATGCCGCAAGTTTCGGTAATCTGTTATGCGGATGACACCACTTTGCTGATCACCGGTAAACAAGCGAAGAAATAGAAAAAATATCGGTTACAAACACTTCCGACGCTCTTGGCGTGGACAAAGCGCAAACTCCCTAGTGATACAATGTGTATAAAACGACGGCAAGTGCTTTTTCGTCCGAAAAACAACTCGCTACCCTCACCAAAGGTGTACCTTGGCAGAGACATAATCCAGGTGGAGGACAGTGTAAAAGTTCTTGGCGTACATTTTCTCGAAATATGACCTGGGACTCTCACGTCCGAACAAATTTATTAAGAAAATATGTAAAACTGTTGGTGTCATTATAAATGTAGCATATCTTACCTGAACAAATTAAACTGTTATTATATAATTCACTACTTTTTTCCGCAACTTACGTATGCACACTTGGTCTGGGGAACGACAACCAACAAGAACTTTAACCACTTTTCCTATTCCAAAAAAAAGTTGCAAGGATAATAGCGAATGGTGCCATATAATTTCTACACGCCTCAACTCTTCAAGAAGTTTAAAATAATTAAAGTTAGCAAGTACTAGGAATACCGGTTGGCCCAGTCATA
Source organism: Haemaphysalis longicornis (assembly GCA_013339765.2). Lineage (NCBI taxonomy): Eukaryota > Metazoa > Arthropoda > Arachnida > Ixodida > Ixodidae > Haemaphysalis > Haemaphysalis longicornis. Next base: position 93,745,274 of record CM023451.1, on the reverse strand, counting down.
CCTTGCAGCTATAAAAAATAACAACCGCTTTTACGAGGGCCTAGCGAAGTTAAAGAAAAATATTACAGCATACAACACACGCAATCCAGACATATGGTATACTCCTACACCCACAACAACTACGACCGTCAATCCTTAACTTTCCCTTTACCCAAACTGCTGAATAACTTCACAAGTACCTCAATTGAGATCGGTAAACTCTCTAAATCGGTTTTGAAGAATATTTTTTGTAACGCGTATTATATATCTGTTGTATTTTTGTTGTTTTAAATACCTGTGACATGCACCTGTTGAATTCATTTTGCTGTTTCTGTTGCCCTGCTAACTATGGCTGTTAAGCACATTTTGTTATGTTTTACTTCACACGTGTTTCAAGTTCCTGTGCTGTATCTTTTAGTCTGTTCGGCCCGTTGCTGTCAATCACGTGGTGGGCAGCTGCCCCGTCAAGCTTCTCCGTGCAGCTTTTTGTGGCTGCTCCTTCCCCTGTACCCATCAGTAAGGCGAATAAAGTTGATTTGATTGATTGATTGATTGATTGATAATACCTTGCGGCTTAATTTTTACAATTGTACACGAAGAAAATCATTATGATGCATTTAGTGTACCACATAATACACTGTTCATTGTTACGACATATTGTCGCCTCATGTATTGTCAGAAGAGGCTCCAACTGAAATTTAAAGTGGCCATGCAGACAAAACAAGTTTCTTTTATTCGAAAGATTTCGTATTTTGTAGTCCCTCCAGCGCTTGTCCCGAAGCAAACAATGCTTTATTCACTGCCAAATTAATCAATTTAAGGCAATGTTTTGATTCTCCCTCCAAATCATGTGTTTTCGTGAATTCTGCAATGACATCATGCTGGGGAGAATTGTTTGCCGTTAGGCAGCCTAGATGGCGTCTCCATACCGCCGCGGACCGTTTTCTGCCTTTGTTATTGACCGTATTAGTACCTGGCTTGTTTGTGTTAAGCTAAAAAGTATTTTGTGAAGCAGGGTGTTCGCTCAACAAATATGGTCACGTGAGAAGCTTATGCCAATCGGCCAGTGTCGAGTGAGACAATCCCAAAGTGCCGTGGAGGTAAAACGGCCCAGTGCCCGCAGTACCAACATCAGCACGCATCGGTACTTCTGTATTTACATGCACCTTCGTAACTTGTGCACTGAATGTAAGCGCAATCAGCTCGTTCCACAAGCTTATAAGCCCTGCTAATTTGCGTTTGCTTTGGCCGGCCTTAGCCACTCGCCGAGCTGGCACATATGACATCATAAGTTATGTTGCGGGAAATGAGCTAGGGGTCGCATGGCCATTGCATTTTTTTCTAATTATGTAGCTTATTTCAGCGAGGTATACGTACAAAATGAGGTCAGTATGATTCTAACGAAGCAGTCTTTCAAATGAACAAAACTTTTATTTTGTCTACATGACACCCCTAAACTTCTTCTCGACGTTGCGATCATTGCACAAAATTTTGGTATGGTTGAAGTGATTTCGTATACCCCACAAAAATAGTTATTCCCAGCATTTCGATAGCTTTCAAAAATTAAAAGGGACGCCACACTGCACAGCACAAAAATAACATGATTGTATTCAGATATTTGATCATACCAAGCTTTCTTACTATCCTGTGCATATTTTAAATTTCGCTTTGAGTTATTATAACACTGGACTTTGCGGTACAAAATCATCGTGCCATTTAGGCACAGGGGAAAAATTTAAAATCTAGGTAGCTTAGCTAATTTTTTCAACCTATAATATACGCGCATCTTTTGTTTCATGGCGTGTGGTCGAAAGTGCACGAAGGGAAATGAAATACTGTATCCTGTGAAGGATATTTCATGCGTGCAGAAAAAACTTCACAAATCAACTGCGCATGCTTCGCAAAAAACATTCGCGCGTGGTCTATACAAAATTTAAAAGCTTGGATGGTGCGCGGCTTTTCACGACACAGCGCGGTTCTAAATAAATCCGGAACCCTCCACGAAACGACCTGCTGCGCAGATCTTGCGCTAAGAAACTGGCCGCGCGCCGTACTTGGTGGCCGCGTCTACTAGAGACAGAAAGCAAAAGCGAACGTCCTCCTGACTCTCTTTAGCAGCTCAACCAGCCGGCAGCGGCGACCGCAGCGCCCCTTCTCAGACGCGCGCCCACTCCGGACACGGGAGCCATGTCCAAGGAAATTTTACAAAGACTGCACATATAGGGGTTTTCTGTGTTTCTGTAGCATAAACTCAGTTGAAATTCTGTAGTGTGTTTCGCCTCCTCTTCAGCTTTGTTGAGGGGATATTGTTCACTAGTACGATGAATTCCCTCGTTATTAAACAACTCACCCAAATTCGCGCTTTAGTTACTCAGGCAAACCCCGAAGCACGTGATCCATTAGCTTCGGGGAACAATACGGCGCGTTTTAAAGTACGAAACTCAACACGAAGGGACGGAAACGAAGCAGCGTATCGACTGGCACGCTCAGAAAGGGGCACTTTCCAATAGCCTCGCACGAGGTCTAGCATAAAAATGTGATTCGGCTTTAATATTGTCTACACCCTCTCCTCGAGGTTCGGAATAGGATACGTCTGGTCTGGGGTTATCGAGTTGAGGCGCCGGTAATCGACGCGCAGCCTGGGATTCTTTCCGGGTTGTGAAATCGTACAATAATTTGTTTGGTACGGGAGAACAACCGTACGGCTGCTACAGACCGACTGTTCACGCGCTAACCTAAAGTCGTTCTCAATTATTGTAGTCTTTCCGAGAGGAGAAGAGGGAGGCAACTGCTCTGCGCTGCTTCAAGACATGTCGGTGATAGTCGCGAATCGTTAGACAGTGGGGCGAGATTCAGCCCAGCCGTTCGCCGCGTCTTCCGGACAAGCGAACTTGTGTAGGGCGCTCTGGCATAACAGCGTCAAGCAATACGTTTTGCCGTTACACGATCGTAGAGTTGCGAACGGCAGCGATTAGCATGAATCTTTGGTAGGCGGCGCTCAGCAAAGAGTTTAAGGAGGTGCATATCAGGAGTCGGCTGATCGTCATTTACTGTGTTATTAGAGTGCAGACTGGGAGGAAAAAGATTCTCCGCCGTTAAAAGCGTGTTCATCAGCAGAGCAAAGTTGTCTCAGTGAAGAATTCCCAAGATTTTGTGAATTCTCCGTTGTACAGGTCGATCAAAATCGGAGAATGGCCGCTTGCCCTGGCATCTAGCATCGACTTCAAGGATGATCCCTGGGACAAGGCCACCACATAAGGTCCGGTGCGCGAGACCGAGTTGGAGGGATGGTATATATGATGGCATTGTTCAGTAAGGAAACGTTTTTGTTCGTAAGGGTGTCAAAAACATGCGCGAGTCCTCCTGGTAGCCCAAGAAAGTGTGTCCCTCCAACTTTAACGAGTACGGGAGTGCCTAGATACGTTGCCGACAGGTCGTGCAGCAAACCCAGGTTAAATGAGCCATGGAGACAAAACGAAAGTTTGTTTTAGTCGAAATATTAGGTTTTCATAGTACCCCAAGCGCTTTCCCGAAAGCAAACGATGCTTTATTCACTGAGAAATAAGGTAATTTAAGCCAAATTTTTAAATCTCCCGCAAAATTGTACATTTCGTGACGTGAACAATGGCGTCATATCTGCCGGTATATGAAACATATGCCTAGTATGTCGACCCTATAGCACCCACACGTGGAATCAAACAGGAACCGGAACTCGTGCCGAAACCGAGATGGCGGTCATTTTAAAAATACTAGTAAAACATAGTACACCCACAGCCCTAGTCATCGAATCGCATGATCCAGACAACAAAGCTCTCGCCGAGGAGCTTGGGCTTGCATTTAACAACCTCACACCACTTGAACGCTCAATGCTTCTAAGTGCACGAGCGGCAGGAGTTGTGGGATACACGGATGAACCGCAAAGCGACCATTCCGCGATTCTCACAACAGACGAACACACCGCCGTCGGCAACGCTGCCTCATAGCCCCGTTGCGACGGACGAAGTTCCATTTCAGTATCAGTATCGCTTATTGCCAGTTGGCCGATGTCGTGTATAGAAATCCGTTCGCACGAGCTTTCTCCTCCGACCAGAAAGATACGAGCGTCAAAGCGCGGGTGTGTACGGTTTTTTTTCCAAGCTCAGAGCGCTTTGACGGAAATTCGATGAAGTAGGCGACGAGCGGCGGTATGCCCAAGGAGTGAGCTAAGGTAGGGGTTTCCGTCGTAATCACTTCGCCGGAAATGAAGCGAGCACACTCGTACTTCATTTAGCTCCCTTTCTCCTCCGTTTGCAAAGTCCACAAAACGTAGCCACTGGCTTCGCCGAGGCTCGTCGTTGGGCAGCGCATGAAAGGAGATCTCTTCAACCGGCGGGGACGTCGCACTCCCTAGACAATTTGCCCGTACTACATGGGCTTTTCAGGAGGCAGCAACGAAATTTAATTGTAACGTGCTCGAACAAACTGAAGTTTTCAATGGTTGTAAACTGAAAATGAGCTCGTAACGACAGCAGCAAGTCAACACGACAACCGTATTGCGAAACTGCGAGTGAAACTATCTCGTCGCTGCTTGCTGTTCCTTACTTTCCCTCGTTTCTATTTTTACCTTTGCTGGTTGGTGATATGACGCCACTTTCCTGTAAAGGGATTAAGATACCAAGCAAGGTCGCGGATGTGCGTGCTAGAACGGTTCGTTGGCCCAAGGAGCCTCGGACCCAAATATTCGTCTGCGCGGCGGCGAAATGTTCAGTTCGGCTGGTGGTAGTTTCGTACGCATTGGCGTACATGTTTGCGTGTTCGTTCAGAACTTCAACAATTTACTCCACCGTTCTTAGTGTCATAAAAGAGATGTGCAGTATGTTTCATGGGCATAAAGCTTACTATGCAAAAGCCCTGTCTAACTTGCGTTTGCTTTTCACGGCCTCCGCCAATCGCAGAGAATTCTAGTATGACATCATCGGTTCTGTAGCGGGAACTCAGTTAGTGGGTCGCATGGTCAATTGCCTTTATTCCTAATTATGTAGCATATTTGAGAGAATTTTGCGTTAGCAAATATGCCAGTATGGTTCTAGTGAGGCAATCTTTCGAATGAACCAATCGTGTGTTTTCTCTTCATGGCTCCTTTAAGACCTGCTCTGCATAACCTCCCATAAAAGAACACAAGGCGGTGTTTTGGGTAGGCGTATACAACTATTAGCACCTCTTGCTTTTGGTTGCACCTTAAGGGCATTTTTGATGATATATGCCGTAGCTGAGATTATCAGCGCGAAAGAACGGGACAACAGAGGAGTAGACAAACAAAGCGCTGACTAACAACTGGAGTTTTATTATCGCTGGACAGCAATAAATAGGAAAAGGAGGGTGACACGTGACGCTAGACTTAACACAATTTTTTACAAACGAAAACAAAATGCCACGCAATCAAAACACAGTAATCGGCACTGCTAAAGCAGATCAGCAGAAACAGTCAACAACATATCGGAGGCTCCTCCGCATGTGGATTCTGTTACCTATCTACATAACTGATTTCTTTCTCCGTAAGGGCGATGAAGGGTGTGCTGACACAATCTTGCTCCCGCTTCTGAATTTCCCATGTCTCTTGTATCTCTCGCCTCATTCTGTAAGGATAAGGAGCCAGCACGTGGCACTGATGAAATGCAGGCAGGCATGCAGGCAGTCGTGCGCACTTTGCCACATGTGCGGGAAGCGTGCTCACCGAGGAGTTGCGTACATCGCACGCGTTCTCTCGTAGGCGGTCGTTGAGGCAGCGCCCTGTCTACCCACGTACGAGCGTCCACACGACAACGGTATTTCGTTAACCACTTCTTCCTCACAAGGGACAGCCGGCTTTGTGTGCCTCTTTTAAATTCAGAGCATTTCTTTAACTCATGATGTCACCCGGCGTTGTCGGCGTTGGCGTGCCTCGGCGTCAGCAACAGCCGTTCCAGGTGCGCCCTCTCCCCCTCTCCTCCTCGCCTGCTCTCCGCTGCTCCTCGCGTGTTCTCTGCGTGCTCGGGTCGCGTTCAGCAACAGGTGGGGCGCGCATGCGTCGTAGTTTGGCGCGGGAGCAACAACAGTTGTGGCGTGATCGTGACGTAGTCGTGACGTGGTCGTGGCGCCGTCGCGCCGTGATGGGGCGGTTCTCGTCGTTCGCTCTCGCTGTCAAATTCTTTCGAACCAGATAAAATCGGGTATGTGCGGGGCTCCAATCCAGCCATCGCCTGCGCTCTCTTCAGATCCTGTCGTGGGAGTCAGCGTTGTACGAGATGGAATCAAGACCTTCAACCAGTGCTGCGACGCAATCCAACACCAACGTCGCAACACCGGTTGAAGACAACTGCAACAACATTAACGTAACCCAACCTACTTAACGTCGTGCGCCCCCCGAAATGATCTGCATTTGACCGTGCTCCTCCCGAGGGGGATGTTTTGTTTCGCTTGTACAGTCTACCGGCCCACTTTAATTGTATACCGGTTTTGTCGTTATTTGGCGCATTTACACTAGTTTTCCGGTGGGCCTTAGCAATTTACTTTTCGACACATGCTCCTTAATTTTTCGGTGCCGAAAACGCAAGGTCTACATTCCGCTCACCCTACTCTTAGACCATCGATGTAGGGAATGACCGCTACCTTTTTCTTCTCTGATGGAGGCTCCCGTTCAAGTTGTGGCTTTCTCAAGTGGCCTACGCAACGGAGAAGGGAATCAGGAAAGCCAGCCATACGTAGACGGCCTGTTTGCGCGTCAAGGCTGCCCTGCACGAGGAGATGGGAAGACCCCAATAATTAGTTCTTCAAAGCAGACGTAGCCACTCCTCTCTTGACAAGATTGGAATGTGCGGACGTGAAAAGCATGAAGCCTTTTTGCGAGCGCGGTGCATATGTCCAAAAGAGGTGTTCAGCGGTCAAGTACAATCTTAGATCTAAGAACTGAAGTTCGTTATTTGCGGGTACCTCCTCAGTTAGCACGAAGATCCCAAGGTTTCGGCGAAGATCCCCAAAAGGTCATCTACGTCTTGCGTTTTTTTTTGTTACGTCTTGCGCATCGACGTCTTGTGCTCTTTTTTTGTTAGGTCTAGCGTCACGTCTCACCATGCTCCTGTTTATTGCTGTTTATTGTTGCTGTTTATTGCTCTCCAGCGATAATAAAACTTCAATTGTTAGTCAGCGCTGTGTTAGCCTACTCCTCTGTTGTCCCATTCTATTGCGCTGTTAATCTAATAAATATGTACCAACTGGCCGTCCTACGATCCATGTTGCAGTTAATTTCTTCTACATCGGGCTTCTCTTGTCTGTCCCTTGCGCTGTGTCTTCAAGATTCGTCCATGTGCATTAGTCATCTAGTTTCGGCCTACTGCCGTTCACGCCTCTACACATACTCCATCAAGCACAAGTTCGTATCATCCGGCATTGGTTTCCTGGTAGTACCACTTCCTCCGTCACAAAACAATGGGCAATGGGTCCAAGATTTGCAGAGCACTTCGTCGTGAGGCCATGAACCAAGCGGAACACATCAATGATTGCCTCAAGTTCGCATGCGTTCGAAAAGCACCTCCTGGAGGAGGCGAAAAACGTCTTCAAGAAGCTCTGCGCTCCGTGTCATTGGCGACTGACGTTTTCTGGCGAAGGATCTTCACTGAAATCCCCAGAAAACCTCGTGCAGCTCCCGCTGACCAGGCTGTCCACGTCCTGGACACTCCTAGTGTCCCTGCACAGGCTCAGAAGGCCTTAAACTTGGGGCCGAAATTCTGTGTCAACCTTTAACCGTATAAAATAGAGCTACTTTTCGTGGTTAGGACCACGGCCGCAAGAACAAACTCTGAAGAGGTCGACAGATGCGTGAGCGAACGTGAAGTGTATTCCCAAGACCAAACCCACCGTTCGCACAAAAATAGTGGTGTCCTCACTACGTGAAGCACACTTGAAGCTTCTGCTGTCTGACAAAGAGGGTGGCTTCGTCGTCGTGCCGTCGTGGTGTTACGTGGAAAAAGCAAAGCAGGCAATTGCCAACAATTTCCGCAGAGTTCCTGACGTCGATTCGAGAAAAGAAAGGAAGGAGGCTTTGAAGCGATGCGAAGACATGAAGTTGGAGAAGATCGCTGCGACTGTCGAGAAGAGCGAGTATGCTAGTTTGTCGGTGTTTTTCTCGGCAAAAACACACAAGCCCGAATGCCCATTCAGGGTGATCGCCTCTGAGTGGAACACTAGGCAGCACTCGGTAGGACTCATAGCACCGGTCACTTGCTATGCTACCGATTGACGATCCCTTTCTACTGAAAAGCGGATGAAGTTTCCGCTTTCCTGGAAATGGAGTGACCACAAGGGGTGAGTTACGTTTCAGTAGCCCTTAAAGGTCTTTACTATTTGCTGCCACACACCTCAATTTGCAAGGAGGTTGAAGAAAGTATTGACAGCTTAGGCACAATCCGCTTCCAGAATGAATGTGGAATCAGCGTGGGAGAAGTTTGAAGATTGCCTCTACCTCCAGAATAAGGGGGTTTGCATTGGTTCGTGCATTGCGCAATCCTGAGCGACCTTGTGCTTGGGCGGCATAACAGAAGCCTAGACGCAACTCTGAAAGACAGCGCAGCATTAAAGGTTGTTTGCTTCGTCGAGGATTTTCTCGTTATCTACAAGGTGTCTGAGAACGGGGAAAGCGCAAGACGTCGATGACCGTTTGGGGATCTTCGCCGAAACCTTAAGCGACTTCGTGCTAACTGAGAAGGTACCCGCAAATAAGGAACTTCAGTTCTTAGATCTAAGATTGTACTTGACCGCTGAACACCTCTTTTGGACCTATGCCCCGCGCACCCAAAAAGGCTTCATGCTTTTCACGTCCGCACATTCCAATCTTGTCAAGAGAGGAGTGGCTACGTATGCTTTGAAGTACTCATTATTGGGGTCTTCCCATCTTCTCGTGCAGGGTAGCTTTGTCGCTCAAACAGGCCGTCTACGTATGGCTGGCTTTCCTTGTTCGCTTCTCCGTAGGGTGGGCCACAAGCTGCTAAAAGACTTCAGAAAGTCACAATTTCAACAGGAGCCTCTATCAGAGAAGAAAAAGGTAGCGGTCATTCGCTACATCCATGGCGTAGGCCACCGGCTGAAGAAAATAGTAAGGCGAGCGCGGGTAGACCTTGTGTTTCGGCACCAAACAAATTGAGCAGCATGTGTCGAAAAGTAAATTTCGAAAGCCCACCGGAAACCAAGTGTAAAAAGAGGCACACAAAGCCGGCTGTCCACTGTGAGGAACAGGTGGTCTAAAAAATACCGTTGTCCTGTGGACGCTCGTACGTTGGGTACACGGGGCGCTGCCTCAACGATCGCCTACGAGAGCACGCGTGCGATCTACGCAACTCCTCGGGGAGCACGCTTGCTGCGCATGTGGCAAAGTGCGCCCGCTTGCATGCATGCCGGCCTGCATATTAGCAGTGCCACGTGCTGGCTCGTTATCCTGAAAGAATGAGGCGAGAGATACGAGATGTGTGAGAAATTCAGAAGCGGGAGCAAGATTGTGCCAGCACACCCTTCATCGCCCTTACAGAGATAGAAATCAGTTATGTAGATAGCTAGCAGAATCCACATGCGGAGGAGCCTCCGATATGTGGTGCACTGTTTGTGCTAGTCTACTTTAGCTGTGCCGATTACTGTGTTTAGATTGCATGGCATTTTGTTTTTGTTCGTAAAAATTTCGTGTTAAGTATAGCGTCACGTGTCACCCTCCTTTTTCTATTTATTGCTGTCCAGCGATATTAAAACTTCAGTTGTTAGTCAGCGCTGTATTAGTCTACTCCTCTGTTGTCCCGTCCTTTCGCGCTGTTAATCTCAGAAATATGTACTAACTGGCCCGCCTACGATCAGTGTTGCAGTATATCGTGGATTTTTCAGGTGTACGGCCAGTGTGCGTATCCGGGATTACGAGTATGGTAGCTGGTGAAGTGCAAGGCGGACCCTAGTCTGAATACCGTAAACAGAGCCCCTGCATACCTGAAAACGTTTGCGTGAAGGAATTTTTGTTTCAGTTCTAATTTGTTCGAAAGGCCTCTGCGGTTTGTGGGCACGCAAGCTTCTCCACTCAGGGCCAGAAGGCGCTAACCGACGCCCTCCTCCTTAGTGAGGTGAGGGTGATCATCGATCGCCTCCCTACTGTCCCTAACGGGCTGCTTGAGCCGAACGGGAGAGACTACCATAGGTAGACTTGTTCTGTGGGTAGACAAAATCCTCCCTGTTCCCCTGTTATGTGGGTATCGGAAGCGCAGCGCACGGATACGTAAATGCCTTTTGGACACTTTTGGACGTGCTTGCATTGACCATTATTTCCCACCAGCGTTGGTCACGGCAACCGTGTTATCAGTTTGCGCATGCGTTGATTGCGTGAGTGCGTTTATCTAGGATGTCCGGTGAGTTGTCCGGTCCCCGTTGCATAGGCGGAGTTGTCTGCGTACGTGCTGTGACGCCTCGCGCCGTCTAAGGTCAGCGGACGAGCGCTGATGCCGGCCAGTCGAGCTCAATGGCTGAAATGTATAACCGGTAGTCAATGGCGTGGAATACATGCAGGCAACCAAGCGTTTGCGCCGCCATATCTGTGGCCAAGCGTCTGTTGCCATAGCGACGTTGTGCGCACGGCCCGCAGATCAGGCACCCCTCTTCACCTCCATGCCTTCATGGCGGCCAGGCCGGCCGCGCGCCGCGGCGTGACCTTGTGTTTCCGTTCAAGGCGTGTGCGAGTGATTCGATAGTCAGCTGTACCGCGTTAGCGTTGTTTACGCGAAAAGTTATGATTCCGCTCATGACTGTGAGAACCTTATCTATAATTCAACCCCAGACTCCCCGTACACCTACGAGCGAGTTCGAGTCGGTCGTGGCACAAAGGTTTCAACGTGAGCGCAGTGGTCCGTTTGACAGCAGGAACTGCATCATTTCCAAACTGTTGACCACTGAACGCTAAGTAATTCCTCGACGCCAAGTGCTGTTGAGTGCAGCACAGTACGATCTACCTACGCCAGATGCGTATGAAGTAGCCGCCGAAGATCAGCTGATTGCCAGCCGCTGCGCTCTATCTTCACACGTGAGTTGTTTTGCTGAGTGGGAAACATTTAGCTCACGAGAAAGCCAGCGCTAAGTCGGTGTACGCGTCAACCATTTCTCCAAAGAAATTATTCGGTTTTTGTCCTCAACCACGTACTAGAGGGCAAAAACCGGACACAAAGACGTGGAAGCGGTGCGGTTGCGCTTGCGTCGATATCCGCGGCGGCAGCCAACTGCAGCGTCGGACTTGTGTAGCTTATGCGCGCCGTTCGCAGCCGCTGTTTCATCCTACGTGGATTCGAAGTGCTCGAGGGTAGGTAAAGCGGTACCAGTTAACAATGTGAGTGCGATTAATATTGTATATATTGAAGCCACTACCAATAATCGGGCTAAAACGCAGCAGACGATGTAAGCTGGTGTTCTGTTTTTCTTCGAGATGCAGGCGCAAAGCGCATGCGCTGGCACGGTGGCTGCCGGCATGGCGGTTTTCAGTGTTGCCAGGCGGCAAAATCGCCCGCTAAACATTGAATACCGTCTATAGCGGCCACAGAGAGGCCCCATTCCCCTACCCTAGCGAGCATCGCAGTCGGCCAACGCTGCCGTACGCTAAGTGCTGCCCGAAGACGGGCTGAGTACACGCCCAGTGGAGTATGACTCAGGGGCTAGGTGCGTAGTGCAGTGTAGTGTTTGTATCGTCGGTCGTCCACCTAGTAAGCTCCTGTACTACGAAGATATCGCCTCCCTGTGAAGTGACTGATGACGTACATACGCGCGGCGAGAGTCGTGGTTCGTCCTCGAACCCGTTGTGGGCAATCTCTATCCGCAGGGCAGTTTGGTGCTGCGCGAGAGTAGCGAGAATAATGGCGGCGCATTATTTTATCATTCCATAACGTTAAGGATCAAGGATGTACTTACAAGTCCCATTATAGAATCATCGGATGTAGCTTGAATGAAACTCAAACATTTCATAAGCTGGCTTGTATAAGTGGAGTTTGCTTGGAGAGGGTTTAAAATATAACCATTCGGACAGCTACATAGCTTGTCATTGCCTTTTGAGCGGTGAGCTGCATCCGTTCAAAAATATTTTGCGTTTCTTTCAGTGAATGCACTACAGCGCGTTCTTTAGCGATAGCTGCTACCAACGCCGCCTGTATTACCATTGCCTGACGCGTCACGCGCTTTTCAATGGGAAGGGTAGGACGCTTAGTTCAGGCACAGATCCGCTATGTGGCGCGTGCCGGCGGACATCTCGCCTTACGTCACTGCTCGCGAGTCGCGAACGCTGCACCCACTTCTACGACGTGTGTCTGTCAGCTTGCCTGTTGGGCTTCAAGGGCTGTTTCGCTTACATCTTAGCCGCGACGGGGCGCTAGTTCTGTGGCGCACTGGGGATCTCGTTCAACGTGTCGCTCGCTTCATACTTGCTGCATTTTTCCAAAGATAAAAATGGAGGTGGACTGAAATAGTGTAAGAACGTACTGATTGTCGGGTAGACATATAGCTAACAGAAAAACGATATTTTAAGATGGGGCAGCCATTATTTTACTGATATTTTTCTTTCTGGAGTATTTAGAGAAGAAAAAATTGCGTGCACGTTTTTTGTTCAGGCGCTCACTTCTAGGATTACTTTCCAATAATACCACGTGCTTGTAAACTTAAGAAAATTATAGGAAACAAAAGGATAAGCAGCTGGGATCCCGCACGCTGTCCGGGCGCTTCTACAGTACAGTCCTCAATTTTAGAAGTGCGTACCGATGCGGAGTGCGAACAGCGGGGTCAAAACAATACCTAAATGCGGAGGGGATAGAGGTGGGATGCCCCACTCAGAAAATGTCAGGGCCTGTGATCCGAGTATATAAGCGCGCAAAGCCGGCATCAGCCTGCGGCAGAGCAAGGTATTTTGCTTAGTGACAAAGGAAGTTTTATCAGTGACAGACCAAGACAGACAGGCATGGTGAAAAACAAGAAGGCGTAGGAGCGCCGCTTCGCACACGCTAAACAAACTTTCCACTATTTTGCATAGTTTCCGAGGAGCGGCGCTGGCTGGCGGACACGAAAGCACGCTGGAAGGCTACGGAGCGAGGAAGGGTAGGAGAGAGCAACAGGAGAGTGGCTGTTTGGCCATTTTCCGCTCACGCGTTAGGCAATGTTTATACAGGCGGCGTTGCTGCTACGCATGCCTTCCTTTAGCGGAACGTCCCGACTTGTTCTGATAGATGTACTATTTGAGTATATAGGCATTCATCTACGAAAAAATTGTCCTCGTGCACTCCGCACAGATGTTTAACCAGCGGAGCTGTGACATGCAGCCGGTGTTAGCCATTGCCACGCTAGCGCTGCTCCGCCCGCACCGCTCGCCGTTATCGCTTGAGGTGGGATTTGCGCAACGGCTCCGTGGGCGGGTAATTTTTCTTTTGCGCACGCGCATGAGGTTGTGCGAGAGGTCTCGGCACGTTTTTTGTTTTGTTTTCATATAACTAAAGCTTTGCTGTAAAACAGATATAGTCGACTTCCACGTATCATTTGGCGTTTGCTTATGAGCTCTGGGCTGTTTATAGTCATGCGGTTTCCCAACACTCGAATACAAAGCACCTGTTCCATCGGGCTCCTCAGCCTTTTTAATGGCAGAGCACTGAATGGGTTCTAGGGACCTGGAATTTAATATGGAGTGTAGCTCTCACTAAGCTGTTTTCCCTAAAGCGAGCGTGCTGTTCAGTTCAGTAAATGAAAGGCGTTATTTTGTTGTCATTGGCCTTGCAAAGGCCGCAACAATGCCATGGCTTGCCGTCGGAGTTTATTAATGCGCAGCATTCTTTGCCGAGTACCCTCACAGCCAGGACCCTGTGACGCCCTGCCATTTCCACAAAAAATGCAGATATCGCACAAGTTCCACCTGTAATCGCAATAATAACGTAAATGTAGATAACTGGTCGCCCAAAATTTCGAAAAGGTAAGAAATAAGAAAAATACAACTCAGAAAAAATTACAAAAAAGAACGAAAAACGGCGAAATGTGTAATGCACTGCATTTCCACAATAATGCAGATTTCGCGAGAGTTTCAACTGCAATCTTTATAATAACAAAATTGTGAAAACTTAAAATAGAAGACAGATATCAAATAATTACGTAAACTGGCGAACCAGTAACGCCTTCATTTCCACAATAATACAGATTTCGGGAATGTTACAAATGTAATCGTTACAGTAGCATAAAAGGAGATAATTGGTTGCACGAAATTGTGAAGAACTCAAAAGTAGAAATTATAAAAAAAAATACCGAAAATGGCAAAACGTATAACGCAAGGTATTTCCACAATAATGCAGATTTCGCGAAAGTTTCACCTGTAATCGTTATATTAGTGTAAATGAAAGTATTTCGTCAAAATAATTTTCCAAAAACTTAAAAAAAAATGATTAAAAATATGGAAAATGGCGAAAGTTATAACGCACGGCATTTCCACAGTAATACAGCTTTACTGAAAGTTTCACCTGTAATCGTTATAATAGCGTAAATGGAAATCATTGGTTGGACATGATTTCGAAAAACTATAAAATTGGGTGTACAGAAATAACACTCAAGACAAGCGGCATAAGAGTGCTATGCATTAGTAGACAATTCTCTCAATCTATGTAGAATGTTTTTATTTCTGACTCGACAGCTGCCTTCGGAGAGTAGTTTTGCTGGTAGTGATGATGCTAGTGCAGGTGAAGAAAAACTTTGGCAAAATATAACTCATTGCCCGAAAAGCTTTGGGGAAGTACACAGCTATTAAAGTAGTACTTTCCGCTCGGCAGAAGGACCTGGTACGGGGACTAGGTAAGTCCTTCTAGTACCCATACACCGAGCAAACGTAGAAGTGTCATGTTCTCAGAGTGATGCATGACGCAGCGTTGAACATTGGTCCCAGGGGCGAAGAGCACATGGTCACGCTACCATCAGTAGGATTGGTAAGGTAGTAATAGCACAGATATTGTTCCTGTTATCCACGGAGGCGAGATGGATGGTTATTCTGTTGTAGGCCTTACTGATCACGTAACCTTGATACAATGGGGATATTGGATAGGTCGAACCTGATGATCGGCTTAATGGGAACCAGGAATGATCGGTTTAGAAAAGAAGTCGGGTATAAGAGGTGGTATAAATACTGCAAAGAAGACTTTCTTTGTCGGGACAAAATTGGACACATTTCTATGTATGCTCACCTCATTTTGTCTGGGCAAAAGGTCTTTGCTCTTGCAGTTTGCTCCAGGTTTTGTGTCGGTTGGGACAGTGGGCTCAAACTTTGCGATAGCCAGTGTTGTCGAAATGGCCACGGAGTTATTTATTCCTTCAGACAAGCTTTTGTAATGTTCCTGCGATCAAAACAAGCCTCATGGGAAAGTGTTTAAATGAACATATTTAGATCAGTCAAAGTAATGTTTTCAATAATTCAAAAGCTGCCCAGGTTCACTGTTGGACAGCTGTTCTTTTTACTTTGTAGTGTTTTTGTGAAACTCCAGTTTATTGTTAGCACCCACACGGAGAGAAAATGATGACGGCTTTAGTGCTCGCCAGCAAGTAGTATACACGTCAAGCAATTGTTGCAACCCACACGTTTGGAGAAAAAATACTACGTGGCATTCCTTTTTTTGGCTGCAGCCTGATGCCTTGTTACATCAAGGGACCTATGATTGAGTCCCCTTTTTCTCTAATAAAAAAATTCACTGTTTTTTTAGTTCGTAAAAAATTATTAGGAACACCGAACATGAAACACGCTCACTGCAATCTTTAGCTATATGCAAACTCACAATAGGGTTGAGGTATCAGTGTAGGAACGCTATAAGAACTTTTTTCAGGCCATGCATTTTCGCTGCTGTGGCCCCACACCAGAACCCAGGGGATGATGTGCATGGTCCCGAACGAGAGAGTGTATAATATGACGATTGTGACAGGCACATGCAATAATCAATGTCTATAAAACAGTAGCAGGTGACTCATGTCGTAATATAATATTAGTATTTTAGAGACATAGCAGCTGATAGCATGAATTACCGTATTTACTCGATTCTAAGCACCCCCTCATTTCCACGATCGTAATGCCCAAAGTGAGTGGGGCTGCTTAGATTAAAATTTGAAATCATCCCCCTCCCAACACACTTTTTTTGCAGTGCCAATGTTTTATTCAGCAAACATTCAAAGCAGGCACAGACAATGAACCTGCCGCTTACCTCTGATACTCAGTCTTCCACTACCACTCAAGCCTGTAACATCGATTGAGCCGCTGTTCTCAATTCAACAGCTGGTTCTCATCTTCCATCGAAGTTGACTAAGTGGTTTGCAATCGAACGTCTGTTAAATGACCTGGCCACAACGTCAACGTGAACCCGCTTCCACGAGTCTGAAATCTACCTTGCGATAGTTAGCGGAGATGCTTTCCGCAGCTTTGCCATCCTTTAGTGTTTCCTGTCGTGCAGTGTTGGAAAGCAAACACGAGACACAGCCGAGCTAGGCTTAGTGGGGGAGAACGCGTGCCGCCGCTTCAGTCAGGGCGTACACGAGAAGCCCACAATTCGCCCTTCCGACACTCCAGCTCATCAACAGAGCGAGCAAGTGTGGTTGCCAGACTGGGATCACGCGCTTTATCGCGGAAAAGGGGTTGCTTAGGTTCGCATGCAAACGTTTAAAAAAATTCTGAAATTAGGGGAGGGTGGTTATCATTGCAAAAATACGGTATATACAGCGTTGAGGCTGTTTTTAACTGGGGCGTCCGAGGTGAGAAGCAAGCAAACACATCAGTCCTCTAAATGAATGCTGGGACTCCTATTGTAACAAAAAGGGCGCGTCCTTCTGGAGGAGTGTGGTAAGTGCATAAGCCACTTTGAAAAAATTGCAATTACTCGGCAAACGTATGAATAAAATCGTAGAAATTTGTGAAGGTTCTTCGAGCAGCACGCAATTGGAAAGTCGCAGACTAGACCAGTCTTGTAGAAGTCAGGACGAATGCCCTCCTTTGCAGCCGTACAGGTCAGGACAACTTTCGGACGTTTACTAAAGCTACATTTTTTAGTATTAGAAATCCGACCTGCTTCCTGGATGCCGTCGAAAGCAAGGCGAAGACGCTTAAAGTATTCTTCCAGTATTACCCCGTAATACTTCCTTTTTAGGGCAAGCGGAACGGTGTCCCTGAATTTCTTGGAAGGTGGCTGTGGTATTGCATATCCCGAAAAGCATTGCGTTAAATAGCAGAAGGTCATCAGTTGTCAAGAAGGCTCTTTGGTTTCCCAAGTAATTCATTGGGATTTGCTAGCAACCAAACCAGACACAAAGGGATGCCATTATGAGTGAAGACAGTCCATTGTGATCAATTTGAGGAGACGGTAGGCCTTCTTTGTAATGCTGTTGAGTCAGCGACAGTCCACGGAAAATTGACAGTTTTATTTCCTGTCGAGATCACCGGAGCGGTACGCGGGCTGGAGGTAATCGGATGATGCCCTTGGCAAGCATCACTCTCGTCGACTCGTCATTTATTTGCAAATATAAATTAATATTAGAATTACGCCCGTACGCTTTGTAAAACACGCTCTATACAGAAGAATTGACTTGTTTGCTATGCTTATGAAACATGGAAGTTTGCGTCCACAAGCAGCGTGCCCCCTGTCACAGAACAAGAGTTTACTGTCAACACGAAAACAGAGTCGGGAACAGAGTCGGGAACAGAGTCAGGAATTGTCGGGAACGAACATACACGTTTTTCAGAATAACAGTGTCTTACTCGACGAGTGAAAGCGGATACAACGAGCGCTAACGTAGCTGCACAAGCACGGCTTCGTTGACACAAAACACTCCGAAAAGAAGCACGAGGAATTTTCCACCGTGAAGGGTACGCCAACTTCACGGTCTTGTCATTCAGCACGCGCGCCGAATTTGTTTGTCAACTGTGACGTCTGGGGATGCATGCGGCAACACGATAAGCTGTCCTAAAATATTATTGTTGACACAAAAAGACACCCAAAATTCGGGTGTTCTGTAAAAAAAATTAGCTATACAGGCGGGAGGATCTGACGAACGCGAGCCGCCAAAGCTCGCCATTAGGTCGCTGGAACTGTTCACTCCTGCGGCGTGAGGCAGCCGTTGATATAAGAGGGGTATAATGAAAGGGATTTAAGATAAGTTGAAAGTGATGGTTGTAAGCCAGAACAGTGGCAAAGAACATGCCGCTTATTGGGAAATCCAGAACGCAGAACCTTCTCATCGATGTAATATGTGTGGGGTCGGAAGGCTGTCAGCGCTTGACGGATAAGGCAAGCATCTGGTCTAGTAACAGGTGAGAGGGAGACGGAAGAGTCTGCGTACTCCGGACTGTTCCACAGTGTGGCGTCGAAGTAGATGGGCTTGTGGCGCCTGCGTGCGCGTGTGGAAAGCCCAGGGCGTGTTTACCAGTTGCGACAAAGCACAGGAGAGCTGATGGGCAAGCTCTCTGCCCGGGACGCCTGCGTGAGCAGGAACCCCGTCCAGTGCGTAGCTAGAACCAGTGGGATTGGACAGATGTCTCGTTAGAGTTCCCATCATATTTGTGGGAAGCGACTACTGAGACACGCGGAGAGCATCCTGACTGTAACGTGGTTGCCAGGAGTGGCTAAGGATAAGGTTGCATCGGTGATTGCTTGGGCCTCGAGACAAAGGGCAAAAGTAACGCGCGAGTACCTTTTCTGGAAGGGAAAATGGGCAGGAGGAAACACTACTGTGACCCCGTGTGCGTCTCGCGACGAGGAGGACGCATGAGTGTACGTCACTGTTACTAGAGTGCGAATGCATTAGCGAAGAGTGCAATTATTTCATTGAAGGCGTTGACACCTGCGGGGCGGTGAATTACAGCGACACAAACATCCTACTTTACCAACAACAACCGTCATGTCCCTAAGCTGGTCGTTCTCAAATGGAGTCCGCGAACGCATCGCCCGAAATAAAATCCACTTCTCTACAAACACGCCGGCCATTTGGAGTGCAGCGTGGCGGTCACACATTTGCAGTTCCGCAGCGACCGGCACATGATCGGTTCGGCCTACTCGTTTCCCACTTTTCCAATAACCAATGAGAGGCTGCTTCCAGACTGAATTGTGATCTTGGAAATCCAGCGCTAGTATTTGCCAGATATGTGACCACAACTACGGCCTATCTGATTGCACTACGCTGTAACATCGGCGACAACCTCCTGGAATCAGCCTGATTCATGGCTTATGGCTCCGTTCGAAGCCGGCGTAAAGTGCACTGCACAAGCACGTGCCGAAGATGAAAACCAATGGCGCACCATATACGAAAACACAGTGATTAATTGAAAGTTTTCCACTGGGGGTCTTGAGAAATTATGTTTAAACTGCAGAATGGTTGTACTTCTTCCGCGGTATAACTGTAAAGCTCCTGTTTGCCAAAACGTAGGTGTGCGAGTGTACTTTTACCAGGCAGAAGCTAGCGAATTAATGTGGCCGCAAAAATACAACGCTGTTTAAATGTGACTGGGTCCACGTATCGATGAAAGAACGGAAATTGGGCCCTTTGTAAATAAAGCGACCGCCTTCACGCTCCGGTTGTGTTACATATCCCCAACACATCTTTCGCCCTCCGCAGGGTGTCCCCCTTTGTTTCCGCTTGTCCACAAGGGTCAGCTGGACATCCGTGGCTGAGAAGCGCCCTAAACAGACCCAATTTAGTATGCGTAGCCGGACAAGGTCAATTTTTCTGCTGCCGAAGGCGCCGAGAACTCTAGCGCCGTGCACTTAAATGGGAGTCACCTGATCACATTCCTAAGGGACTCACCAGTTCATGACCCACGGGGTTAAAAAGAATCGCGTAGCGATTAAAACATTTTTACAGATGCGTGAAAATGTTCGTAACCGCATAGTTTGTTTCTTTTAGAAATGTATCAATGTTTTACCGAAATAGAAAGTAAACAAGAAACCCATTTTGGTTCATTTAG
Organism: Haemaphysalis longicornis; assembly: GCA_013339765.2. Taxonomy (NCBI): domain Eukaryota; kingdom Metazoa; phylum Arthropoda; class Arachnida; order Ixodida; family Ixodidae; genus Haemaphysalis; species Haemaphysalis longicornis. The sequence continues at coordinate 93,725,323 of CM023451.1, read as the reverse complement.
TTTTCACTATATGGAACTAGCTGTCTTGCACAGGAGAGGTATTTATTTTAGTTCAGAAGTGACATATTTCCAAACTACGCATAACTAGGCCTTTTGGAGCATTTTCATGAATCAACACAACTATTCGAGTTGGTGCCCGATGGTTTTTAAGCAGGTGGGCCGTGAAGTGGTAAGTCCCATAGCAATGTGACCTGGTGGATCCCATTTAAGTGAACGGCGGTACAGTTCTCGGCAGAGGATGTGCTATAGAGGATGTGGTATAGCGATGCGTGAGGTTTGGAACAATACGGACATGGGTAGATGCAGAGGTGGGGAGGCAACGGGTCTAGAGCTGGCGATAGATAACCGCCAAGAGTGGGGATAGAGATGGGTGAGGAGGTGAAAAAGTGGTACGCTCCAAACGGTAATGGGCAATGATGTCCCTGCATGTGTGCAACCAGGCCAGTGGAGTGAATATCTCACTATCATTGGTGATGCCATCAAACACTTGGAGGACCAAAGCTCAAGCCGCTCCGTGGCCATGGAGTTTGTAGCCAGCATGGGCGAGAGCCCAGAGAAGAGTGAAAGAGGGGATCATATTGTCACGAAGACAAGGACGATGCAGTTGTCTTGAATGAGAAACACGTTTATTGGAGCGAACTTGTGCTCCCCTAACAACTCAAAAGAATACAGAGGCGGCGAAGCAGCGGCCAACAAACTGACTTGCACAGGCGAGTGTCGTCGAATCGAATGCCCCGGCGTCCGCACTGCAGGCTCTTTATCTTTTGGTTCGCGTGGTTCTCGAAACGTCGATTCGCATCGAGAACATAGTAGATCCAAGACGATTATTCTGGGCTGTTCACGTTAGATCGGAATGCTCTCCCTATCACAACAGATAACACATGCGGCACAGAAAGAAAGAATGGAACACGCGCTTCCCTTGGCGCAGGGATAACACAGACCGGCGCAGCCGGGCGGTAAAAGCAAAACACAAATAAACAAACCCAATGTATGGTTCGCGGCATTACCCCCCTCTAAGAGTGCATCGACTCGATGCTAACACAAGCGACAGTCCGAACAAATGAAAATAAAAGTTCGTCATCGTCCGTAGAAAGGTTTTAAGCGAACCACGTGGACGACTTCAGGCCGCTTGCGTTGTCGTGATGTGCCGGAGTCACCATCGGGTATCACTTCGTAGGTAAGTTGGCCAACACGTCGTAGAATCTGGTAGGGTCCGAAATACCGTCGCAGGAGCTTCTCACTGAGTCCGCGTCGTCGGATGGGAGTCCAAACCCACACATGATCCCCTGGTTGGTACTCGGCGTCTCGGCGTCGGAGGTTGTAGCGGCCCGCATCCACCAGCTGCTGGTCCGTTATACGAACTCGAGCGAGCTGGCGGGCCTCCTCCGCACGTTGAAGATATCCGTGGACGTCGGCGTTGAGGTCGTCGTCTTCTACGTGCGGAAGCATGGCGTCGAGCATCGTAGTCGGCCTTCTACCGTAGACAAGCTCGAACGGCATCAGCTGCGTCGTCTCCTGGATAGCCGTGTTGTACGCAAACGTGACATACGGGAGCACTTCGTCCCAAGTCTTATGTTCAACGTTAACGTACATTGACCGCATATCTGAGATTGTCTTGTTCAGACGTTCTGTTAGTCCGTTCGTTTGGGGGTGGTACGCCGTCGTTCTTCGGTGATCCGTGTTGCTGTACCCGTAATATTCCTTGCATCAGCTCCGCAGTAAATGCCGTTCCGCGGTCTGTGATTAGGACTTCCGGGGCTCCCTGTCGCAGCACAACTTGGCTTATAAAGAACTTCGCCACTTCTTGTGCAGTCCCCCTCGGAAGAGCGGCGGTCTCTGCGTAGCGCGTCATGTAGTCTGTCGCTACGACAATCCACTTGTTCTGTGATCGTGACGTAGGGAACGGGCCTAAAAGGTCCATTCCAATCTGTTGAAATGGTCTCGATGGGACGGCGATCGGTTGCAGAAGTCCGGCGGGTCTTGTCGGCGGCGTTTTTCGTCGATGGCAGTCACGGCAGTTCCGGACGTAGTGGGTGACGTCAGAGGTAAGGCCGGCCAGTAGTACCTCGCCTTGATTTTTCCAATAGTGCGGGCTGTCCCCGAGATGTCCGGAAGACGGGTCGTCGTGGCACGCTTCCAAAATTTCGTCACGAAGGTCCGCGGGGATGACGAGAAGGTAATTCGCTCTTGTTCCGGGGTGAAATTCTTCTTCACAAGGACGGAGTTTCTCAGGCTGAATGCTGGTAAGCTGCGTTTGAAGGTCCTAGGAACGGCAACGTTGCATCCCTCGAGGTACTCGATTATGACGCGTAAGTCAGGGGGCGGCACGCTGCTGGGCGGCTAGGTCGCTCTCCGTCACGATCCCGAAGAACGCGCTGTCTTCATCAGAGTCTTGTGGTGGTGGGTCGATGGGGGCGCGGGACAGGCAGTCGGCGTCGGAGTGTTTCCTGCCGGATTTATAAACGACTGTAACGTCGAACTCCTGCAGGCGCAAGCTCCACCGCCCAAGACGGCCAGAGGGGTCCTTCAAATTGGCGAGCCAACACAGCGCATGGTGGTCTGTTACAACCTTGAATGGCCTTCCATACACGTATGGGCAAAATTTTGAAATCGCCCATATAATAGCCAGGCACTCTTTCTCAGAGGCAGAATAGTTTTTCTCCTCCTTCGACAGACCACGGCTGACATAGGCGATTACCCTTTCGCAGCCGCTTTGCTTTTGGACAAGGACGGCACCCAAGCCTATATCATTGGCGTCCGTGTGCATTTCCGTTTCGGCATTTTCGTCGAAATGAGCGAGCACGGGCGGGCTTTGCAGGCGTTTTTGCAGCTCGCCGAATGCTTTTTCTTGGTCGTTTTCCCAGCTGAAAGGGGTGCTATCTTTCGTCAAGCGCGTGAGTGGCTTTGCAATGCGTGCGAAGTTTGCGACGAAGCGCCGGTAGTATGCGCACAGCCCGAGAAATCTTCGCACGCCCTTCTTGTCTTTCGGCCTTGGGAAGTTCGCAATGGCTGAAGTTTTTGCCGGGTCAGGTAGGACGCCCGCGGCGTTGACGACGTGGCCCAAGAACTTGAGTTCCCCGTATGCGAAACGGCACTTTTCAGGCTTCAGCGTCAACCCCGACGTACGAATGGCCTCGAGTACAGACTCCAACCTTGCAAGGTGTTCGTCGAAAGTCCGGGCGAATACCACTACGTCGTCGAGGTATACGAGGCAGGTGTGCCACTTAAGGCCAGCTAGCACAGTGTCCATGACTCTTTGAAACGTCGCTGGTGCTGTGCACAGCCCAAACGGCATCACCTTGAACTCGTATAGGCCATCTGGGGTTATAAATGCAGTCTTCTCTCGGTCTCTCTCGTCCACTTCAATTTGCCAGTAGCCGGTCTTCAGGTCCATCGATGAGAAGTACTTCGCGTGGCAGAGGTGGTCGAGGGCGTCGTCGATTCGGGGGGGGGGGGTACACGTCCTTTTTCGTGATTTTGTTCAGTCGCCGGTAGTCAACGCAAAACCTTAATGGGCCGTCTTTTTTCTTTACGAGTACGACGGGCGCAGCCCAGGGGCTTTTCGATGGCTGTATAATGTCGTCGCTGAGCATGTCGTCGACTTGAGTCCGGATGGCTTCCCGCTCGTGTGAAGAGACGCGGTACGGTGACTGTCGGGTAGGTCGGGCTCCATCTTCGGTTATTATTCGGTGCTTCGCTAGAGGGGTCTGACGTTTTTTTGCACTCGACGAAAAACATTCGCTATAGCGACGCAGCAAAGCCAATAATTTTTTCCGTTGTTCTTGCGGTAGCGCCGGATTCACGTCGAATGGCTGCGGGAGCTTGAAGGTTTCTACGGGTGTGCGTTCAAAGTCGGCGACCGCGATCACATCACTTGCTTCTTGCGTTTCTTCGAGGAACGCAATTGCAGCTCCCTTGTTTAAATGCTGGTACTCTTCGGTGAAATTAGTGACCAAAACGTGAGATTGGCGTTGCTTAAAGTGCGCAATGCCTCTTGCGACGGAGACACCGCGGTCGAGAAGCAACCTTCGATCACTCTCTACGATAGCGTCGATGTCAGAAGCAGCATCCTCACAGTAGACGGCGATCATCAAGCTTGCGCGGGGTGGCAGGGTGATGTGATCGTCGGCGATCCTGACAGCAGCACGGTGATCGGGGTTCGGCTGCGGCGTCGTGGAGTGATTGGAGGAAAATGTTATCGACTTGGTCTGCAGATCAATTATTGCGCCGTTGTCCGTCAAAAAGTCCATTCCGAGAATCACGTCGCGGGAGCAGTTAGGCAGAACGACGAACGCCGCAGGGTACGTTGTGCCGTCTATGGTGACGCGCGATGTGCACGTTCCACTTGCCTCATGAGGTGGCCTCCTGCTGTGCGTACGTGCGGACCGTCCCATCTGGTCATAACTTTCTTCAGTTTAGACGCAAATGGTCCGCTCATTACCGAATAGCCAGCTCCCGTGTCTACGAGGGCGACTACGTCAAAGCCGTCGATGGATACCTTGACGTCAGATGCAGTCTTCCTCGATTTTCGGGTTCGCCGGGGCGTCGTATCTCTGCTTGTACGTGTTGATGGTCGGGCACTGTGCATCGTCGTTGTCGTCGTCTTCTCAATGGACGTCTCGGTCAGGTCGGGTACGCGTCGCGCCGTGTAGCTGTCGTCGTGTTCGGGATTCTCGTTAGGGTTAGGTCGGGTCGTCGGGATGAGGGCATGTCGTGAATTACTGTCTTCAGCGCGTCCTTGCGTCGTTGGAGGGTTTCCAGTTTTTCGCCGTAGAGCAACTTCACCTCCAGAAGTTGCAGCCTTTAGTTCCCCCCGCGTGGGCTGGGAGACCTTCCACGTGCGAATTCAGCACTGCTACGGCGGTCCGGCGACTTGTACGGGTAGGGCGACGGCAAATGGTTGAAACGGACTGGTCCACGGCTGGTGTTCGACAGGTATTCTTCAATCTCAGATGGGTGCTGGCCGGGCCGGGGGCGTGGTGCGTCGACGGAGAAACCACGTAGTCCGAGTCTCTTGTATGGGCAGCGACGGTAGGTGTGGTCGGCCTCTCCGCAGCGGTAGCACAGAGGACGATTGTCTGGTGTTCGCCATACGTCAATCTTCCTCGGCGTCTGGGTTTGTGCTACCGGGGGTCGGGCGGGCGACAGTGGGCGGCGGTAGGGCGGGGCCTCTTGACGACGTGCCTCTTGACGACGTGTTGGAGCAGGGCGGGGTCGGTGAACAGCCGCGGAGTACGTCATAGCTTGGGGCTCGCAGTGTACTTCGGATGCCACAGAAGTTCTCAAAGCGTTTTGAACTTCTTCCCGGATCACGTCAGTTAGGCAAGCGACTTGGGGATGCGGCGTCGTCGGGAAAAGTTTCCGCAGCTCCTCTCTCACTACTGCGCGGATGGTCTCGCGTAGGCTATCAGCCGGAATCCGCATGTTGTCGATGTAGTTCGCACTGGTCGCGCCAACAAGGTTCCGGTCATACTGCTTAGCACGCATTTCGAGAGCCTTCTCAATCGTGCTGGCTTCGGTCACGAATTCAGCGATGGTTTTGGGCGGGTTGCGGACAAGTCCAGCAAACAGCTCCTCCTTCACACCGCGCATCAAGAAGCGTAACTTATTTTCTTCCGTCATTCCGGGGTCCGCGCGGCGAAATAGTTGCTTCATCTCCTGAACGAAGATCACGACCCCTTCGTTGGGGTGTTGTGTCCGAGTTTCAAGCAAAAGCGCAGCTCGCTCTTTTCTCACAACGGTAGTGAATGTCTTCAGGAACTCCCTTTTGAAGTGAGTCCAGTTGGTCAACGAACTCTCATGGTTCTCGAACCAAGTTTGAGCAGCATCTTCTAAGTAAAAGAAGACATGCCGGAAAGTTTCTTCGTCGTCCCACCTGTTGAAGATGCGGACGCGCTGCAGCTTCTCCAACCATTCTTCGGGGTCTTCAGCGGGGGCTCCCCGGAACGATGGCGGTTCCCGGGGCGCTGCAGGACGATTGGCGACGTTGTTTCTTGCACCATGGTGTTGGTTGCCGCGTTCCTTTTCTTGGGCCCTTCTGGCATCAAACCGAACTCAGGTGGTACATCTTGCAGGCGGGGGCTGGCTCTTGTTGGACTGGCTTGGCGGCTTCCCGAGGTTGTAGTGGGCATGAAGGGTGCGTACCCAGCACCTACACCAGATATCACGAAGACAAGGACGATGCAGTTGTCTTGAATGAGAAACACGTTTATTGGAGCGAACTTGTGCTCCCCTAACAACTCAAAAGAATACACAGGCGGCGAAGCAGCGGTCAACAAAGTGACTTGCACAGGCGAGTGTCGTCGAATCGAATGCCCCGGCGTCCGCACTGCAGGCTTTTTATCTTTTGGCGGGCGTGGTTCTCAAAACGTCGATTCGCATTGAGAACATAGTAGATCCAAGAAGATTATTCTGGGCTGTTCACGTTAAATCGGAATGCTCTCCCTATCACAACAGATAACACATGCGGCACAGAAAGAAAGAATGGAACACGCGCTTCCCTTGGCGCAGGGATAACACAGACCGGCGCAGCCGGGCGGTAAAAGCAAAACACAAATAAACAAACCCAATGTATGGTTCGCGGCAATATGTTCTGTGCCTTCAAAAGGACAGGTTAAGTTGCTGGGGAAACTCCTCCGTGAATAAAATTTAAGAAGGCTGATTTAGTGTGACTGATAATCCTTGTTTCAGGTGACGTACCGTGGGTTAAAACCAACGCTAGGCGGTCTCTTCTCCCGCCGTGGGGGTGTCGAAAGTAAGGAGGCGAATGTGAGTGGTGCTGGTGTTGGTTCAGCCACCATGGCTACCGCAGCCGCTCGGGTAGGGTAGGTTGCTGCATCCGTGTACAGAGTAGGAAGCTTTTCCTAAATCCGGTAATTTTTTTCTTCGTTAAAAGCCTCACCCATCGCCTATGTAGTTCGGTGTAGCTTTTTAAAATACTTTGCATATAACAGTATTTAGAAAAGTGGACCTGCAATTTTGAAGGCGGTATCCTTTTATCTATGCTTCATTCAACGCGTTGTAAGGTATAGAGAATTGTAAGGTACAGGAAAAAGGAGCGTGAAGCGCAGAATAAGCGCCGAGAAAGGGAACAGTAGCAGCTGGAGGAAGGTAGGCAGCTTCCGCACTTGCAATACGACACGCCTTGAGGGGTGAAGGAACCGACGGGGCGAACAGAAGTTCCTAGCGATGGCAAGCACGTGGAACGAGCTCGCTGTATAAGGGGCTGCCGGTGAAAGTTGTTGTGGCCGGCAACCAACAGCGGATCAACTGAAGGTTCAACTAGGCTTTCAGCCTCACATACCTGAAAACTTCCAGCTCAGGATCATATGTTACTTATCAATTCTGTGCTGCGGTTGCTGCACCTCAGTATGTATATACAACACACTCTCGATAAACGGAACTTCAAAGGATCGAAAAAATTAGTTCCATTTAACAGGAGTTCTGTTTACTAGGAGAGATGTGCAGAATTAAAAAATTAATGGCGTGCACACTCTTAATGCCATTTCACCAAACTTTGAGCACTAGAAGGCGGATGTAGCTGATAGTTTTTCAGAAAGCAAGAAAACTACAAGAGGTTTAGGCACAGCATTCACAAAGTTTATTTCGACACAATTAGCCACTGTGCACGAAAAAAATGCATCAACTTTGTGTTTGAGTCCTTGCAACTGTATCTTTAGTATCATTTTTTTCAGTGCCTTGGAAAAACGTTCCAGATCTTGGTTCCTTCTGGAAAAAAAATCATTACATACTGCCTATCTGCTGTGCTTTTTGAAGTGTGGTATCTTCTACGGTAGCTATCTCTTCAGATTTATCTTGCGGCTCATCCTCCATGTCCTCCTCTTTATCCCACGCCTCTGCACCAACGCCGATGCTCTCCGCTGTGTTGTCAGGGTAAGTCGCAACATCCCTGTCAATGTTCACATACTCATCACCGCCCAGTGGGGTTTCCTTTAAAGCACGCAGATCTAATACCTCCTGCCTCTTAATGGCATCTTCCCTGGCACATTCAGGCAAATCCTGCAAAGTCGGATGTCTGGTCACTTACAAAAAGTCCTGCATGCCTGCCTCCACGCGGCGGCCATAAGATTCATTCTGTGCTCCTTTTTTGGGCTCATGCACACCTGTTTTCTCTGCAGGAGATCCTCGCGGAAGCGGGTTTTGAGGGGTTAAAGCACTGCAGTAGCACTGATTCATGGGCTGCAACAGTGCTAACTAACGGGACTAACTAATGAGACGAGGCTTACGAGGATAGAAAACAAAGCCAAACAGCCGGAAATGGAAAAAGCTGATGCTCATGGCAACGGGTCTGACAAGTTCCATTTTCGGTTCAGTTTACACGGTGAGGTGGAAATTGTAGTTCCGATTAGCGAAATTTTTTTTACCACATCTGAATGCGAAATCAACCAACTTACAACCTACTGTACCGTTTAAGCGGCAGTTCCGTTTAATGAATTTCCTCTGATCGAGATTCTTCTGTATTATTATTCATCAGGGGAGGGAAACCATCAGGCCCATAATATTTACCACTCTGGTCATCGTATAATCTTATGACCAAGAATAAAAAAATTTGAGAAGCTGAAGAAAGAAATGAACTATAAAAATGAAGTAAGGAAATGCATTTTTCTCGGCCTATCTAAATTTTGGACTATTTGTTGGTAGCGCTTTCTGAGAATCTCGTTTATGGCTGCGTACTTTTGAGGTTTTACATTAACGCCGTCGGTGCTTTTCCGCGCCACGGTAATGGGCCCAGACTTCTTGAATGAGTGCAACCAGTGGTTTGCGTCCACTGAATGACTTCCTTTTGAATAAACTAACGATTCCAGTCTCTTGAATGTGATTCGACCAGAAAGTCAAGAGCACCTGGATCTCAACAGCTTTTCATGGCTCTGATCTCGTTACTAAACGTGCGTTGCCCATAGCATATTCTTTGGATCCAAGTCGGTGCGTGTCTCATTCCGGAAAGTTTGTACAGCATTCGTACCTAATCGTCAAAAAAACATCGGCGTGATGAAGTCATTAATTAGGAAAGGGCATGTCTTCACTTCAAACTTGGGACATGACATCGCAAATTTTCATTCCATTTATTTCATTTCATTTATTGGTACCCTCAGGACCGGGAGGTATTACAGAGGGGAGTGGTACTTGCACATGGGGGGAAAAAATACAGAAGTGCAGCAGTTGATATGCATGTTATTACAGTGGTGCGGCTCGTACTCATGCAGTCTTAGCTAATGGCGTTTTTAAACAATTCATGATCTCGGATAGTTGCTATTGATGCGGGAAGGTGATTCCATTCAATGCTAGTGCGTGGTAGGAATGATGTGTAGCAGCCATTTGTTCTGCATAATGGGACTCCGACCTTGTGACGATGACCTAGACGAGGTTAAATATAATCTGGTAGGGATATGAGTTCCTTATGTAATTGGGGATGGTGATATATTTTGTGGAAAAGACACAATCGAAGAATCTGACGGCGAGGTGCTAAAGATGGGAGATTCAAGCTAGATTTCATTGCTGATATGCTGGCGGTGCGGTTATAGTTAGAGAGAATAAAGCGGACAGAATTATTTTGAACCATTTTGACTGAGTGTATTAGATTAGCATATACAGGATCCCAAACCGAGGCAGCATATACTAATTTGGGGCGAATCAGTGTTTTGTAGAGGGTGAGTTTTAAGGAAGAAGGAGCTTTAGCAAAGTTGCGACGTAGGTACCCAAGCATTCTGTTTGCTTTAGCAATTATGTGTTCAGTGTGGATTGCGCAATTTAAATTGCTGGTTATGTGTAAGCCTAGATATTTATAGCTAGAAACGGTATCCAATGCAAGATTATTGAGATAGTAGGTAGGAGGTGGATTAGTTGTTCTAGACACTCTCATAACTTTGCACTTGTTGACGTTGAGTTTCATTAACCTTTTTTGACACCAAGTTGAGACAGCAGTAAGGTCAGTTTGAAGAGCAGTTACGTCGGCATCGGAGGTTAATTAACGGAAGATTACACAGTCATCAGCAAATAAGTGTACATGAGAAGAAAAACACGTAGGTAAGTCGTTAACATAAATAAGAAAAAGAAGAGGACCAGGCACTGACCCTTGCGGTACTCCAGACTGAACAGCGGTGTGGCGGCTATTCAGTCTGTTAGCTGCGACATACTGAGATCGATTGTTAAGAAAGAATTCAATCCAGGTTAGTAATTTCCGGTCAAGGTTTAGTTGAAGTAATTTGTGCATTAATAAACTGTGGTAAACTTTGTCGAATGCTTTAGAAAAATCTAAAAATATGCAGTCGGCCTGGGAAGAGTGGTCCAGTATAACGTTCAGTTTATGTGTAAAAGATGCCAGTTGGGTCTCGCAGGAGTATGTTTTTCGGAAACCATGTTGTGCTAGGGTAAAAAATGAATTAGATTCGAGGAAGTCTACAAGGTTAGAAAATAAGATGTGTTCTAATATTTTGCACGGTATACTGGTAAAGGATATAGGTCGGTAATTTAGTGGGGAATGGCGGTTACCAGCTTTGAAAAATGGAGTCACCTTCCCGATCTTCCATTCAGCGGGCAGGCAACCTTGGTCGAGTGACTGTTGAAAGATCATTGTTAGTATAACCGATGAATAAAAACACGTACTCTTTAAGAACTTCGGGTCAATTTGGTCATAACCAGGAGCGTAAGACGATTTTAAAGGCCTAATTATCGCTTCAACACCACTAGAAACAATAAATATTGGAGGCATAACGGGATAGGGAAAGGGTTCTAAATTAGGTAAAACATCAAATGCATCAACAGAAAAGTGAGAGGAAAAAACATCGTTTAGAACGTTCGCACATAATTGAGAAGGAATTAGATGTCCACTAGCGTCTTCTAGGGTGATTGCGTCGTCGGCTTTAGGGTTTATTGTGCGCCAAATTTTTTTAATATCGTTCGCTAGCATTGATGGTAACACGTTTTGTAAGTAATAACTTTTGGCCGTTTTTATTGCTGCTGCATAATTTTTAGATGCGAGCTTGTAGGCATTCCAGCGATCCTCATTCCCACATTTCTTGGCAGACCTGTATAATCGCTTTTTTTTTGTTCGATAGGCGCTTTAGGTGTGCGTTAAACCATGGGGAATCTTGGGTGGTTGTTATTGCGCGAGCAGGAATGTATTATTTTGACAAGTTGGCAACTGCAGCCGAATACATGTCCCAATTTTCTTGTACACTGCGTTCGTGAACGTTTTCCAAAAAGGTACTAAGAAATGAACCAAGTTCACTGTTAATAGCTTGAAAGTTTGCTTTTGAATAGTTTTTAATCATTTTTATTTTTTTAAGCTTCTTGGGACGCTGAATATTTAGCTGGAATGATATTAATGAATAATCACTTAAGCCAGGTGACAGTGTAATATCTGAGACAAGTTCTGGCCTCGACGTTAGTACGAGATCTAGAGTGTTCGAAGCAACTTCGGTTAATCGTGTTGGCTGAGTAATAAGTTGGCTGAGGGAGAAGACAGTCCATAAGTCCAGCAACTCTTGGCTAAGAGTCGAGTAAGGCTGCATAATCGGTGCATAATCGGTAAATATACCAGTAAGGCTGCATAATCGGTAAATATACCTGCCATTGCAAGATTACGCGCTGACCGTGACCTTTCAGGTTTCGGCCAAGAAATTTCTATGCATGTCCATGCGTTGGAATACGACAATTTTATAGCATCACACCTATCCGAAGAAAGTTCACGCATGTCATGTCGCACACTAAATCATTGATGCTTCAATAATTCATCAACAGGTACACCAAGTGTGTTTCTCAGAACGCATGGAAATTTGTAACCTTGAAGCTGTTATTGTAACTGGGATGTAATGCAACCTTGATTCATTCATGTTATTTTACCCAGTGACACCTCAATGGTGGCATTACATAACGAGTGGTGTGTTCAAAGCAAACTAATTTGTTGCCACAAAGAATGACCATGACAAATGAGTTGTTACCTTGGCCCTGAATGAACATAGGGTGGTGATGGCGGCATCTTGTAGCCTTCCATCTAACCTTCTAGCATTTATTTATCACCCGTTGATTCAGTAAAAAAGAAACTTCTCTATGCTTCTGTATTGACTATCACCCAAAATTATCTTACAAATTATGGCGCTTCCGTAGTCCCGCGTCTTGACACCCAACATTCAACATTATGAGTCCCAGGGCTTTTCAAGCCTTAGCTTTGTCAAGGGCAAAGCCTGAGCACTGGGGTGGAAAAACCCATGCTCCTTTCCAACACCGTGAAAAATGCATGACAAATTAATTTGTCACGCCGCATGATTCGTTTCAGTTTAATCTGCTTCCTTCTGCACTTTGAGCGTAGCGCGACATTCCAACAGCTCTTGTGGATCGCAGATTTGGTCGCCTGCAGTCGACGATGGTCTCCAGTGCACCACTATTCGTTCCCCACGGCAGACTACTCACCGTAAGAGGAAATAGTCCAAGTGTCGCCACTGACTCATTGTGATTCGGTGGCTCTGGTGCACATCTGATGACCAAGTAGTGCCAGTGTTCCAGCTAAATAAAGAAGTCCTAGAAAACGCTACACTACTTTCGTGTTCACAGCCGGATGTTGCGGGCCACTATAACGCTGGGAGCCTTCGACGCAGCCGTTAAAGCAATGCTACCGTAGATGCGCATAGTGTGGCAGCCTCTTTTTACCTAAGTTTTGCATTTGCGAACGATGATTGTGAGCTTTTTGCCACCTAATATCCTTATCACACGGGCACTTTCAATCCGGGTTGAAGCGAAGCTCGATTGACTTTTCGAGCGCGCTCGACGCACCGCCGCTGCTTCACGGCACGTTTCGATCCCGATCGAGGAGTTGGACCGGTCGCACTCACGTACGCCAGATGGCACTAAAATGTACTTCGCGGCCGATGTTTGGAAATTTTGCGCGGTCGTCGTTATACGGAACTATATAAAGGTTACAACAGCTTTTTTGGATAAAGTTATTTGATACAATTTGTGGAATTAGTTGAAGTTGTCACCTTCTGTGCCATAACTCAGCGGTGACGAGAGTATCACCGTTCTCGTCCGATCGTACTTGGGAACCTCAATCGCGCTTGAGAAACCAGGATGAGTTCGACTGGGATCAGGATTGATCGCGATTGAAACTGCCGTGTAGCAGCGGCCGATCCGGATTGAGCTCAATTCGGGTCGACTTAATCGCGATTAAAGTGCCCTTGTGACAGGGGTATAAGTCTACGGATGGCTGTTACAGCATTATTTAGAAGGGCTACATTGAGGGCTCAGGAACACTTATTTGTAGACTTATATTTTACTATCGAACTCTGATGCTCTTGCACGGAACTTAAAAACAAGTGCCGTATCTACGACGGGTTTACGCAGTATTAATGGAGCTGAGAACGCCATTGAAGCCTTTTTCTGCATTTCCCAGTGAACGCCGTTGGCATCAGGACCGGCGTCGACTGCGCCGCACTAACGACGCACGAGTGTAAGGACAGCTAGTTGAAGGAGCTAGTGCCTACCCCCAAAAGCGACCTAAAGCTACAGTAGAGGTAAATATATAAGGATTCGTGTGCTTCGGCACATCCACAAGCTGAACGTAACTTTTGTGCGCTTGTATTTTCGCCGAAAGATTTTGCCATCTGCACAGTTGTTCTGGCAGTTCCAGCTGTGTAACTAGTGATTGTACGGTGCGATCGCTTGTGCTGACAAGTGTTACCAGGCACGATACAAGCTTTCTTAAAGAAGCGGCCTGTATCTCTCCCAAAATGGAGCAAAATGAACTTTATGAATGAACAAACATGAACTTTAAGAAGTGCGGTGCTAACGAATTAATAAGGATGCCCCATTGTATCTTCTATCATATTTAAACTTGTGCTCGCAATACCATTACACCATTCTAGCCTTGGTTTTTTCTATGTGGAACACTTTGTGTGGGTCGAAACTACATATTGTTCGACTGAATCTATAACTTCACTTGAGTTAAGGTTCAAGACACATGTGTAAAACTTCATTTTTACCTTTGAAAGCCGCAGTTGATGCAATCCAATTACACAGCTTTCTGTGTCGGGAGCTTCATGCACTTGAAATATGATGTCGGCATTCCTGCAAATAGAGCAACATTCAGGCTACATTAACGAATTTCAGTAACCCTGAAATATGTGAAAGGTGTTCACGTTAGCAATGAACACTCAATGAACACTCAATGAACACTCAACTCTTACCAATCACAAACCGACATAATTTGGGCATCGTGTGGACAGCAAAATTTTGGTCTCATGGGAACCTATTCGCAGAACAATTATTCTAAGCTCCGCGCACCAATTAGGAATCACACGTTATTGAAAGAATTTTATTAACTCGCACCGTAGCATTTTATAAATACCGAAATTGGAGTTTAAACTGTCTATGCTCGCTTCTACAATGCAAAGCGCAGTATGTGGCACGGACGAACATGGTGCGTTGTGTGCTAGACTCCGTGTAGGTATTCAGTTAGTTATGGAACAGATAATTACACCCACCGGACAGTGGTGAACAAAACGTTTTTGCGTAGAAGTCAAAACGTTACTTTACGCTATGCGACACATTACCTTTATTTTAATAAATGTAGGTCCTGACTAACCAAGGAAGTAGGCGCACTGTTATGAAAATGACGTCGGAAGCCAAACAACCGTGGCTGCATTTTACTCTCCAAGCATGACTTGAATGGGCCAGCATCATGACAATGACAATTGCTCCATCGGTCACGACTAGAGCCTCTGACGGCAGCTGCTAGTTTCACTAGCCATCCTCTTTCATTGGTGTGAGAGAATTAAGGTATCCTGATGTCTCATCAGAGTTTCAGTGGCGTGTTCAGGGATTTCGTGACGTGTGCGTATTTGTGGATGACTTGTCCAATAAGCATGTTTCAGCTTCGGTGTTTTGTACAGGGGCAGGTTACCGTTGCTTCTGGGCCTTTTATTTCGACCGTGGTCTATGCCGAGTGGTTGTTATGGTTGCTGGCATCTGTAAACACATGTCTTATTTGGTGGGCGTCATATTTTGTTCGTTAGGGATGCGGCTCTGATCGCTTTTGTTGGTGTGTACATGGGCGCTTGGGTAATTTGGTTGTAATCATTCTTGGTTTTTGTTCCTCTACTCATGAACAATGTTTGGGGGCCAAGTTGCGGATTACGAACAGTGCGCACAACGTATTCCGTGCTTGAAATTACATTCATTATTTCAATGTCCCTTTTCATTTCCGTGTGGCCTATCTGAAATGTAAGTGTCGTCTTGCATACGGACAGGTGTGGAAAAAGTCGTTGGTCAATATTTGTTGCTTCGCAACACAGCTAGTATTACTTGTGCTGTTCGGCGCGTTCGTTTTCTGGCTTGTCGGTTCTTTATTAAAGTATTCGCGTTAATTATGCCAAGTGCCGTAAGTTTCACGGCTGTTCTATGGTGAGACAGAATTTCTTTATTTTGAGAACAGGTGTCTTTCAGGCTCTTTTATTATCCCCCCTTTTTGCAGGGTTTAGGGCGTTTATCGTTTCAAAGGAAGGTGTTTCGGCAACGTAACATTGGGATTGACCTCCATGAAGGTCAATGGGGAAAGCGTTTGTTCTGCAGTGGACCTAAATATGGAGTTGTTTATGCTGATGACGAAGTGCGCCAAACCACGCAAACCACGCTATAAACACACCCATTTGTCTACTGAAAAGTAGCAAAAATACGTTGCCAAACGTGAAGTGCATTTCCCATGGGAGCTGAAAAAAGGGAGTCGACAAATTTGAGAGGTGGAAGGAGGAGAGAGGTGAGAGAGTTAGGTGTCAAAGGCTGCCGTAAGGTGTCGGCTGTCAAAGTAATTTTGCAGCAAATAAAGCAGATACTCGGATGATTTTTTCCAGTCCAGCCAAAATATGTCATATTATTAACAAAATTGTTTAAAGTTTTTCCGGTGCAGGCGACAGCGACTTACTTTGCCATGAGCGCGAGCTTCTGACCGTTTTCTTTCGTCGCTTGGACTCTTCCACGCTTGATCATAAATCCGACAACCGACAGGTTGCCTCCATTAAGCATCAGAACTACCGTCTAAAAAATAAAGTGCGTGCAACACATCATAGTCAAATAGTAAGCATAACCATGTAACAAAAGAAATTCACGCCATTGCACACACAATCTAAGAAAAATTATGCGTGAAAGTTCTTAGAACCGAGATAAGCGCACTGTAGTCGGGGATACCTCTCAGTGGCAATGCAGACAAACGTACGGTGCCAACACACTTATCATGAGAGTGCAGGTGCATAAAGTCTAATAAAAACGCGTGTTATGCATAGTATTTTTCCAAAATTATAATCGGCATTCTAGTTTTTTCATGTGTTATAGGTGCTATGTTGAAATAGTATGGTATTTTTCGTTGTTCGCTGTAGAGCGCTGTGGAGCATTCTGAAAATAGGCTGCCGCAGTTGGTGGAAATTGAGCGCTCGGACTATGGTCGGTTGGTCGTCGGAGAGCGTCCATCAGCTCCGAGCGCCTACGAGCGCTCTGACTCCGAAGTGGGAGCACCGCTGAGATCTACAGCTGCGCGGGTCACGTTTTGACGAACTGAAGGAGGTTGTTATCAGCTACGTCGGAGCTGTTAGGTCTGTTCAGGAAGAGTCACTTAGTACAACAGCTGCGCCAGCTGCCTTGTAGATTACCAATTGGTGGGCTACCATGATTTCCCCCTACATTCTGTCCCTGCAGTCTTTACGAAACAAAGGCTACCAAGAAATAATAACTCGGGAGGAAGCAGGCACATTATACGCTTTCGAAAGTTGGAATCGTACGCCCCGGATTTCGGCGTTGTTCCTCGGTCACCTGCAGCAGGAGCGAAAAGCTACATAGTGCGGGGTGAATGTACTTGAAGCACTTCTGTGGAGCCAACTGCCGCCAAAGCCGAGAAAGGCTGTACGAGCCAAAGAAGAAACCCTCAAGCCCGCCTTCAACAACCCGCGAAACGTGACAGTAAAAAGCTTGTTGAGGGTGATTGCTGACGAACCAAAGTAGGGAATGCGTTCTGGATGCTCGATATCGTTGTAAAATGAAGTATCATATACAGCGAATTTCTCCTCTTCGAAATAAACTTGTTCTACACCTCTGCCAATCGGTAAATCAGTTTTCAGTGCTTACAAGAACTGTGTGCATTCTGGCAATTTGTGCGATGGAACTCTTCAGAAAAACATGGTTTCACAAAACGAAATAAAAAGGATTATACAGGGCAAACTTCCGTAAATAGAACCCAAAAGTTAGCATTACCCGACCGAAGTGCGTTCATTCCGTTGCACATTTCCGACGATCGCCACGGAAATGGGCATTGACAAAAAAATTGTGCTTGAAAATGGCGTGGTTTTCCTGTTAGACCATACAGTTACAAAGCATTTCGCGCTTCGTGCATCCCTCGGTGGTTAAAAATTGCGCCCATCTTCCCGCGAGGCAACCCTGATGTGATGCGACGCATCAGGGGGAGCGCTTGAACTGACGCTGGTATTGGATTGCGTCAGTCCACTCGCTGAAGGGACTGTCGCTTCTATCACGTCTTCTTCGGAAGATCTTGCACGGAGGTATCGTCAAGCAAAGTCAAGTCCAGTGCGAGAGCGAGCACTGGACTGATCCGGCGCCGTGCGCTGCCCCGCTTATATTTCCGCTTTAGAAAGGTCAGGAGCCGGGGGAGGGGGGAGAGTCGCGCGCATGCCCACACATGCGTGCACCCAGAGCAGCGAAATGCACACGCGCAGCTGTTGTTATGATAATGAGACGGAGTGAGAGTGCGCACACATGCGCGCACCCAGAGCAGCGAAGCTCACACGGGCAACTGTTATGATAACGAGATGGAGTGAGAGTGTTGCGCACAGCTGTCGGAGAGAAGAACGGAGGAGAGTTGCGCCGTGTGCAGTGAGCGTGCGGACAACGCCTCGACAACGACAACAGTGGAGGGACATACCCGGGAGCAAGAGATGCGTCGCATCTAAAAAGAGCTTTTCTGGCAGCAACACTAGTCGCTCCTGAAGCTTCCAAACACCATTCGATGAAACTGGTGACGTCACTCCTATGAAACGGTATTTGAGGAATCGACTTCAAACAAATGGACATATATTCCTTTGATGAATCGACATTCGACGAAACAATCTTCGATGAATTCTCGCGTGCCCGTTCAGCTCCTATTAGGCGTCGGCAAATGTCGTTCCCACGACGCCTCTAAAGGGGCGAGGCATTCGTTCTTAACTCGCACGATGTCGCACATCGCCGCTTCTAGCCGTTTCTTTGCACCTTGAGTTTTGTACACTGAAGCACCGCTAATGATGATGAAGCACATTATTTTATGATGAGGATAGCGGCGCCGCAAGCTGACGATGCCTCCCTACAGTACTATCAAGATACATTGAAGAAAGATCGGAGCACGTGGTTTCACTACATCCTGCGCATGTTGGTATAGGCGCATTGAGTAATTCAGGCTTGTGGAATGAATCTGAATCAAATTTCACAGGCCAGCACCACCGAAGTATCACCGGTTTAAACCAATTTGAGAATAATTGAATTGGTCAGAAGGCAAGATAAATTTGGACAGCCCAAGGGTGGAGATAAAAGGGGAAAGCTACTAAAATGGCGCCACGGCTAGGATAGCGGCTCAGTAGACTCCTTGGGAAGTAGCGGAGAAGTTGGGTTGTGAGGGAATGGGTAAAAGGAGAAGAAAAGGGATAGTAAAGATCGTTCTCTCTTCGAAGTCCGGTGTCGATCAGGAACCCAATCGGCCGGGCTCCGGTAGATTTGGCAGGAGGCCGGCAGGGCGATTGTGTTGAAGTTCTTGGAGGCGGCGGTCAAATGGACGAACTCGAGGCGTTGAGGTTGATTAAATGAAACGAGGAGTTTATATACAGCTTTTTACAGTAGGAAAACTGGGTACATGAGTAACGTAAAGGAAAACTTCAAACTTCAGCTAGACGCTAGCTCCGAGTGCGCACAAATCACTCCAGCTCCTTATCCTCCATCTAACTCTCCTATTCTCGTAGCGTACACAAACCGCTCGAGAAACAGCGGCCGAGACCATGTCTCGCCGCAAGATCCGTCCAGTTGCCCGGTACGGCGCTGCACCCTAAACCTCGACTAGGGGGCTCGCAAATCCCAAGCTAGCTTTAACGGTCGAGACTCCTTGTCCCGCCGGGAACTGCCAGCTCAGCGCTCAGACAAGAACGATTTCAAACGGCCAAGTTCGGCCTTATAAAACCTCGAGATCGCCCTCTTTTGGGAACGCCCCTGTTGCGTTCGTACACGCCTATGGGAGTGCCCAAATTCACGTAGACAGCTGTCATTCAGCACGCCACGGAATATTCATTGAGGCGCCGCCACCCTAGGGTCAACGGAACGCTCGCCGTCGAGCAGGTTCTGGTGACCCCGCAGGGTGAAAGCGAAAGACGGCGACAGTGCGTCATGCTGACCAGGGCGCGACAATGAAGACTCGTGCAGCACTCGCCCCGAAGGCGGTAATCCAACCACTCCGCGCGTAAACGCGTTCCCGGAATTCGGCGGCGCCGTCTGCTTTCTCAATGGGGGGATTAACCCTGAGGTATGCGGTGGGCCAAAAAATCCGTCTCCCGTGCGCGCAGTGACGAATTACCCACGCCTGCAGTGCAGTGTTGGCAGTGCTACGTCGCTAGACAGAGCGGCGGGTTCTCACGCGCAGCCCGGGCGCCTGGCCGCTAATCTCATAAGTGGACCCTACAACTCCCCCCTTTAAGAGGGTTACTGGACCTCTTGGTTCAGTCAATCCGAAAAGAATTTAAAAGTGCCACTCGTTTTATCTCTCCTTCCGCAGTAACAGCGGAACAAACAAACAAAGAAAACAAAACAGGTGGAAGGAGCTACGTAAAACCACAAATAAGCCCCATTCTATTCCTGCAGCTGATCCGAACTCTCTCTCAGCTAAGCTACGAACACAACCTATTCACTAGCCGTTCAAACGGGACGGAATACTCTAGCAAGCCGAAAACACACAAAATAAATGCTGAAAACAATAAGTGCAAGCAAAAAGAAGTTGGGTCGTGTCCCCGGGGCGCGTAAACGCCACGAACAACGAGACAACTCAACCTAAAACACTGATGCACGCTATAACTGCAAACACGCACAAACATCCCAGCACTCGACAACCAGAACAAAAGGAATACGAACTGGCAAACAACACGGGCAATTTTGCAGCCAACAAAAATAAAACGTTAAGAAAGTTTACATTGCCACTATGCGCACGCGCGCAAATGTCCTCCTTGACGGCGTAGCCTGATAACGTTCCTTCAAGAATGTTCGGCTCTGCTGTCGCTCACTTGCGCTGCACAGAAAGTTCAGTTCGGTGCGCGGATCGATCAATTCGGTGCACGGATCAAGCACTCAAGTCCTCTCATCGCGCACAACCGCGGAACACACACACACACACACACCACCAACGTAAAAGGACGGGTGAACGGGAACGTTCACGTCCGTCATGGCGGTGTTAAGGCTCGGAGGCAATTCAATACTAGCCTTCCCAAGCAACATTTTGAAAGCAGGGGAGTGCATTCGCGTACTTCTCTCCCCCTCTGCAGATGATCCAGAGCGCGTAGCGTTGCAATGTCAACGCGAGTCTCGACAATTTAGCTACATGAGGCAAACACAACTTCGTGGAAGACGGAGTGGTATCGCAAAATACGGCTTCGCTTCCTGTTCCCATAGGCCAAGTGGCCATGCCTCTTCAATGCCCCAACGTAAGACAATGCTGCGCGCTGGCCGCGTGAGCGCAAGGTTGATGCTGGAGCGTAATGGCGGCCCGCGAATGCGACGACCTTCTAGGGATCATTCTTTCCATTACGCACAGACTGCCCCACAACAACAACCTCACAGGCACCTGTATCTACCGAAAACTGCTCGTGCATGCTAGGTGCATTCTGAGCAGCGGCCTGACAAAGACTGTTTTTCGGCTGTCCCAGCGCGCACTCATCCTGGCACACCTCAGAACTAGGGCCTGTGACACACTGCCAGGTCACAGAACGTAGTGCGTCAACCCATCTAGCGCGGCTCTCGACTAAATCTCGGTACTCGCCCTAACCAACACTACAGCTACGAAGCTCCATCTGAGCCACCGGTTTCGCGAGATCGCCGATTGCATCTCGTTCCTCGCTTTCAACTGTAGCTGCCTCCTCACGCGGTTTTTCCCTCTCCTTCACAACCTCCTCGGGAGCTCTCATTCTTGGTTTCGCAGTCTCCACGTCTGCGTTTTCGTGTTCTCCATCAGCCTCCTCGGTTACACTCTCACCTTCAAGACTACCAAACCCACGCGGCATCTCTTTATCGCTCCTACCCTCTTCGGGCGTTCTGAGCTCCTCCTCCTCCGTATTTTCGCGTTCTCTCTCACTTCCTCTTCCATTTTCTACATGTTCAACCCTGTCTGCCTTCTCAGCTACCTCATCCGCCTTTAACTCCTGCTTTTCCTCAGCCCGATCGTCAGCTCCGTCTCTTTTTCGCTCCGTCTAGTGACATGCTTTCTCGCCTTCTATCTCCTTTCTCTTCTGGGTGAGCTGCTGAATGCCCGACACAGACTTCGCTTTATCGCGCAACCTTCGAGCGTAAATGGGAGCGCGGCGGGCCCCAAGACTTTCCTGCGCGACTCCAGTCTCCTCCGGTCCACCGATTAGAATTTGGGTACTGGCCGTGCCCGCAAGTTCAGCATGCATTACCGCAGTGTCCGGTGAAAAAGCAGCTGGCGGCTCTACACCCGCAACAACAGGGCTACCGTTTGACTCTGGTCCCATACCGGACGCGCTCGCTGGAACACTCCTCATGCTCGCTTCCCTTTTCATGCGGCTGTTCCCGGCTAAGCCGCTCGCCACGTGTGCGCAGCCACGGCCGCTTATCTCGTTCTCGCGCGGCTTCAAATTGAAAAACGGGCTGCCCCCATTCAACTTTGCTGTCAGTGGATCACTGGGCCTGCTCGACGGGTTCTGCCCTATGCGCTGCAGCTCCATCCCGAAATTTCGCCCGCGAGGCTGCTCGTCATGTTCGAGCATCGCTTCGTTAACCGCTCTAAGGTATCACCGGGCGCGCTTACCTCGTCGCTCCTCACCCCAATGTCCGTCTCCACGCGTTTGACAGCGGCGTAAATGCTAGCCTCACGCAGGGAGTCACGGCTGCTTACTTTCTCCACGCAATGTTCAACTTCCGAACACTGGCCCGAACCATTCAACTTCGCGGTCGCCACACGACTTGCTGGGTCTGTGTCCCATTCTTTCTGCTCGCGGGTGTCCGAGCGCAGGGGCGTCCGCCTTCTCCGCTCCAGCTCTAACGCATACCTTCGCAACCGCTCTTCAGATTCGAGCTTCAGCTTTTGCTTGCGCTCCTTAAATTCTCGCGCCTCGATTCTCTCTCGCTCCGCCGCCTCTCGCGCTCTTTCCTCCGCTTCGCGCGCCGCCTCTCTCTCCCGTTCTTCGAATTCGCGTGCTGCTTTTCTAGCCCGTTTCTGAAACTCCAACTCCGTTCGCCTAATAATCATTGTTTCGGACTCCGCTTCAACCACCCCTCCTGCCGCCATTCCTTCTTCAGGTGGCGCCTCATGTGTCTGACCATTTCCGTCTCCTTCCGCCATGTTCGTCTGCATGCTCCGCGTGACCACCATGCAACCCCAGACTCAGCCTACACCGCCACAACGAAGCGCAAGAAATCCCACTCACCCGCACCTCCGGTGGTCGGATGCTGCGTCGTTGGCCCCGTGCGCCGGTTGGCTCTGCCGCTCCACTCCGCCTGGACTCGGCCGGTGCCGATGAAGGCGGGCTTGCGTCTGCTTGTTGCCGCTGGTTGTGGCCTGGTGGTTTCTTCTGCCAAATCTTGTCGACTGCGCCAGTAAAGATCGTTCTCTCTCCGAAGTCCGGTGTCGATCAGGAACCCAATCGCACGGGCTCCGGTTGATTTGGCAGGAGCTTGGCAGGGCGATGGTGTTGAAGTTCTTGGAGACGGCGGTCAAATGGGACGAACTCGAGGCGTTGAGGTTGAATAAATGAAACGAGGAATTTATATACAGCTATTTACAGTAGGAAAACTGGGTACATGAGTAACGTAAAGAAAAAATTCAAACTTCAGCTATACGCTAGCTCCGAGTGCGCACAAATCACTCCAGCTCCTCATCCTCCATCTAACTCTCCTATTCTCGGAGCGTACACAAACCGCTCGAGAAACAGCGGCCGAGATGATGTCTCGCCGCAAGATCCGTCTAGTTGCCCGGTACGGCGCTGCACCCTAAACCTCCGACGCGATCCTAACCTCGACTAGGGGGCTCGCAAATCCCAACCTAGCTTTAGCGGTCGAGACTCCTTGTCCCGCTGGAACTGCCAGCTCAGCGCTCAGACAAGAACTATTTCAAACGGCCAAGTTCGGCCTTATAAAACCTCGAGATCGCCCTGTCTCGGGAACGCCCCTGTAGCGTTCGTACACGCCTAAGGAGTGCCCAAATTCACGTAGACAGCTGTCACTCAGCACGCCACGGAATATTCATTGAGGCGCCGCCACCTTCGGGTCAACGGCACGCTCGCCGTCGAACAGGTTCGGGCGACCCCGCGGGATAAAAGCGCACGACGGCGACAGTGCGTCATGCTGACCAGGGCTCGACAATGGAGACTCGTGCAGCACTCGCCCCGACGCCGGTAATCCCACCACCTCCGCGCGTCAACGCGTTCCCGGAATTCGGCGACGCGCGGAATAACCCTGAGGTATGCGGTGGGCCAGAAAATTCGTCTCCTGTGCGCGCCGTGACGAATTAGCGACGCCTGCAGTGCAGTGTTGGCAGTGCTACTTCGCTAGACATTGCGGCGGGTTCTCACGCGCAGCCTGGGCGCCTGGCCGCTAATCTCATAAGTGGACCTTACAAGGGTTAAGGGAGTTTAAAAATGAATGGCAACAGCGAGTTTTTGTTATGGTCTATATATGTCTGGCTCATTTTCAGGCCTCATTCGACTATGCTCATTTGAGAATTTTGAGGCCCCTGCTACGGGGTTGTAGGGGCCTCAAAATTCACCCAACGGTGGTGCTTGCCCACTCCGACCGTCGGAGACAGAAAACCTAACAGGGGCAACGCCGACTCACCGTTCCACAGCTAGTACTTCTAGCGGGCCCTAACCCAAAGTGCACTCTACCGATTCGTTCAGGGAGGGTTCCACTGCTACCTACATGCCTTTCCAGTTCTCTTAATCCCGGTATTTTTACGAAATCCCTCACCAGATCATTTCGATAACATGAGAGCTGTTTCATGTTCTCCTTTCGCCAAACTCCTTGTTCATTGGTACAGGAGTCTGAAGGCTGCCGGTGTGGCTCCCAAGCTGAGGGGATCGGGTCAGCCCTAGTAGCCGGTACTCGGCAAGGAGAGCTTCCCTGGTAGGCGTGCCCACTCTATCTTTCCTCGTTTTCCCCAAAAAACCCAGACGGGTTCTTCCGGCACCCACCAACCTGTTCTACGAGTGTCAGTTCTAACCCTGGCCACTGCGAGTTCCCGTGAGTACCTGATTCTCCGTGACGACGAACCTCCGAACTGGCATCCTGGCGCACCGTCCCCGTGCAGGAGGGATCGTCGTGGCTTCCTGGAATTTTAACAGGAACTTTCAACGCATTTTGTACTGATCCGACTACCCAACCTCGATAGCCACTGAAGCTATTCTGACCTGCCTCCGCATCAAGCAATGGTCTCTGGGTTGGTACTGGCCCTTACCGGTCCGGAGAACCGCTGTGGTATCCCTTGCGGTCTTGAATGCGATGACAGTGGACTGGGCCCCCTACCCACCGCTGCCATTGCAAGTAACCGAATCTAGGCAGCCGAGATTGCTGCTGCTGATGATGATGGTTAGTGTTTAATCGCGCAAGGACAACGAGGGCAAAGAGCGCCAGAGAAGAGGTTATTTAATGAGGAGAAGTGATTACCACACGAGGGTAGGGATAAAAACGTGTAAACCGAACATAGTAAAATTAAATAAAGAAAATGGTGATGGCTGGTGTATAGGGCCAGATTTGATTATGCGTGATAAGAAATGAGGTTTAAACACGACGCCTGACAAATACTCAAACACACGTTTCACGGAAACCATGCCATCGTCACCTAGAAACAACGATGGATGGAGGGGAATATGTTTTCTGTAGAGTTCTCTGAAGTGTTTGTGTCGTGTTGTGTGATGTGCCTTGCATGTGATTAGTATGTGCACTACGGATAGGGCCTCTCTGCACCTGCTGAACTGGGGTCTAGAAGATTTCGTCAGCAGATACTAGGGCGTTGCATGGGTGTGCCCTATCCGCAGCCTACCCTAGGTGACTTCCATGTGTCTGTTGTGTGAGTCAGCTGTGTACCGTCCAAAGTGTGGCTTTATTACATGTAGTTTGTTGTCTGTCTGTTCGTTCCAGTGGGTTTGCCATGTTCTGTGCAAGTGTTTTATGTGTGGCTTGACCTTTGTATAGGGTATCGTTGTAATGTCTACAGTGTTCCTAGGTGCAGCAGCAGCGGCCCTATAATCTGCCAACTCGTTCCCTGCAATCCCAGCGTGTCCTGGGACCCAGCAGGGGAGCAGTTGATGCTTTTGCGCATACACAGACATGATGGTGTTGAATACAAGATTAACCCTGTGGTTCTTAGGGGGCTTATGCGATGACAGTGCGCAAACAACACTCAAGAAATCTGTGTAGATGATAGACTGCGGAATTTGATTTTCAAGTATGTGTCGTACAATCAGTAAAATTCCATCCGCTTCTGCTGAAAAAATTGTTGTGTGCACGCTCATGGTTCTGGATGCATTTAAATTCGGACCATGAGCAGCGCAGGAGACCATAGGGGATGTTTTAGAAGCGTCACTGTAGAATTCTGCAAATGGGTATTAAACTGCAGAGACAAAGTGCTGAAGTATTGCAGCTCGCGGTACCCGATTTTTGTCAAGTTTTATATACGAAAGGTAACAGGATACAGGGCGAACTTGCCAAGGCGGTAAAATGTTTAAAAAGGGTGACCTGTACATATCTAAAAACGAAGCGCTGAGATCCGAGGCTCGCTCTCTCACTCGAAGTGAAAATGGCAGAGGAACGGATGGGCGATTTACAAATAGCACAGATGTGGATATGTTGTTAAAGACAGGATAAAAAGGATGTTTATTCAGCGATGAAATTTTAAAAGCATGAAGTAAGTCTATGTACGTCCGTTAGTTCTCAAGGCTCCACCTATTACACTCGACATACAGACTCTCGGCAGGGATAGTGCGAAAAGCACCCGACGCAAGCCGTAGCCCCAAGTGCAGCACTGGGTCAAGCATTCGCAACGCTGTTTTAGTCGCCGACCCATATACCACACTGCCATAGTCTAAACGAGAACCAACCAAAGCAGTATAGAGCCGTAGTAGGAGTTCTTTGTCAGCCCCATAGGATTGGTGGGAGAGTACCTTAAGGATATTCATTGTTTTCATACATTTATGCTTAAGTTTTTTTATATGTGTGATGAATGTGAGTTTGTGGTCAAACACCACCCCTAAAACTTGTGGTCCTTGTTCACAGGAAGCGACACGCCATTAAAAGTAATGTCTGGGTCCATATGAACCCCGCGCTTCCTGGAGAACAAAACGCAAGAGCTTTTTACAGGATCCAATTAAAACCATTCTTGTCTGCCCTGCCGGCAAGTTTCTTGACGCCGAGCTGGAATTGACGTTCGCATATTGAGATATTACATGATTTAAAAGATATCTGCACGTCATCTACATACATGGAATAAGATATTGTAGGTTGTAGTGCCTTTTGAAGGAGTATATCTTAACTATGAAGAGGGTACAGCTCAACACGCCACCTTGCGGTACGCCATTTTCTTGCACGTAATCCTTTGAGAGTGCACAACCAACTCTTACTCGAAATATTCTTTCCGACAGGTAATTAACAAGGGTGTTTAACAAGCCTTCTCGAGGTCAAAAAACACAGTTACACCATACTGTTTATGCACGAAGGCATCCTAATATACGATTCAAGAGCTACGAGTTGATCATTTGTGGATCGCCCCGCCCTGAATCCTGCCTGGCAGCTCTCGAGAAGACCGTTGTACTCAAGGAAGTGCACGACCCTGCGATTTATCATCTTCTCAAGAGGCTTGCACAGGCAGCTCGTCAAGGCTATAGGACTATAACTTGAGGGGGACGACGGGTCGTTTCCCTCCTTCAAGAAAGCGAATACTATGGCCTTCCTTCCAGAGTGTGGGATGTGCCCCGAAAGCCACATTTTATAATACAGATTTAGAAGTGCTTCAAGTGTGCCTGGGTGTAGGTGTTGTATCATTGTATATGTGATGTTGTCTGGGCCTTGAGCGGAGGGTTTACACGTGCTCAAAGCAGCCCTCAGCTCATGCAGTGAAAAGTCTGAGTTATAAGAAGATGTTGACCTATTGTTATCTAGTATAGGCTTCTTTTCGGCCGTTTGTTTGTGTTTCATGAAAGTGTTTGTGTAGTGTGCTGAACTGCACACGTGTTGGAAGCGTTGTGCGAGTGTGTCAGCCTGGTCTTCGAGTGTGTCCCCTGACCAGAGGCAGGCTGTGTGTTTGTTGTCCTTTGAGTTTGAGTATTCTTGTCCATACTTTCCGTGTGTCTGTGTAGGAGTTTATTGATGTTATGAAGGAACGCCAACTCTCTCGTTTTCCCTCACGGCGCACACGTTTTCATAACGCCTTGGCTCGTTTGAACAAAATGAGGTTACCCGACGTGGGGGTACGGACGAAGGATACCCCACGCCTTGTTCTGGGCCTCTCGCGCCCGTCTACAGTCCTCATTTCACCACGGCCTCCTCTGGTTGCGCGGGGCACGAGAGGCGTGGGGAATGGACTTCTCGGCGGCGTCGAGGATGTGCGCCGTGAGCAGTTGGGTAGCTTCTTCAATGTGTAGGGGTCCTATGGATATGTGGTGTAGTTTGGATGTCTCTGTAAATGTATTCCAGTTAACTCTTGCTTCATTAAACCTTTCATGGGAAGATGGACTGCTCGGGCCTGTACCTATATACGTTAATAAAGTGGGGAAATGGTCACTATCATATGAGTCCGTGCCCACACCCCACTCGAGACATGGCAAGAGAATCGCAGAACCAATAGCCAAGTCAAGATGTGAGTATGTGTTGTGACCTATGTTATGGTATGTAGGCTGTGTATTGTTGAAAAGGCAAGCTCTTGAAGATGTAAGGAATTTCTCTATCAGGCGACCTCGGGCATACGTTCGAAATAAGCTCCAAAGAGAGTTGCGAGCATTAAGGTCGCCTGTAAGGATGTATGGTTTGGGCAGCTGGTCAACCAGCGCCTCGAAGTCAGAGCTCGTAAGTGCAACATCAGGAGGAATGTATATGGAGCATACCGTTATCAACGTTATAAATATTATTGTGCGGATGGCTACAGCCTCAAGGACGGTGTTCAAGGTGATAGGGTGGCATGCTAAGGATTTGTGGGTGATTATGGCCACACCGCCAGAAGAGTGGGTGCAGCGATCCCTGTCTTTCCTGTATACCAAGTAGCAATTTAAGACATTTGTGTGTTTGTAATTCAGATGTGTTTCCTGGGCACACATTAAACTTGGCTTATTGGCATGCAGAATCTCATACACGTCGTCAAGATTATTTAGAAGGCCTCTGCAGTTCCACTAAACCATATTTTCTCTTCCCATTATTATTTGTTCAGAGCTACTGGAGTGTGACTATTTATGTAGGGTATTTCGGGGCTTGGACTCCTGGAAGGGTTTTTTTACCTTCTCTACTTACCTGGACGTCGAAGCCCGTTCCTTTCGTTTCGATAAAAGCCGGAAGGGCTCGACGTCCATGTCGTCATGTGAAGGCAATGGGTGCCCAGCGGACTGGGCCCCCTTGACGTGGTACCCTTTCGTGTGTTCTTTGCCTGCGCTGTTCAGTGCCGAAGGCGTTGGGAGCACCACAGATGGCGCAGGCAGTGAGGCGGAGGAGGGGGTCGCTGCGACTGCCTTTATCTCCTCCGTGCCCTTGCGTGTGCTTTGGGCCGGTGAAGCGGAAGCAGTAGATGCAGCGGCATCACCAACAGACTTTGTTGCCTCCACAGCTGCTGCTGGGTGTGCGAGCGGTGCAGAGGCTGGTTGGGCTGCCCGGGGCAACCCTGGGGGTGTGCGGGTGGGACCAAGTCTGACTCGCGTTACTGGGGCCCCGCCGAAACCAGACGCCGCACCGCCCCCCGGCGAGCAGCGTCGGCATACCTCCCCAGGATGAAAGAGCCGAACCTCTTTCGCGCGTCTTGGAAGGTGATGTTCTCCGTGACCTTGATGTTTATTATTTTTTTTCTAGATGGAACATCTCGCATTTTCTGGAGTACGCCGCGTGTGGGCCCTGACAGTTAATGCAGAGGAGTTGTGAACTAGAATTATCTGTGGGATGGTCATGTTGGGTGCACTTGGGACAGGTTATTTGGCCCCGACACGAGTTAGTACCATGCCCGAACCGCTGGCACTTGAAACAGCGCCGCGGGATCGGGATGTACGCTCGGCCGGAGCACCGGATGAAACCAGCATTTATGTGGTCTGGAAGGAGAGAACGATGAAATGTGAGGATGATATGTTTTGTGGGTATTACCTTATCGTCTCTTATGGTTATGCGGCTGACAGCCGTCACACCTTGACTTTTCAGGCCTTTCAGAAGATCGGCCTCTGTCTCGTTTGCTAGATGTGGCTCCGAGATCACGCCTCGGGAGCTGTTGAGGCTGCGGTGGGGCGTGACCTTGACGTTGAGATCGGCAATTCGTGTCTGCTTCAGGAGTTTTGTGGCCTGCTGTTGATTGTGTACCTCTACCAAGATCTCGCCGGTTCTTTGCTTCTTAGCTTTGTAAGATTCTCCTATAATACTTTCTAAGAACTTCGAAGTCAGGAACACGGACTGTGAAGCACTAGGCCTGGTTTCTTCATGAGATTCAATTACCAAGAAATGTGGGTAGTTGTCAGGTTTTGGGGTTGTAATGGTCGGAAGGGGTGGATTCGATACTTCGGTGCGGCCCCTTTTAGGGGGCCGATCATTGGGTTTGGGAAATTTATAAAAAAACATACAGCATGTATAAAAGCAGGGGACAGGGGTACTTCCTTTGCTCGGGTTACCCTGATAACGAGAGTGGTCCCGGAGCTCCCTGCCTCGTAAACAGACAGGGAGCCCATCCGCCGGAGCTTGACATGGGCTCCGACGGCCACCGTTTGTGGTTTCTGCCCTTCACCTTAAAACTCCTAGCCACGGTAGATTACAGCAAGAGTATGGCGGCTCGGGGTCCGCGGTATCGCCAGTACCGTCACCAAGATTGCTCAAGGTGACCCGTGCGCGCCAGCCAGGATTGCCATTTTATAGCCAGATGGCTGCGGGGGGGTAGCACTAACAGGTCGTACAGTCGGATACCCACCCCCCTGTCTATTCCTGTGTATGCGCAGTAGCAAAAAGTTACGGGAGTTCATTAGAGCTCCTGCCCGATGCGACGAAGAAGGCCGACGGGCCGGCATGGGCCGGCCCGAGACCTTAACCTTAGGGCCCGGGCCCGGCCTGGCTCAGCCCGGCTGCGTGCTTCCAACCCAAATACCGTAGCGCCCCGCGCCTTATTGGGGAACGTTTGGAAGAGAAAACAACCGGAGGGCGGTAAAATGCATCGTAAGGAAAATGATAACAGACAAAACCTACATTAAACTGGCAAAACAACCCCAATAAAACATAACAAGTCCTGACCCGTGCTTTTACCGCGTCAGAAACATGTAGTTTCTGTGATATCATAAAAAAACCTTAGTATTTCTTCACTGTGTCGGGCCAGCTCGGGCACGGCCCGGCCTGCGGTCCGTGCTCGCGGGCCGGGCCAGGCCCGGACTTTCGGGTAAGCCCGACCCCATGCACACCTCTAGAGTTCATGTCCAACCTTCGTACAATAAGAGCATGGTTTGGTGTGTGAAAATATTGGTTTACAAGGCCAAATCAACATTTTCGGCCAAATTACAAGGTCGGTATAAAGAAAGTTGACAGCGAGCCGTTAGGCCCGCCTGAGCCAGATGGCGGCAGCGACGCATTATCCACTTCAAACATTTTCGAGTTTCGGCTTCGCCGTAGACTCCAATTGTGCGCTCGAAGAGCGTCGTTAGCCAAATAGAAAGTCATACTTTAGTATTGTGGACACAGTCGGGGCTCATGCTGGGCTCCGATAAGTGGAAAAGAACGTTCAAGGAAACGCTCCAATATGCAGTAGCATCTGAAGTATGCGGCGCGACATCAACAGGTTCCCTTAATAGTCCCGATGTGTCGCGCTTATCACGATTCGACAGGTAGATCAGTCGAAGTGTTGAAAAGCAGAGAAAAAGTTATTGATTAGAGCTGTAGCAAGGAACATATGCTATATTTGCGCCCTCATCTAGAATGACGTACCTTTACCTTACGAAGGCCACTCTCGAGGACACCAGTATCTGAAATCTTGAGCGATAACTTTTGCTCCGCAAGTCGTTGTAGTAGATTATTCTAACGGTACACTGCCAACGTAGTGCGATGCAGACCCACAACTGCGGCTAGACAAAATTGAAGTTCGCCAACTCTCTGTAATTAAATCCTATGTAGGGTTCTAATAGGTGTGTCAGGGCGCGTGTTAAGCAGGCGGGCGTGTAGCTCGTGGAGGAGGATCAAAGACAAGTTTTGCCATGGGTTCAGCACAACTAAAAAGCATATATTCATTTGAGGACACAGGAACACTCGGGAAAAGAACTGGTGTATTGATCAGGAACAAAAAGCAGCACACGCGCAATGCGGAGGAATGAAGAACGCTGAAGTCTGAACCAAAGCTCATGCGGAAGAGAAAAACGAGGGGACACGCTCATGTTGCAGTCTATTCGACGCTGGGCGGGATGACGTCGATGGAACGTGTGGAACGTCGGTGGAACGTCGCCTGTTGAGACGTGATGGTCGCAGGTACAGAATGTCGATGCCCACGCTAGTTCTTAGCCACTCTAGGCCTCGCCCCAAATCTTGGCCCGGAACATGCCTCCGGATCACGCCAGATCCGGATCTCCGGATCTCTGCTGCAACACAGGCACCCTGTGTTGCAGCAGATGGACCCCGGAGCAGCTCACGGGATGATTCTCGGAGCACGGCGCAAGAATGCTCCTGACTTGCCCTCCAACCACCTTCTAAGAGAAATCCTTGCGCCGTTCTTCTGCGCTGTCTGGTAGCTAGCCTCCACCGGCACACTCCACTCAGCAAGGACCCGCTCGTCGTCGTCTTCTGTTCCACCGCCGGCTAGTTTCCGTCGTCTGTTGGCGCGCTCTCGCTGCCCGGGGATGTCAATCATCACATTCACCCCCCCCCCTGCCCGGGAGGTTTGTTTGGGGCAAACAAAACTCGGCACATAATGTTAGCACGGCCGCGACGAGACGTATGGCACTGAAGCACGTTCTCTCTTGCCAGACGTTCTAGCACCACTAGCACCACAAGCACCACGACAAGGGTACTGTCCGAAACAGTACAAAACAGTCTCTAACCTAATGGAAGGGAAACCAACAAAAGAAACAGTATTTGCCCCTCTTTTAAAACAACTCTGTAGACTAACTGCCTACTTAAAAAGTTGGACAAAGGTGCCCTCTTCCGTGCCTACTCTGTCAGTGGCTGGGAAATGTACAGGTTAATCGGCACGAGCAGTCGGTAATAGTGCAGGAGTTGGAGGAAATGACACACCCGCAACTTCCTCGTTGGGTGCGTGTGGCATCTTGAACCCTGTGGAGGGGTTTCCCTTCTAGGCGCTGGGCGAGAGGTAAATGACCAGATCGATGGCAAGGCACCGAAATGCCTCGTTCTCCACCACGGTCTCCCGTTGCTACTCGGTGTTTAGGCGCAGCCCTCTGACAGATGCGACACAACTTTACGAAGCGTGCAGTGTCAGCTTGCATCCCAGGCCAGTAGAAGTCCCTGGAGACTCGCTCCATGGTTGGCTTGATACCCCTTTGAGTGCCGATGGTTCCTTGATGGGCCTTGTGCAAGGCTTTGCCTCGTAGTTCCGGGGGGACGACGAGTTGCTTTCTTCCTTTTCCGGAGGGCAACTGATGCCGTCGATAAAGAATACCAGCAGTCTTCACGAACTCGATCACGCCTGCGTTGAATGTCATCTTTCTGCCGACCTCGCCCAAAAACTTTCGGAGAGAAGGGTCTTGCTGCTGTAGCGCACATAAGTCAACATAGGTGGTAGTGCAGGGCTGTCAGCAACGGCAGGTACCTGCGGCATTGTTCTCGGAACCTCGCCTTTTGCTGCGTTGGCGCGCATGTGGGTCTTTAACCCTGCTGTAGCTGGCGAAGACGACGGCACGTTCCGACCGCTCAGGTCTTCTGGGACGCGGACGCTGCCTTCTCCAAAAACCGTGCTTGCTATTACTGCCTTCCTTTCGTGAGACACCTTGCGTCTGCTTCTGCAGTCATACTCTGGCGGAGCCTGGCGTCGTTGAGCGCTGAGCGCTGTCTGGTAACTACCCGACAGCGCAAAAGAACGGGCGCAAGCATTTTATCGGGAGGCGGTTGGAGGGCAAGCCAGGAGCGTGCTTGCGCCGTGCTCCGAGAATGGTCCTAGGAGCTGCTCCGGGGTCCCTCTACTGCAACACGGGGTGCCTGTTCTCACTGGCGAGATCCGGAGGCATGTTCCGGGCCAAGATTCGGAGCGAGGCCTAGAGTGCCCAAGAACTAGCTCGGGAATCGACATTCTATACCTGCGACCACCACGTCTCAACAGGCGACGTTCCATCGACGTCATCCCGCCTAGCGTCGAATAGACTGGAAAGTGAGCGTGTCCCCTCGTTTTTCTCTTCCATGCGAACTTTGGTTCGGACTTGAGTGTTCTTCATTCCTCCGAGTTGCGCGTGTGCTGCTTTTTCTTGCCGATCAAGGCACCAGTTGTTTTCTTGATTGTTCCTGTGTCCTCAAAAGAATATATGTTCTTTTAGTTGTGCTGAACTCATGGCATCACTTGTCGTTGGTCCTGCTCAGCGAGCCACACGCCCGCCTGCTTAACACGCGGCCTCACAATTTCTGGCGTCCGCGACAGGACAGCGTGCTCTAGGTTCATCTTGAGACTAAGCCGGCAAGTGGTTGTGGCAAGCGAGTATGGATCTAGAAAAGTTGATGTCTATCGGAAAGGAGTTAGGACTGTCTGGCCCAACTCTAAAGGAATGGATCGAAGAGGAACTCACGAAAGAAAGGAACCGGCGCGCAACTGAACGCAAGGCGGCTAAGGAAGCAGAAATACTACCCCAGAAGAGAGAGTCCGAAACCAGAGCTCGCATTGAGGCCGAACGGGCCCTAGTACAACTTAAGCTGCAGCTCCAGGAAGGGTCGCAGAATTCTAACGATGTGAAAGGCGACCCCGCGCCTGATGCAGCACAAGGCGTCCACAGCCCTCACAAGTTCATTCCTGCCTTCAACGAGGATCGGGATGAGCTTGACGCATACATCCAGCGTTTTGAGAGAATGGCAGCCAGTCAAAGGTGGCCCTCAGACAAGTGGGCGCTGTCCCTACACTTGTGCTTGACTGGCTGAGCGCTCACTGCCATTAGTCGCGTGTCTTCCGTTGATGTCATGAATTAACCTAAACTAACGCAGACCCTGCTACAGAGGTTCAGGTACACCCAGGAGTGCTACAGGTGCACGTTTAGGGATTCTAAGCCACAGAACTCGTAGGCAGGACGTCAATTTGCGGGCGGCTTACACGGCTACTTTGACAATTGGCAGGAGCTTGCCAAAAATGGAGCAGATGTACTCCGCGCTCCGAGACAAAATAGTGGTCGAGCATTTCCTGAACAGCTGTCACGAGAAGCTAGCCATTCTTATCAATGAGAGGGGCTACAAAATCCTGGACCAGCTAGTCGAAACCGCCGACCACTACATTGAAGCGCAAGGTCTCACCAACTTGGCAAGAAGCCGAGAAGACAAGAGGGGCTGGCAGCCTGAAGTCGACAGGCCTTCTGACCAGGAGTATCCTAAGACGAGGCCTTGCTGCTTGTTATGTAATAAGCAGGGCCATCGGCCAGCAGCCTGTTAGACGTAGTCGACGTCTCCGGGTTCCAGCCAGCCCAGCAAGAAGAATGCCTTCTGCTTGAGGGGCCGCAACCTCGGACACCAGGCTGAAGCTGGCGCAAACCTGCCCGAGAACGAGGGTCAAGCAGCAAGCTCAATGCCTGGACCCAATTCCTTTGAGATTGAAGCGCCGACCAAGTTTCAACGACGCCAGGCTCCGCCAGAGTATGACTGCAGAAGCAGACGCAAGGTGTCTCACGAAAGGAAGGCAGTAATAGCATGCCCGGTTTTTGGAGAAGGCAGCGTCCGCGTCCCAGAAGACCTGAGCGGTCGAAACGTGCCGTCGTCTTCGCCAGCTACAGCAGGGTTAAAGACCCACATGCGCGCCAACGCGCTCCCCGCTCAGCGTAGACCCACTCGTCGTCGTCTTCTCCTCCACCGTCGCCTAGTTTCCGTCGTCTGTTGACGCGCTCTCGCCGCCCGGGGATGTCAATCATAACAAGGCGGTTTTCTTTGATACATGGTTATCACAGTAAAGCCAATAAAATCATGAATAAATAAAACTTGCAGCAGCAAATCTGACAAAAAAGTATCATCATCATCACCAGCCTATCTACGCCCACTGCAGGGCAAAGGCCTCTTCCATTAACCTCCAAATAACCCGGTCCTGCGCTAACTGCTACCCAATTTATGCCCGCAAACTTTTTCTCATCTGCCCATCTAACTTTCTGTCGCCCTTTGCAACGCTTGCCTTCTCTAAGTATCCACTGTGTTGCCCTAAATGATTAACGGTTTCTTTCCTTCGCATTACATACCCTGCCCACGTCCATTTCTTCTTAATTTCTACTAATATGTCCTTAACACGTGTTTGTTCCCTGACCGACTCCGCTGCATTCTCGTCTCCTAACGTTAGACATATCATCTTCCGTTTCATTGCTCGGTGAGTCGTTCTCAATTTAAGTTGAACCCTCTTAGTGAGCCTCCAAGTTTCTGCCCCGTAGGTGAGTACCGGTAAGATGCAGCTGTCATATACTTTCTTCTTCAGGGACAATGGTAGGCTGCCACTCAGTATCTGAGAATGCCTGCCGTATGCACTCCACCCCATTCTTATACTTCCAATTACCTCGGCCTCATGGTTGGGATAAGGGGTCACAACTTGGACTATATATTCGCTTACCACTTCCACTGCCTCACCACCCACCTCAATCCGTTCTGCGGTCCCGAGGTTATTGATTGTTAATTTGGTTTTCTGCATAATAATTTTCAGGAGCACTGTTCTACTCTGTTTGTCCTGTGCGGAAAGCATGCTTTGCAATTCGTCCTCCGAGTTACTTTACAAAGCAACGTGATCACCAAATCTGAGGTTACTGGGCTATTCACCATTAAACCTTACTCCCACATGTTCCCAGTTCAATGTTCTGAATACAAAAAATACACGGATGCATAATTAAAAAATAAGAACTACAGACATACCGGAAAAAGGTCACGTCGCAAATGCTTCTTAAAGAAAACGATGCCAAGCTTAATACAAAAATAGAAAAAACGTCACTGTACGCGCTAAATGCTATTTCGTTATATGGGTGCGAGCACGCCTTACCTTAATACCCATGCATAGGCCATTTTTAAGTGCGATGCACTTCTTAAGCGACCCTGAACCTGCGTCC
Source organism: Haemaphysalis longicornis (assembly GCA_013339765.2). Lineage (NCBI taxonomy): Eukaryota > Metazoa > Arthropoda > Arachnida > Ixodida > Ixodidae > Haemaphysalis > Haemaphysalis longicornis. The sequence goes on along the minus strand of CM023451.1, from coordinate 93,688,652 downwards.
ACCGGCGATGTCCGCATAGCATACCCACGTAGGGGATTGGCCAGGAATCTCCTCGTCTTCCTTGGCAACTGGGGGATATGGGCGCGCGCTGCCTGGCCGCTGACATGGCACATACCCACGTGGGGGATTGGCCAGGAATCGGGCGTGAGAAGGGCTAATACACCCACCTAAAGGAGTACTGACACGAAATTTCAAAGCGCAGATCCGCTCTAGCAATCAAGTACAACGACAACACAAATAGGTGTCTGTGAATAAATGCATCTTTCTTTCTTTGTAGTTGTGTGTGTGTGTGATCTGTCTTTCGCGAACATTACGGAACCGCGCAAATTCAACTCGTGCATTCGCACTTTCACATTCTTCCCCTCGGGGAAATGCGGGGAATTTTTTTTCCGACCACTGCATGTGCCATATGGCAGTTACAACTTGCGTGTTTCCATAGCCGCGAGTTAGCATATACCGAACAGGCAACAGCTTCCCGAGCAGGTACACAACGCCGATCGCGTCAGTGTTAAGTCGGCTGGCAATTACAGCGCTCAGCCCGTGCAGCTTTTGCATCGGACGTCCAAACATGAAGGAGCGGTATAAATAACTTCCATACCAATTCAGGATTGTTTTGTTTTGCAGCCCTTCATATTCATAATAAAGCGGGCCCACTTCCAAGTATTTTAGCGTAGGCCGGAAAGGAAAGCTTTCAAAACCAGCTTTAAAGCAGTGTTAATACATCCATAATTGTGCTTTATTACACGGTGTTTCAGCCTTAGGCTTTTATTTTGTTAATCTGAGAGAGTACGTAGAAACGGAAAACAAAAGTTTCAGATGACATCTATGTTCAGGTCTTAATACGTACGACGTGATAGCGTTACTTCGTCGGTGATGAGGCGTTCTGGAACGTAGTTTCTGCGTTTACAATGCATGGCATGCTTTCCAAGCAGTGATGTTCAGTGAAGAATAATACTAGCCGCAATGCTTTTCATGCGCCGTGGCCATGGAAAGAGCCCATCTGCGCTTGTAAAGCCATGTATAGATGCCGGCGTGAAAGGTTGCGGCTGTGGGTGTTTGTTGGTCGAGAAGGCGGCAGTGCCAGTGTTTCAAAGTTTTATTCTCTAGCGTCGCGGCCGACCTAAACTGACTTTTTGGATTGCAAACATAGACGGAAATAGCGAATTTTATTGATTAAGATAAGGGGAATTCGGCAAAGGTGGGAAAATAGATGATTGGGATCTCAAAGGTGGAATGAGAAGTGAATGGCGCAAATGCAGCGGCTCTTTTTCTTGCTCCCTCAATAAGCTCACTATTATCTTCAGGTGACGAGGTAGTCATGGTGCGCTCCAACGTTTCTACGATAATAGAATATGTAATGCTTCTGTTGTTATTCCGCGAGCATGTCTTCAAATATGTCCAGGTTGCACGTTAGATATTGGAGATTTGCTCGTATATAGCAGCTTTATGGTAATGTCGGTCGTTTCCTACAACACATTGTCGCCGAGATGGATTTATGGATATATGTGTTCATTTGTAGCCTCTGCAAAGCTCGGGATTCTTCGGCGCTCAGATCTCCATTTGCCACGGGAAGGGTGATATTCCTAGACGTAGCATAAGGGATCATTCTCTATATTTTTTCGGGGAGCGGAGTCTGCTACTCACGGTAGCAGGGAGCATGGTATACGAATTCGAATGTTTTGTGATCGGATGCGTTCTAATCTTACAGACCACCCTGCCCGGGTGTCAATGTGATGGTAACTGCCAGCCTTGCAGATGGAACAATCTTTTTCACGTGTTTAGGAAATCTACATGCAGGAAAAACCCTATGGCCTTTTGAGAGTCAGTAATTGATGTTTAAGCCGAAATTTGATAGTTCGGAGAGGTGGATCGCCTTCTTTTCGGTGATCGTGAGACGTGGGAGCCTGATGGTGGTTTTCATTTCGTTTTATTTGGTGTGTGTAGATTTCCGTAGCGGAACCTCGGATAGTACGACATCCGTCTCGTGATCATTGCCTGCATTCGGCTTGCTGTTTGTTTTTCTCTTTTTCTAGCTCTTCTCTTGATTAAATTCACAATGTGGCCAAATCGGTGAAGACTAAATTCTTTTTTTTGTGAGATCACCTGTGCCGCTTCTATGTAGAGCCACTTCGAGAAGTGACATCCTGAGCACTTTGCAAGGTGAATTTTACAGGCTATGGCCCCCCCCTCTCCCCGCGGTGGCGCCTGCCCCGCAAGAAGTGTCGTCAGGCTAAAATTATCACGTGACTTCCTGTGACATCACTAGTTATACGTCATAATTACGTCATCTTTTTTGCGCAAACGTCTGGCACGGCGTGGGGTTTACTGCGTGTGTGCCCAATTTTTAATGTGGGATTCGGGCCGCCGTTCCAACCACAAGCCTGATATATCGTTAGGCTTGCGGTTGCCTTGCACATGCGGCTGCCTCGCCGCGCTGTATTCTTGTTGGGAGGATTGCTTGTAATTATTTACAATGGGTATTTTTCATGAACTTGCTGCTGCATGCCTTCGTAAACCTAACTCATCCTATTTTTGAACGCGGCTTTGCCCCGCTTTTCCGATGCTCCTAGAACTGTTTTGTTGCTGTAAAATAAGTTGATAGCTTCATATTGTCTTACAGTTCGCGTGCCATTGGCCTTACGCTCCTGCATTCATTGTCGACTTGTGCCTCACTGTTGGCATGCGAAGTTTGGTTTTATTTCATGAGTCTCGATGATTAAACGTTCGGAGTAGTATTTCCCATTGCGTCGCGTTGTGGCTAACAAGATAGGTGACTTTGATGAAACAATAACGCGAGCGACGCAGTGTCACCGGCGTCAGCGTATGCACGAAGGAAGTATCGTCAAGTAGCGCAGGGCATTGTCGAACGCAGTCTATCCTCGCATGGAGCTTGTTCTACATTCTTTTTCTCGGGGCAGCGCAAGAAGCCCGACTATCCCACGAAAACGATCCGTGCACGGTTCGTGCAGGGAGTGCAGCTCCACTTTCATGGGTGGCCTGGTGAATGAGAGTCCAGCAGCTGCCCGTCCATGGACAGCATCAACTCAAGCTATCGCTGAAACCAGCTGAAACCAGCCGCCGACTGGCCGCCATCCTGTGCAAGGAGGCTCCAGCAACTATGCAAGTTTGAGAGAAGTCAAGCCGATAAGATCGCCGTTTGTGCTGAGCTTGAAAATTGCGTTAAATAGTGCATTCAAGTTTGGTGTGCATAAGGTAAACAAGTGTCACTTATTGCAGATTTATATTTTTCAAATTTGTTGCTTCCAACCATTATTGAATGCGCAGGAAACAACGTTTTGTTTACCTTGAAATTTTCAACAGAGGGTACACGGAACTGCTAGCTAGCAAGTTTATTGGAAGGTTCCTATCTGCTGAAGTGCATGTGAATAGGGGGCAAAATATAGATGTGAGAGCCCTCCACCCTCACCAGTTGATCGTCTGGTAGTGTCTCAATGTCGCTGATAATTTTTTTCACTGCCTTTTAAACCTCTTTAGTCAACAAAACTTTATCCTGAATCTGATCTGATTATGTATTTTGATATGCTAGTTTCTTGTTTACTCTTGTGTTTGGCTTGGATGTCAACATAAATAACCTCCAATAGTTCCATGCCCACTCAGTGGGACAGGCGAACGATGGTGAGAGCTTCTCTCGGAGGCTTACAGGAGATTCACGAATTCTGATTGGCTGTGACATCAATATACCCATCAGGAGCACCCTCCGGAACTCACCTCGGCATTAATACTTGTATTGTCTGCTCTCTATGAGTCTGGGGGCAAAGAGTAAGAGTTTTAAATTGCGAGGAGATATTTCAAGTCCTGTTGATTTTTAAATCTGCGCTGTGTAAAAAACTCTTACAAGTAATTGCTTCGGTGAATATTCTTTGTCATAAGGGCCATTATACAGTGTCGCACATTTCGTTCACTACGATGCCTATCTCAAAACAGCCCAACTGCCTGGAAGCGCATTCTCGGGTAAAAGAAACAGGCATTAAAATTTGTTTAGGCTCATAAGCCTAAAAATAGTTTATGGAGTAAGTCTACGAGAGAATGGTTCTTGTACAGCTTGACATTACCCTCTTCCGATAGTACTTAATACCTTGTGCAGGAACTGGACAAAAGGACACTTGTGTGTATGTCAATGTCTGTTGGTGTTTGTGAACATTCCAGTACAGCTTTAAGGAGTATGTATCGTGGATTGCTTCAACAATAAAATGACTAATGAACGTATTCCTCCTTTGGTATCAATGGGCAGCATGTGAGCATTGATAAGTGCTTCACGGTTGACATTTTTGTTACACAAGAACAGGCTGTTTTGAGGCACACCAGAAACCTTCATGAAAAACACAGGAAAGAAACTTGGCAAACAATCTGCGAGCACATTGACTGTGTTCATCACAGCTCCTTTGCTGGTATTTTAGTACCGTTTATTAGGGATGTGTTTTTTTCCAAAATGTAAACTACCTATACAAGATTCACACATTAAGCCAGAAAGCGAACACGGTGTTTGTCCATGACAAGGGATTCAATCAAACTTCCGTGGATTCGAAAAGTCTGTGAGTAGCTTTATTTCCTTTGCACAGTCTGTGGTGTTAAGTTCCTTTTCTAAACAAAACACCAAGGTTTCTCTGCACGATACACAGCATTAAAAAATACCGAATAAGTAAGTGCTACCTTCTAGCACTACACTAAAGTCCTGCAGAAAACCAAAACCACCAAGTGCAAAGCTCTGCTGGAAAGCCAAAATGTGTGGCTTGTGATACTGCAGATTTGCTGTAAAATAGGCATGTGAATGTATTGCAGTAATGCATAAGTCGTGTAGATATCCTTCCCACCAAGAAATATGACCCAGGTTGGCTGGGTAACAAGACGCTTGAGTGAGGTTACCACAAAATGTTTTATGAAAAATGATAAATACTGTTTTTTATAAATAGCACTTAAAGCTTTACATGGTTTTTACCGTAGTAAAGTGGCGTGTTTGAAACTGGTGGCTAAAACTAAACAAAAGCAAAGCTTCGTACAGCTGCAATTGTGTGAAATAGCAAAAGAGTGGATTGGGCCCTAACTTCAGCAGGCATGCTCCAGCTGGAATGTATGTTTGTTGAGAACAATAATAAAGGCAAGAGAAAAAAGGTGGACTTAGTTGAGTTACCACGAAGGTATTAGTATACAGAATACTTCCCCAATATTTTGAAATAGTTTGGATGCCCTAAGCTTAACCTCACAAAACACCATTAAAGAATGTTACGCCTGCATGGGCACATAAGCTTTAGGGCACAACACACAGTTTGATTTGAACAGAAATAAATAAGGGATTATTAGGTAAGCATCTCATTTATACGTAAATTAGAAAAAGTAGGATTTTTAAGTGAAGCTCGGAAGCATCTTAAATGAAAGGGACGAATGGCTATTGCTACTCATTACAAATTTCAACCATTTTGCTGCAAAGAAACCCATTTCATTAAAGGAATGTGTAATTGAAAGATTGTTTAGAGAAACACAATTTGTGAATATTCCGTACACGTATGCAGAAAGTTATTTTGACACCCCAGCCGAGGACTCCGAGTCGTAAGAGTTTTTTCCTGAGGTTTTGATGATCAAGGTCTGTTTGTTCAGGAACCACCCTTCTCGCTTTGGCCGCCATTCACTGCATTTCTGTGCTTGCTGAGCGAGCTAGCGCACATGAGGAACAACTATAGGCGAAAATACCTCCCGCTCGTACAATTTCTAGAGGCTAAACAATGTTTTCAACGCCTCCCACTGTGAGCTCTCACATTTTTCCCCAAATCACAAAACTGAGTTTTGTGACCAAACGGGCTAGCTAGACCTAATTAGTCGATCCCACACGTTGAATGCCTCGCATAAAAATAGACTGGTCAGCACCTACGCTTTAAACCTTCTTGATACTTAGCAGGGACTCACTGCATATACTATTGCATGGCATTGTGTGGGTGGTGTTGCAACGTTGCCATCCCACCGCTGACAACCAGTTGTTGCATACGAGCAGGCGTACCCGAGCCGAGCCCCACCACCTCCGACATGCCTGTGGTAGCGTGGTGAAGCGAGTGGCCAGCCTATGTTGCTGCCTCGAAGGAGACCAGAAGCTGAAGGCAAACATCACTTGTTTACTTCATAGCAAGAGGTGAACCAAAGCCCGACAAGAACAATGCCCCAACGGGCGAGGTTACAGTACAGGGCTTAAGCAGAGTGACAGCATTGATTCACTGCTCAAGCAGGAATGAACTACAGCGTTTGGGGGGCTTATTTATACGCACAGCTTTAACGGTCAAACAAGCGTTCACTCTAGGTTGTGCACACGACACGAACCGTACAGACACACATAACACTCTTTCCATACTTCGTGAGCGGCCGGTTATAGCGCCGCACGCTGAGTTGCAGAGAGAGGAGAGAGGAGGTCTCCGCTGCGTCCTCCGCGTCCTTCGGGCAAGTCTGCGTGTTGCGTCGGCCGCCACCGAAGTTTGAATCACGCTGGTAGCGAGGCGTCAGCCATTTGACTTTTCCTGACATGTATCGTCGTTGTACACATCCGTAGGTTGCAGGCGTGAGTCACCGACACGGAGGCCTACTCGAAAGGCGCATGTAGTTGAGGCTTCGCCACACAGCCGAAGAGTGCTGCACAAAGCACTGCGGCGTGCTGATTCGTAACAGCTTCTCCACCGGGGGTCCGATATAACGATAGATAAGGGTCTTCAACCGTTGTCCGGAGGGATGCTTTCAGAAAAAAATCTTCGCCAGATGCTTAAATTCATGCCTAGGCTGTACGACACCGTGCTGGAGCTTCACCGGGGTGGGGTGGTCACTGTACGAATAGTGGCCCGCCAAGAACGCCTCTGGCTTGGTCAAGCAAGCAAAAGAATAACTCAGGAAGTCACAACCGCATCGCCGGCAAGTGCGAAGACAAATCCACGGTGAAGCTCCACCAAGCTTTTAGTTGGAATAAAATACGCTGATAAACAACTGCACCAGTTATGTTTTAGCCCAGCAGTAATTTAGACAAGCACAGGAATTTGAAAGGTGACATGTCACGTGATTGTAAATGTCCGACACAAAAAGAAATGCAATCGTAACGGACGAAACCTGCTTCAGGAAAAACAATGCAATTGAGAAAGTCAGGCGTCTACACTCCACTTCTCGCGCTGAAATCCGCGATTTGAGCTCTCGTCATTGCCCTGAGCTTTGCCTTTTTTGAATCGCACCTTAGGTGCACCTGTTCTCGGAAAGCAACGGCGACCGGTCGAGATGACATCGGTGTTATTGTATTGTGCGCGACGGTATTGTGTGTATTGTGTATTGTGTGTGACGGTCCCCACCTTACGGGTTCCGCTGAGTGCCCTCGCCGCTACCAACCCCGCCGGAAGCCGCTTACGTACCCACAGACGGCCAACTCCAAGGCAGCATCCGCCACCAAGAAGGAGGACTTTCCGCCTCTCCTTTACAAGCTCCCCGCCTAGACTGCTGGCATGCACAACGCCACGAAACAAGACGCTGCCAAGAAACATCACCAGGTGAGCTGCACGCGCTCGTTGCCCAGTAGCACTCCGTCTAAACCTCCATTCCTCCCCCACAAGGGCGACCCTCACTTAGAACTTATTAAGGAGCTGCGTGCCATTTGTGCCGCGGTAGCTACCTTCAGGCAGGAGAACGCGGCTCTGAAACGCGAACTTCAACTCTCGAAAAAGCAACCCTCTCCTACGTGTTCTCCACCGAATGAGCCCATACAAATGGATATACAGTCGTCCTCCACCTCCAATCTCCTGAAACCACCGACCCCGCTGCTTCTCCCCCGCCCAAACGCAAGGCTGCCTCGCCTGGCGACTCGCCCAGCGCTTCCACGCGTGATGAAAAGCTAGGAATTCTGTAACTAACAATCGCCGGCCACAAAGAGGAATACCTACAACTCCGCAACATCCTCCTGCAAAATCAGACGGCCCTTCAGTCTACCGTTGAGATGATGCGCCTCGAATTCCGCAACTTCATTGGGTCTCAGGTCGTGGCTCACAATACCCCCCTCCCACCCGCAGACGAGGACGATATCTGAACGCCGTAGGCCATTGGTTGTGTGGCAGTGGAATCGCCGAGGGTTCACCCGCAAGCGATACAACCTTCAACAACTAATTTCAACAGAAGCTACTCCTTCTGCCCGCATCGGTATCCAAGAACCTGGTAAGCACAACAAATTAACAGACTATCAATTACTTCATACTCTCAACAACCCGTAAACAGCGGTGCTTGTTCAGCGCGAAATTCCTGCGGACCATGAAGTTTTCGACAGTACCTCTATTCCGCATGATTTAGTCGTCCTATATCCACCGAAGCGCACTGCCTCTAGGCTATATGTCCTCAATGTCTATAGCAGCCACAAAGCACACACGAATAACTTCAGCGACTTACTCTGACCAAGCGAACGGCTGCTCACCACCCCATTATATTTGGAGATTTTAACGCCCCGCTTACAACCTGAGGTTACACGCGTACAACCAAGAAAGGGAAGCTGCTCTGGGAGTTGGTGCAAGCGCCAAGGCTCGCAGCCGAATCTGACCCCACCGGGACCACTCGGATCAGAAACAGTGCCCAAACCGATACGTCCTCCGACATGACGTTCTCGCACCGAGTCAAAGAACTGAAATGGCACTGCATTCCTCACACTTTGGGCAGTGACCATTTTATGATTCAGTCCACTCTCCAACTTGATACATAACTCGCCCCACGGTTACGGGAGATGCACATGACCGACTTGCCAGCATTCAGGGAGACCTGTCAGGGGCAGGAGCCACCCGATGATGATATGTCGGTTCAGAGTTCGCTTAGTCGCCTTATAGATATTAAGAAAACTCATGGCCTCCGTTTGGACCCGGACATTCCTTCAGAAGCAGTCGACACGCATTTGCAACACCTATGCGAGGCTTAAAAAAGCCTCCAAACTCGATGGCGCCGACAAAAACGCAATCGCCGTCTATGGCTAAAACTACCCCGCCTCAATAAAACGATTGAGCCGAATTCGCCGAATGAAACACAGCAGAATTAGACCGAGCTCAGTGGGGGCAAGTTTGCGACACCGGGGGCAATTTCGCGACAGCATGAGAGGTAACCTCTGCATGCCTCGTACGTGGGCTAATTTCAGGAACATGCTCAACCCAACCCGCTCTAAAACGACTAGCGGAAATCGTCTTACTACAATCATACACAAATTCGACGAAACCAACGAGCAACTTCTATCAAGACCGCGGGACCTATACCTAGCACAGGGTACTCAGGAGCCTCTCCTTGCCTACGGGGGCTCTGAAAACTCAGACATGGACCACACAATCATTGTTTCGGGGGTTCGCGCCGCATTAATCAAAATTGTCCGGGCTCGGCACCTGGGGAAGACGGCGTAACCAACAGGCTCCTTTGCAACCTGGATGATCAATCCATCGAGATCACTGGGAAGGCGGTACGACCGCCCCCCCCCCCCGAATGAAAGCACGCAAAGGTCTCGCTCATTCCTAAACCCGCCAAGCCTCTCGATCTCGCACATCTCCGGCCCATCTCCCTCACCTCTTGTGTAGGAAAGGTCCTTCAACATGTAATTCACGCACGCTTTGTACAGCATCTCACCCACACAGGACAATTCCCCCACATCATGTTCGGCTTTCGGGCCGGACTCTCCACTCAGGACGTTCACCTCCAACTAAAGCACAAAATTATAAATGCCCAGTCTTGTGTAGACTCGGCAGCGATACTCACCCTCGATTTGCGAAAGGCTTTCGACCGAGTCTCACACAAAGCCATTCTGCAAAACCTTACAGCCCTCGCCCCAGGGGCTCATGCTTAGATTTACATTCGCGATTTCCTTACCGATGGCACTGCAGTCCTTCAGATCAACGACCTACGATCTGACATAATACACCTACCCTCAACAGGCCCCTTACAGGGCGCTGTCGTGTCACCACTGTTACTCAATATAGCGACGAATAATCTCCCCCAGCAGTTGAATAACATACCATGGCTTCATCACAGTCTTTATGTCGACGACATCACCTTGTAGACGACCGGGGACAGTGATGGGCACATTGAGGATACCCTTCAACAGTGAGCAGATGTCGTCGCTGCTACGCTCGTGGCATTGGACTTGAGTGCTCACGGGGAAAAAGGGAGCTACTAATCCTTCCTGCTAAACGTGCCAGTGAAGACTCTTCTCCTCCGGTCATTACAATCCAAGTTCACAAACAACCCGTCCCCCATGTGCAATGCCAAAATATCTTAGGCCTATACATACATAGCAACCGTGCTAAGACCACGTTTATAGCACGCCTCACTTCCAAGGTCAATCAAACTACCAATCTCATACATCGTATAGCTACCCGACGTCAGGGGCACAAAGAGACAGAGCACCTTCGGCTGATACAGGCATTCATTATTAGTCGGATCACTTACTCTCTTCCCTACTTGCTCCCTTCGCCTACAGAATTAGCTAAAGTTAATTGTGTAATTACGAAAATTTATAAAACAGCGCGGCATTTACCTCAGACCAGATCCACTGTCCGCCTTGAATCACTTCGGGTCTAACACCGCCAAAGAGTTGATTGAGGCACATCTCTTGAGTCAGCTAACTCGTCTCACAGCCACGCCCTCAGACAGAATGCGTCTCGGACGGCTGCGCCTATTCCTTATCGATCCGCTAATTCCCCTTCCAAGGCCTACTCATGAGCTACTAACGGTGAGACCCATACCACGCAATATGCAACCGACGTTTCATCGAGCGCGCATGGAGCACAGGGCGAGGACGTTAACCAAGCGGTACCCAATCCCCCCCTCCACTGTCTACGTTTACTCTGCGAGATACAGCAGCCGCGAAGCTTATGCGGTAGCGGTCATTAATGGCCCTGACGCCCCTCCGCTTCCCTTACTCTGCACACTCACTCCCTGGCGAGCACGGAAGAGGTGGAAGTAGCCGTAGCCTTGACCCTCAGGCCGCCCCCCTCCATCATTATCTGATATTCCAAAACGGCCATTCAAAATTTCGCCAAAGGAATGATCTCGCCTTTGGCCGTCAAAATCCTTCTTTGAAATGATCCTACCAACTCAGCCGGGCTGGTATGGACTACGGCCCATACGGGTACGGGGGGGGGGAACAAGCAAGCACACAGGGCTGCTCGAGAGCTTACCGTCCGAGCTGATCCTGGCCTTGAGTCCTTCCACGGAGCCCTATCTGCACGCGACAGACTTTTTACCTTCAATGACAAAACCTCGCACTACCGACTCTCCCGCCGCCAACTACCTTCAGCCGCTCCGACCTTCTCCAGTGAAGAGGAACGCCTATGCCGACTCACCCAGATACACACACTCCCCTGCCGATATCGACTTCACCTTATCTACCCTTCTTTGTACCTCACCACTTTGTGCCCCAACTGTGGGTCCCTTGATACGTAAGACCATTGCATGCGCCAGTGCCCCCCAAAACTCATTCCCCCTTTCACAGATAGACAGCACTGGGGGAAGGCGTTGTGCAACTCGGACCGTGAGCTCCAGGCTAAGGTCATCCAGCGAGCTGCAATGGTCACCAGTCGGTTACCACCTCCGGTCACTCACCACCCAGAAAAGCCCCATGGGGCTCAAATAAAGTTTTTTTCTCTCTCTTAGTCCGAGACGTATCTCGAGTGCGTGGAGAAGACTGCCCTAATTTCCACCGCTCGAGCAAGGCGTGCGCTTTCGTTCTCGGCTGTTCCAAGGTCCGCTGAGACCCGGGGCAAAGTGGGAGTACGCCGCTGCCACACTGCAGGCGCGCACTGGAACTGTTCAGGCACATTTTTGGGACACAGTCGGTAAGTGAACCCCGAAGGGTATTTTTGTTCTCTTTGCCGGCTGCGAAAGCTACACTAGGTACGAACTGCCCTGTCTCTGAAGACAGCTAAAACCCCAGGCGACACCGGAATGGCTACGTGCTCGACTGGCCGTTGCTCGACATCGAGTATCTGAGTTGGAGTTGGAACGGTAACGGCCTGCTCAGTTGGGGCGCCGTCGCTACGCTTAGCAGCACCGTAAAAACCATTCAGTGTCTCGACTGCAGGATATGCGCCAGCGTAGCTCGGTTCTGAATTCGCTTCCGGAGAAATTCCTTTTGTTTCCATGGACTCGTGTTGCGTCCCTTCGCTAGCGCCGCCGTTTAACCTTTCCCGTGGAACGTCGTCAGCTTGCGAACTGCGCGCTTTCGGGTCGGCAGCCGTTCTCAAGGCCTTTCGTGAAACAGAGCACTCCCAACACGGCGCTGACACATCTCCGCTCTCAGTAGGGGTCTTACTCTCAGTGTACTGACGTTGCCCTCTGTCGTGAGCCTCTGGAAATTCCCGATTTTTGCTATCTGTCTGAGTCTCGCCATTCCTCTCACAGGTGGTGACACTATCCTTACTTGAGCCCTTCGCAGCGAGCTCAGCTGATTGTTCTCGCGGAAGCGCTTCGAAAATTTGACCGTGTTCGCGTAACAGCTGATCGACCTGTTCGAGAATAATGATCATGATGGTGGTTTCAGTTTATTGGTGAAAGTCTAACAAAGGTAAAGAGCGCCAAAAATAATGTTCGTTGATGAGGACCGATGTGCAGTTAAATACTAATTATCTGAGTAAAAACAAAAGTGAAGCGAATGCATGAAGATGGCTGGTGTATAGGGCCAGTGGTTATTATGCATGGTATGAAAGGAGCTGTAAAAACTTGACGTCTGATAAAAACTGAAAACCACGCTTGTTAGAAAACATTGGGTTGTCAGCCAAGAAGTTCCACGGGTGTAGCAGTATGCGTTCTCTGTACAGTTCAGGATAATGTTTGCGCCGTGTGGTGTCGAGCGGCTTGCACTGAATGAGTATGTGAACTACGGATAGGGCCTCTCTGCACCTGCTTCACTGACCTGACGTTCAGGAACAGTGGACGAGCCCTACTACGCATGCGCCAACTAGACAAGAAAAAACAAAGAAAGCAGCCTTTTCTTCTTGCCGGATGTGACGTCACGATTTAAGAAAACTGGCAGCTGTTGCATGGTTACCTCGCTGGGCTCTTCTCTTCGTGATTTTTGTCTGGCGTTGCTGCGGTGCATATGTGTTTGGCTGGCGATTGTGATGAGGGTGCTCCCGAAGGACGTCTGGAGAGCACTTACGATGGTGTGCAGCATGTGATTGGGACGCTGAGGGTGTGCGGCTGCCTAATTTGCACGTAGTGTGTTACGACGACGAACACGGGCGTTCTGCTTCAGTTCTGCTGCCTCGATTTGTGGGAGTGATGAGTGCGCTCGTGACAAACTTCTGCTCTGCGTTTTATTAGAGCACCGTGTTGAGGCCGCTGGGCGTTTCGTCTCCGACGTGCGAGTGTGCGTATGTCTTCAACTTCAAACGGCACTGCTATCGTGGCCTGCCCCGAACGATCGTTCGCACAAAGCTCTTCTCGCACTTTGCATAGTTGTTGTGGTGTTCGACCTACAAGACAACACTATTCAACCTACGAAGGTGATTCCTGCGCGTCGCTTTGGTTCGTCAAACCCCGTGTCTTCTAATCGCTGCGTGCTGTCATAAGCTTCGGAACATTATATTCAGGAGGTCATGGTCCTGCTGCATATTCTTGTTAAATCATTGCAGAGGGCTCATGGCGCGCAGAAATGAAAAGTTTGTATTTATCCACGTTAGTTTCGTTGGTCTCCAGGGTGTTACTTTCCTGGCGAGCGTATTGATGCGTATATCGCGGCATGGGAGCAGCACAAATGTGTTGACGGATGTGGATGGGCACACGTTGTAGATGTTCTTGGGTGGGTACTATATATCCGAGGAGTTCAAGGGTGTCTCGTCTGGTAGGTGGTTGAGGCGGGAGGTTTGGGAGTGATGACGAGCTTCGTGCAGATTATCTAAGGTATTGTGTACTCCAAGTTTGACCAACTTGCACGTGGGTGTTGAGAGGGCACCGTTCGGTCTGTGAAAATATTGATTTCACCCAGCACCATATATGGTGCCCGCTTGTGCTTCTGCTATAAGCCTTCGTCGTGTTCTGCTTGATCCTACACATTGACAGAGTTTGATAACCGTAGCGGGATCCTGCACCAAATGCCGCAGTTAACATTCTCAAATACGATTTACAGAGAAATATTTGACACTAATTCTTGTAACTTGTTCCTACTGTGGCTACTTAGCCCGTCGCCATGATGCACAGCTTGTACTGAAGGTCACATGCTTTGTTGTTGGTATTTCAATGTATCTTGATGAAACATAGGATAGGCAAGGCACTACCCTAACAGGCGGTGGTGGGAGCATGCCGCATTGCTGACAAATGGAACACAAACTTATTTGGCGCTCCACTCCAAAACGCAATGCACGCCAGCTGGCTGCATGACAGAATTTGATACGACGAGAGTGCTGAAGTTGTATGGCACAAAACACGAACGAGAAATCTTTGAGGCCTATGTGATAAAGATGGGAGACAGGTGCACTATAGATTACTGAATGATTAGTGTGAAGTGTGAAGCAGCTGTAATTGCTTTTTATGTGTGGTGTTAAACCAGTGTCACATTAGAGTTTTGTTTACTTTGTAATCACTCTCATAGGGAAATAGAGCTTCCTTGATGAAGCTCTTTACTCCTTTCCTTGAGTCATGCTTGACATTTGTCCAAAATGCCCACGATTAAGTCCCAACTAGCATGCGTATCTACCTTCATTCAGTTCGCTATTTTGATGCCTATTTAAGCACAAAACCCAGGGATCTCCGCTACTAATGACTCATAAGAAACCCTTCATGCCTGCCACACTCACCTCTACCCCCATGCTTCCCAGTAACCCTGTCTCCTCTATCAAGAAGGATGTATCACACTTCAAATACACTAGGACGCATACAAATGCTAGCGATATTCTACCTCATCTGAACCTCACACGTTATTAAACTACAAGGGAATGAGTCGGTATGCACTGCTAACCTCAACTTTACTAGTCAGGGATTTAGAGAAAGCAGAAAAGACCCGCCAGATTCCCTCAACGACCCATAAGTCCAAAGCCATTGTACAGATGCCTACAAACCCAAACATACTACCACACAACATATTGTCACGTGGATATTTATCAAGCAGCGATCCCCTGCTTGTGGTATGCGTGATCGCCGTGCAGTGTTCAATCCCCAGCGAGTGTTGCCTTCCCGCTACTTCCCAGCCAGGTATTCGCAGACGATGCCGCAAGTGTGTCGGTCCACTGCTCGCGGGCCAGAGCGATTCAGCCATCTTCGCTGAGACTCGCCGTGCTGCCTGTACTCTTCGGGGTAGCGCTACGCCAATTAATAGGTGCATCTCCATCCTGTTGTCTACACCTCCGTCTACTAAGACGCAACACTGGTGGAGGAGCCCCGGGTTTTCGGATGCCTGGTTCTCTGTCCGGCACCAGCCCAGAAAGGCCTGTCTCATAACACGCCGGTTCATCGGAGCAGTCGGCGCAAGCTCGGTCTCTCTCCTGAATTACCGGGCCTTTCCAATGTCCGCACCCGTAAGGCCCCTCAATCTCCCATTATGGCCGCACCACAGGTGGTAATTCACCAGCATCGCGAAAACAATAAATTCCACGGGGATGCCTTCGAGGACGTGGAAGACTGGGTTGCTCACTTCGAGCGTGTTGCCGTTTGTAATCAGTGGGATGATGAGCTCATACTGCGGCAGGTGTACTACTTGGAAGACGGCGCTCGCATTTGGTACGAGAACCATGAGGCTACATTCACGACGTGGACCGACGTCCACCAGGAGCTTCAGGAAGCCTTTTCCGACCCGGATCGTCCTGAGCACGCGCTGCGGTTGCTGGAGACGAGAATGCAGAAACCCAAAGAAAGTGTCAACATGTTTGACGAGGACATGGCACGCCTTTTTCGCCGCGCTGATCCTGCCATGTCGGACGCGATAAAACTTCGCTACTTTATACACGGCGTCAAGGAGCAGCTTTTTGCCGGCCTTGTCCGAAACCCGCCACGCACTGTGCAAGAGTTCTTCAGGGAGGCCACGGCTATCGAGCGGGCTGTGCAGGAGTGAAGTCGTCAGTATTCTCGGAGGTCCGCCAACGCTCCCGTTACCACTGCTAGCCTGACGACCCACGACAGCTCTTTGCGGGAGCTGATCAAGTCGATCTTGTGCGAAGAGCTAGGCAAGCTTGAAATTGCGACTCCACAGCCGACACCCTCCGTGGCCAGGATTGTGCGTGAGGAGCTGCGCCAAGCATTCTCGCCTCCCGACCCGCCCGTGCGAGAGAGCCCCGCAAGCTACGCAGCAGCCATGCGTCAGCAGCCACCAAAGCTGCGACTGTCCCTTTCTGTCAGACACCCCCACCTGTACAGTCGTGGCCCACTTCGCAGGCGAACTTCTCACTGACCCGGGTTCGCAAAACGGATTTGTGGCGCACAGCTGACTGGCAACCCCTGTGCTATCACTGCGGTGAGCCTGGCCACGTCTACAGACGGTGCCCCTACCGCGAGATCGGACTACGTGGCTGCTCTCCGGCTGCTCCTCCTCCCCGTCTTGGCCAGCGGCTGACCGAAATCGCCGACTACCTCTCCGCACGCAACACCACGTCGCCTACTCGTCGATCCCGCTCACCTTCTCCGCCACCGCACCTCCCGCCGACCCGTCGCGCCGCTCGAGGCGACCCCGACGTCCGGTTTTCCAGCCCCCAGCGGGGAAACTACACGAAGCGACCTCGGGAGGCAAGGTTGCTGATTGCAGAAGCTCGGAAGACATCCCACCGCCGCCGACGTCAACCAATGGTTTTGCCGCGACCACTCGACGAGAACAAAGCGCCCATAGAGTATTGCCGCTGTGTAAGCACACGACGACAATGATCCTTAACGCCGACGAAGGCGCTAGTGCTGAGCTCAGCGCAACCATCGACGGGCATGAGGTGACCCGCTTGCTGGACACCGGAGCAGACTATTCTATCGTGAGCCAGCAATTTGCCGAGCGGTTTGCGCAAGGTAAAGACTCTGTGGGACGGGCCTCAGTTTCGGTCCGCCGGAGGCCACCTGATAACACCAGCCGGCAAATTCACGGCCAGGATACGTCTAGGAGACACTGACTTTGTTGGCACTTTTGTCATTCTACCTCGGTGCTGCAAAGACGTAATCTTCGGCATAGATTTCTCGCGGGAATACGACGCCTTTATATACATAGGCGAGGGCAGGGTGAGCCTATCGACGCACCTGCTCCATTACAGCCTGCCGATTAACCGACGTCTACCGCTGCGTATCGCCGCTGACGACGTAAGTGTGCCGCCACGATCCTGCGCGTTTGTCGCAGTAGAGTGCGACGATCCTTGCACTGCCGATGGCGTTGCCGAGCTGCACACATCGCTCATTCTCGACCACGGCTTTGCCATCGCGAGAGGCCTGCAGCACCTGTCCTGTGGCCGCGGAAATCTCCTGCTCACCAATTTCGCCAATGAACGCCAGCACATTCTGAAAGGGACTACTGTACCCTTCTTTGAAGCTGTCGACGACACAGAGGGATGTTTTGTGCTTCAAACTAGTGCCACCGCAACAGCCAGCACTAAACTCGCAATAGACGTCAGCACCAACCTGTCATCAGAAAAACGCCGAGCGCTCCTCGACCTACTGAAACAGCATGCGGACTGTTTTTCCTCTCCTCCACGTCAGGTGTCCGTCAGACGCATCTGACAAAGCACAGAATAATTACCAAAGAAACGACGACGCCCATCCGTCAGAGCCCGTACCGTCAGGGCCCCAAGGACCGAGATGCAATACGGCGGCAAGTACAGCAAATGCTTGAAGACGACGTCATCGCAACGTCGAATAGTCCTTGGGCGTCGCCCGTAGTTTTTAGTGAAAAAGAAAGATGGGACATTACGGTGTTCTGTGGACTACCGCAAACTGAACGAGGTCACCAAAAAAGACTCCTACCCGTTGCCTCGCATTGACGACTCCCTCGACAGACTACGACACGCGCGCTATTTTTCGTCTATGGACTTAAAAAGCGGGTATTTGCAGATCGAGGTCGATGAACGGGACCGCGAGAAAACCGCTTTCGTGACGCCTGAGGGACTGTACGAATTTAAAGTGTTGCTGTTCGGGTTGTGTTCCCCTCCAGCCACTTTTCAAAGACTGATGGGCACCGTGCTGTCGGGCCTAAAGTGGCAAACTTGCTTGGTGTATCTGGATGACGTGATCGTGTTTTCCACCACGTTTGAAGAACACCTCGAACCCCCCACGTCCATCCTCGAGGCAATACGATCCGCCGGACTTACGCTAAAGCCTGAGAAGTGTCATTTTGGGTACGAGGAACTCCTGTTACTCGGCTATGTAGTTAGCAGCGCTGGAGTTCAACCTGATCCTACTAAGACTGAAGCGGTATCCGAGGTCCCTGTGCCAACCAACAAGAAAGCCGTGAGGCGCTTTTTGGGGCTATGCTCCTATTACGGAAGATCTATACAGAACTACGCCCGCATTGTAGCTCCGCTGACCAACTTTACACGGGATGATGTCACGTTCCTTTGGAATGACGACCAACAGAGGGCGTTCGACGATCTGAACCAGCGGTTGCAAACACCTCCTGTCTTTTCCCTTTAATTCCCTTTAAAATTCCGTGTTCCCCCTCTCCCCCCAAGAATAAATAAAAATAAAGTGGGGAACCATACCCGCTCCATCAAGGCTATGGCAGGTTTAAAGCCAATATAAAATAAATAAACGGGGCTAAAAGCCAAACTTTCTTTTTTTTTTGATTGAAGAAAAGCCAATTTGCAGGGTTTAAAAAAAACTACTTTCCCACGTTCTATATGCTCGGGCAGCAGGTACATGAAACGTGAGAATAGAGTCGGCAATCAAGGATGTGATTGAAAGGAAACAAAGAAAAACAGGTAGCAAAATGTCCTAATTGCGAAGTGCAGTTGAAAAATGTGGTAGCTAGCAGCGTGGAAAAAAAACCCAGATAGGCAGCAGAGGAGAAAAAAAAACACGAAAAAAATACAAATACATATGGTGTTTCACTTACAAAGTTCGCCACAAATGTCCATCTAGAAGTAGCTGTTTTAAAATGAAAGTCCAGTTCGGGTATTTCCCGTTCACGAGAACATCTAACTGCGACGCCCTGCTGAAACACCGCATACATTATGCACAGTACCCCCTAATTACAAAACGAAGCACCGCCGGGGCACTGTAAAGGTAATAAATAGAAAGTCACTGGGTCCAGCGTAAACACTGCAGCACTCACTGCCACTCACTGTCACATGGTACACGCGATAAAAAAACGATACCACGCTGAAGAAAGGTACGAATTGCCAAGGGAACAGTACTCCAGAGAGAACACGTGTTTCCTGTCATGTGCACACAAAACACAACTTGAGGAAACAAAATAAAAAAAACAAAAGAAAGAAAAAACACGCACTGGAGAGCCGCACAGATCACAAGTGACATGTTGGGCCGCAGGAATGCCCAGGCTTGTAGACGGTACGGCGCCGATGAAGGACCATTGGAGACACACCGGCATCACACGTCGGGTAAGGAACGGGAAATGAAGTCGACGAGCTTGATTAGGATCTGAATGGCTTCAGAATTATCTAATAGATGCCGAAGGTGTGGTGGTTCAAGTGGTGGCCGCACAATGCGAAGCAGTCGTTGAATGTGTGATGACGTTTTTGAACAATGCGTCAGATAGTGAGAGACGGAAGTGGCGGCTGCACGGCAAAAACACAGGCAGTCTGGCGTAAGTTCGAGGCGGAAGAAATAGTGAGGGAATCGGCCATGTCCAGTTATAAGGTGAATAAGTTTTTTAGACGGCGGAAAAGAAGCAGGCAGATTGAGAACACTCGGCGTCCAGCGGAATAATTATGTGTCACTCTTGTTCGACGACCACACCTTCTGCCACAATAGGTGACCTGCTTTCAATTGCGACGAGTGGACCATATGTTTGGATATTTTCCCGCACACATCCTGTCCTCTCGTAGCAGCACTTCGCGCGACTGCGTCGGCGATTTCATTTCCCCACACGTTAGAGTGCGCTGGCACATGGTACAAGGCCAAGGAGACCGAGCTCGAGAGCAAGAGAATGTCATGTTTCAATTGGTGGATTGTGGAGGACTTATTGAAAGGATGGTCGAGTGCCAGAAGTACAGAAAGACTGTCAGAGTATATGACAGGAGAGGAAGGCCTACTGTCCAGGAGGAACTCGATGAGTTTTTGCAGAGCTATCACTTCAGCGTCAAATGATGTTGTGGGAGAAACTAAACGGAACCTTCTTACGGCGTGCACGCGATCGGGCCCGTTCAGAATGACAAAGGCTGCTCCAGCCGCAGTGGGTGTGTGGGAACCGTCTGTGAAAGCGTGGAGAGCGGAGAGATGAAGTTGCTGGTTCGCCTCCGCGCTCGTCAGGCGGCCACTTCGGACACGAAGACGTCGCGCAGAGTGAGTGGCGAGACTGATGGGAAGGTCTACGTCGGCATGTCTGAAGGAACCCGAGTGGAATGTGATTGATTGTCGATGATGAAACAGTAAAAAGATGCGCACAGCGATGTCAAGGTGAATGTGTAACGGGAGCGCATTGGCGATGACCTCGAGGGCTGCTGTCCTCGTCGTGGTGTAAGCTCCCGTGATCGCGAACAATGATGACCTAAGCAATGAGTGAACTCGAGCTTTTAGACTATGGTTTATTTAAGTGCCACCAAGCGGGAGCGGCGTAGGAAATTGCAGGAAGGACGACTAGATGATGCAGTTGACGCAGATGAGAACGGTTGACGAGGGTGTGCATGCGTGCAAATCTAGTGAGCGAAACAGCCATTTTCTAAACAATTGATTTTAAATGGTTGGTGTGGGCCACAAAGGTCAAGTGGTTGTCAAATACAACTCCTAGCAGTTTCATTTCGGTGACTTGATTGAGGGTTACACCATGAAGTCTGATGGTAGGCTTCCGTATCGCACCTCGGTCACCTCTTGAAACGCGGAGGCACGAACATTTGGAAGGGTTTAGCATTAGCTTCGCCTTCTCTGCCCAAGTAGTAATCTTGGACAGCGTTTCATGGGCAAGGGCTACTAGTTTACGACGCGTGCGCGCGTGAATGACGATAACCGTGTCATCTGCGTAGGCCTGTAAATACGTGTCTTCCGGCATAGGAATGCAGTCCATGTCAAAAATATAGGCATTCCACAAAAGCGGGGTAATGGGAGAACCTTCAGGAGCCCCTTTGTTGTGAAGCGGGTAATGTTGCCTGAGAACGCCTCGTAACGGACGGTGCGCCCTTAAAGGAACGATTTTAGCAGATCATAGATGTTTCGAGGGCACTTATGTGTGCGAAAAAAGTACAAAAGTCGGGGATGCCAAATAGTGTCAAATGCCCCAGTGATATCAAGGGATATAACAAGAGACAGACCACCATGGTCTCGATGGTGTTGTAGACGGCTATGCAAATCAAACAAAGCGGTCGTTGTGTTGTGTCCCAAGGTAAAGCCATACTGATGTGGATTTCGACGAAAACGCCATTTTCGTCGAGAACGCCATCACCATGCTCCATACCGACGCCAGTAACGTTGGACTCGGAGCGGTTCTTCTGCAGTTGCAAGGCGGGCCTCAAAAGCGTGATAGCGTACGCCAGCCGAATGTTGTCCGCTTCGGAAGCCAACTACTCGGCCACCGAAAAGGAGTGCCTCGCCGTCGTTTGGGCAGAACCTAAATTTCCACCCTACCTGTATGGCCGTCCATTTACAGTGGTCAGTGACATTCACTTAATCTGCTGGTTTGATGAGCCTAAGAGACCCGTCTGGTCGATTGGCTCGATGAAGCCTTCGGCTTCAAGAATTCGAACATCAAAGTCATGCCGACGCCGATTGTCTCTCGCGAGCACCAGCTTGCCCTGCGTCGGCGAATGACTATACCGACGACGACGTTTTTGTTGGAGTGCTGGACACATCCTCCGTGTCAGAGCAGCAACGGGGGGACTCCGAGCTACGGCCGCTGATTGATTTCTTGGAGGGACGTTCGCCCACAGTGCCGCGGGTGTTTTCAAGAGCGCTGTCATCCTTCAGTCTCCGTGGTGGTGTCCTGTATAAAGCGAACTTTTCTCCGCGTGGCTGAAGCTAGCTGCTTCTTGTACCTGCAGTACTTCAAAACGAGGTTCTGCAAGCTTGCCACGATGAGCCGACGGCGGGTCACTTCGGCTTCACCCGTACCCTGACTAGGATCCAGCAGTCATACTACTGCCAAAACGTTCTGCAGCCGTACGACGGAAAGCGCCACCACTCTGGCCAGCGGGCCTCCTGCACCCTGTCCAAATCCCCGAGAAGCCGTTTGAACAGGTCGGGATGGACCTGTTGGGACCATTTCTGACGTCTTCCGCGGGAAACAAGTGGTTTATAGTCGCTACCGACTACCGCACTCGGTATGCCGAAACAAAAGCCCTCCAAACAGGAACTGCATTCCAGGTTGCCAAGTTTTTCATTTACAACATTGTTCTCCGGCATGGTGCCCTGGCCATTGTTATTACAGACAGAGGCAAAGCGTTTACTGCTGGGCTCGTCGACGCAGTGATGCAACTGAGCGGTACAGCACATCGGACCTCAACAGCGTACCACCCACAGACAAACGAGTTGACTGACGGGTTGACATTGTTCTCCGGCATGGTGCCCTGGCCATTGTTATTACGGACAGAGGCAAAGCGTTTACTGCTGGGCTCGTCGACGCAGTGATGCAACTCAGCGGTACAGCACATCGGACCTCAACAGCGTACCACCCACAGACAAACGGGTTGACTGAACGGCTCAACAAAACAATAGCGGTTATGCTGAGTATGTACACCGACGCTGAGCACAACACCTGGGATGCTGTATTGCCATAACGTGACATTCGCTTACAATAAGGCTCAACAAGACACGACCCGGATGACGCCGTTCTTCCTCCTTTACGGCCGTCCTGTGACCACTATGTTGGACGCAATTCTGCCTCACGACACCAGCAACGACAACATGCAGCTAAATGAGTTTACGGAACGAGCGGAAGAGGCGCGTCAAGTGGCGCGCTTACGAACAACGCAGCAACAGCGCTACGACACGCACCGTTACAACCTCCGTCACAGGACTGTCGTTTTTAAACCCGGCGAACGAGTCTGGGTATGGGCTCCTGTTCGACGTCGAGGACTATTTGAAAAGCTCCTCAAACGCCACTTGGGTCCCTATAGAGTTTTGAGCCAACTTAGCGGCGTAACCTATAAGGTTGTGGACGACGGAATCGTTTCTCAACGCCAGCGTATCAGCCGCCCTGACGTCGTTCATGTCGTGCGCATGAAGCCCTACCTGACACGTTGAGGGACAATGCCCCGAGCGCATTCATTTTTTTTCCAGAGCTTTGCACGCATCGGGACAATTATCTCTCGATGGGGGGGGAAATGTCACGTGGATATTTATCAAGTAGCGATCCCCTGCTTGCGGTATGCATGATCGCCGTGCAGTGTTCAATCCCCAGCGAGTGTTACGTTCCCTCTCCTTGCCAGCCAGGTGTTCGAAGATGACGACGCAAGTGTGTCGGTCCACCGCTCGCGGCCCAGAAGATTCAGCCATCTTCACTGAGACGCGCCATGCTGCCTGTACTCTTCGGTGTAGCGCTACGCCTAATAAATAGGTGCATCTCCATCCTGCTGTCCACACCTCTGTCTACTAAGACGCAACAATATTACCCAACACGTGCCCCTATGAATGCCCACCCTGTAAAGGGAAGAAGGAGATAGTACAAGGAAGACAGAGAGGTTAACCATCCAATCAACTGCACCCAATGCTTTTCAATGATTTCAAATAAATGCGTCAAACTTACATAATGAACACCTTACGGCATTTTTAACGTTCGTTCATGAACTTATTTGTATAAACTTATACACATATACTGAACTGACCAGGCAGTATATTTGAAGGTGTGCGAACATTCACAAGTTACCTGACTCCAGTCTTCCCCTGGATGCCGACATGGATCTAGAAGCAATGGAAGATGGCCACGCAGTGTACAACGCAGGAAATAGCCATGGCTTCATCGAGGTCCTGTCGAAAGCGCAACGTCGACGCCAACGTGGCTTATCTACAAAAGGAAGTCCGCAGCGAGCCCTAGCTCAAGCAAATGCCACTACAGCCTCTACGTCAGCACGTAAGGCGTCCATTCGTCCTCAACCCCTACCACCGTGACGACTTCAAGCTGGTCTTACGACCTCAAGGGGGCCTTCGTCTCGCGGATGTTCAACACGCAGAAATCTCCATTGCCTTACTCAATGCCATAGGGACTACTTGGCGACAGGCGAACCTGAAGCTACGTACTGACACGACCCAGAATATGGCTACAGTAAGCACACCTTCTGCGGAGGCCGCTCGTGCTCTAAGCCAAGTTAAACAACTCACTATTGGAGCTGCCATCTACCAAGTGTCCCTCTACGGCTTTGCACCAGACGACTCAATCAAGGGAATTATCCGTGGGGTACCCCTTCGTTTCACAGAGCAGAAACTCCTGAACCACCTGGAGCAGCAAACGCACGACGAGATCTACGCAGTGCGCAGATTTGGCCAAAGTACAACGGTCATCCTTACTTTCGCAGGACCAAAGTTACCTTACCATGTACGACTCTAAGGGGCCGAATACCCTTGCTCCATATACAAGAAGACAATTCATGTGTGTTCTACATGTCGTGCGATTGGACACCGTTCCACAGCCTGCCCTCAACCGACGCCTCAAGTTTGCCATCAGTGCGGTATTCGGGACCCTGTTCCAGACCACCCGTGCTCTCGCCCCTGTGGCCTCTGTGGTGGCCTTCATCTCTCCGGCTCCCCTGGTTGCACACAGCGCTACGCGGAACCGTATATTGTGCGTCAACGAAGGCCTCGACAAGCCAGAGCGGGAAGCCGGGAGCCAGCGCGCGACTCCTCTTTGACACGAGGGCGACGCCGGCAGCGGTCTACAACGCCGAGTTCGAGACTGCGTAGCAAGTCCAGCAACCGAGGTTCTCGACTAGAGAATACCGGGAAAACTGGCTCAAACGTGGACACAAAACAAGTCAGCTGGGCACAACGGGTGTCTCCCACAGCTCTGACCTCAACCCCTCCTTCCAACTTAAATTATAAGTCTGCCACACCATGTCAGGGTTGCACTGAACTACTATAGCTTCTTGAATAACAAAAATCAGTTATGTCAACTCTTCAATCGCGTCTTGATGCATTAGAACTCACTTAGGGTACCGTGACCGAAAAACGCAAGAAACCCAACCCACAGCCCCCCCCCCCTTGACTTCCGCTCCCCCCCCCCACGCCACAAGAAACCCAGACCGCAGAGGGCGAACCCCAATCCGACAAGTCCTCATGGTTCCAGTCCATGTTAACCAAGCTTGATGCACAACTTGGCTCCTTAAATCAAGAAATTCAAAACTCGCTACGAACCGAGCACCTAAATTTCCGCCAAGAGGTAATGTCTCTTCCTGCCCTCTCCGGTCATTTAGCGACCCGCCCTGATGCCCTGTCCGGCCAGCTAGAGAGCTGACCTGATGCCGGCCCCATTCTTCAAGATAGACCTGAAAGCACGGGCTCTCGCTCCCACCGCCGACCCGCCCCTTATGCCAGATCCGTCGACCCCAAACCCTCCCACTCATCCTTGATGACCACGACACAGCTTAACAAGCACGCCATTGCGCTCCTGCAGTGGAACTGTCGAGGCTTCAAGAACAAATCAGGCTCTTTACAACAATATATAAACCCTCTCGATCCCCCACCTGATTTCATCGCTGTCCAAGAAACGAACGGACTCACCAAGCTTCCAGGCTATATTAGCTATTAAGACCCATCTAAACGAGCCACAGCCACACTCATCCGAAATTCAATATCCTCTGTACAGCATTCCACGCCACAAAAAGGGTGCGAACACACACTATTGGAAATTTTATCGCCATCGACCAAACTTAAATCCAATCTCTTCATTCTCAACATCTACTGCCGGCCCTCCACCAAGAAACCTGACGTTCAATCTACGATACAGGATGCTGTCGGCCTAGCTGGCTCCCGTCCGGTACTTATTCTAGGAGATTTCAATGCCCACCATACAATTTGGGGCTACAAGTACAGCACGAAAAGGTCCGCAAGTTGCCTCAACCATTGAGCAGCTTAATCTCACCATCCTGAATGACCCAAACACACCGACCCGAACTGGCACCAGTACTTGCAGGGACACCACCCCAGACTTGTCTTTGTTGGCTGGCCAGCTCGATGTCACGTGGTCATCCACCCACACTAACTTAGGCTCAGACCACGACATTATTCACCTCCTGTTGCGTACCCGGAACTATAAGGCACGATTAGGAAAAACTCGGATTACGAACTGGGATAATTTTCGGAAGGCGCTGTGCAGCCATTCGCCAAATCCCGATCAGTCCTACACTGCATGGATAGACAACCTTCTTCAGACAGTTCACTCTCATACGCGAGCTGTAACCACGACTTACCAGACCCCTTGTGTGGATGCGAGGTGGCTGCACCTTTGGGAAGCATGCCTTAGCCTTGCCCGTAGATAGAAACGCCAGCGCCACAATCGGAAGCTCCGTAGGAGGATATCTCTTCTCAGTCAACAGGCGGCGCAGTATGCACGGTCGTTGAGCAAAGAAAATTGGCTGCAGCTTTGCGACAGCCTCCAAGGCACTCTGACCTCCCGCAAAACCTGGAACCTACTTAGGTACCTTATTGACCCCCTAAACAGCAAGGGGGAATCAAATCGAAACATGGCCCGCACTCTTTACGCTTACCCCGGCACTCCAAAACACCTCATTCAAGTCTTAACGGCTAAATACCTCCAAACAGAGATACTATCCCCGCCGCCAACCTACTCTGGTACTCCCAATGTAGATTTAAACCGAGATATCCAACTTTTTAAACTGGAAGCAGCCCTGGCGGAATGCAAGAAAAGCAGTGCCCCGGGTCCTGACCAAGTAACCTATAGGCTCCAGGCCAATTTAGGTGATGATGAACTTGCCATCTTGCTTTAACACCTCAATGAATCTTGGACATCTGGGTGCCTACCTATTCAATGAAAAACTCCTTCCTAAAGCAGGCAAATTCCCACACATAGAGAATCTCCGGCCTATTTCTCTTACCTCTTGCGTGGGGAAGCTATTGGAACGCATTATACTCAAAAGGCTGCAGCCATACCTTGAAGACACCAACCAAATGCCCAAAACAATGTTCGGCTTTCGACAACATCTAAGCACCTAGGACATTATGTTGCGACTCAAAGAAGAGGTAATTGCATCTGCCACTCGCCGCTCACCTCGAGCCATTTTGGCCCTCAACCTAAAAGGGGCCTTCAATAACGTTGCGCACGCAGCGATTCTCTCCCGCCTTAATAATACTGGCTGTGGCAACCGAATTTATTCCTACATTTCAGACTTCTTCACAGGCCGCCAGGCTGTGCTCAAAATTGGAGATATAAAATCCAAACCAATCTCTCTTGGCAGTCGGGGTACACCGCAAGGCTCGGTATTGTCTCCACTCCTCTGCAATGTCGCTTTTCTGAACCTACCAAAACAGTTAGAGCAGATTCGAAATCTTCACCACGCACTGTATGCAGACGACATCACCCTCTGGACTGACACAGACTCTCTCGGTGGGCTGCAGGACACATTGCAGCGTGCAGCCGAAGAAGTCAATAATTACGCCCAAGCTTGTGGCTTAGATTGTTCACCGCAAAAATCAGAACTTGTCATCATCTGGAAACACCCCCCACGACACAACGTCGAGCCCATCGAAATATCTCTTGACGGCCATTCGATCAAACCTAGCCACTCACTCAAGATATTAGGCCTTGCAATTCAAGCCAATACCCGAAACGACTTTGCCTTGTCAAAATTGCGTAATATGTCAGCTCAAGTCGTGCATATGATTAGGCGGGTCACTATCCGGCATCGAGGAATGAAAGAAAAGAACACAATGAGACTAATTCAAGCTTTCGTCATTTCTCGCCTCACCTATGTCGCTCCATACATGGCCCTAACCAAATCCGACATTGAAGTACTAAACAGGATTTTTCGGAAGGCATTTAAACATGCACTCGGGCTCCCTATGAGTACATCAACAACCAAGCTTCTTAAAGGGGTCTTCACAACACTATTGAGGAACTCATTGAAGGTCATCTCGCAAGGCAGTGCCTCCGTCCGACACACACTCCATCAGGCCGCTTTGTTCTGCAATGCATCAACTGGCCCTGTGCAGAACAAACCCACCTGGCCCCTTTGTCAGACGAGTGGCGTAAACATATCTCTGTACGACCCCTACCAAAGAATATGATCCCCAACCTCCATCCCGAGCGCAGGACCGCGCGCAGCCAAGCACACGAACGCTTATATGGCAATCGCTCTTACGTATCCTACACCGATGCGGCGAGCTACGCTGACAACCAAACCATGGTTGCAGTAACAACAACCAGAATCCATTTAACTTCATGCGCATCCATCCGTACGACATCCCCACGAGACGCTGAAGAACTCGGCATTGCCTTAGCCCTCCTCCAATGTTCCAGCAGAGTCACCATCACTGACTCTCAAGCAGCCTGCCGCAGTTTCCATTCAGGGAGGGCTGCACCAACGACCCTGCGGTTACTTCAGCGATACCGTCCATCTCACCGAGTGGCGATCGTTTGGACACCTGCCCATGCCTCTGTAACGGGCAACAAATTTGCCCACCAACAGGCTCGCGAACTGGTCTACCGAGCCCCAGAGGTCACCGCAGCTCCGACGCCACTTCTCACCTATCAGGAAATTACCCAATTTTACCGGACCACCAGACAAAAATTCCCGTGCCCTCACCCATCCCTCAGCAAAACTCAGAAAATAACAATCCGACAATTACAAGCAGGCACGTACGTTCACCCGGTTCGAATGAATTTATTGTTTACCACGCAGTACTCCGCGCTACGCTAGTTTTGTCCACAGCTAGGTACACTCCAGCATATAGTTGTGGAATGCGCTCACAACCCAGCCCTACCACCCCTCTCCACCTGTTCCTTTCCTGAGCTGTGGGAGAAACTGTTGACCAGCTGTCAACTGGAGGACCAAACTCTCCTGGTGACACGGGCCAAGACGGCGAGGGCAACGCATGGATTCCCGGAATAGGGTTCCACTCTCACATTTGAGCTCATTAAAATGTTTTGTCTCTCTCACAAGTTAGAATACTTTGTGAATACTCATTCACGTATGTTTGCCGTACGAACACTTAATTCCGTCTGGTCCGGGTTTCCCAGGAGGTGCTGTCGAACAAGGAATTCAAGCCGTGCGAAGTAAGCGCGCAATGGACGCCAAGCTTCGCCAAAACAGTCCCAACACCGTCGGTAAAGCAGACGACAAAGACGCCAAAGCCGTCTCGCCCGCCAAGGTGAGCACGGGGTACACTGGGTCGTAGCGCCTTATCGCCGCGCCATCTACACTGTGCTCCGTGAGTGAAAAGCGCTTTCCGCCTCCCCAGCGGCGTTCGGAGCTTCTTGCCCCGCACGACACAAAAGAAGCCAAGGCTGGTAGAGATAGAAAGCTTTGTTTTAAAATTTTAAGCCACAATTTACTTCACTCGAAAATGAATACAAAAATTGCGTCAAACTGCCAGATTTTCAGTAGTCTTCTTCGCTACTATTCTTGAAGGGGAAAACAACGTACTGGGTTGTACGCGGTAAATATGTGGGAACACCGAAGATTACCATCCTAGCTATTGTTGGTTTGTACAACAAGTTTACCAGAACTTGTTGCTGAGTGAGTTGCTTCATGCTTCAAGAAAAAGGGAAGCGTGACGTTAAACACTGGTGTGCGAAGACAAGATATCCACGGCCGCAGGCGCCCGTATCTGTCGTATCTTGACTTCGTCGAAGTACGTTTCGTTGCGTTTTTTTAGAGCTACAGCTTTCGCGGTGGCATATTACCCGCTGAGTCATACGTTCCTTGGACTCCGGCATCACCAACGTTAAATGCCAACACGCACTGCCTGCTCTTTCAGCAAACACGCAGATGCCAGATCTCACGGGTACCATAAACCAGAGGAGGATTTCAGCTACCTCGCAGCTCGTAGACCTGTCAATGCGTAGTGAACAAAGCAAATTCAAAAAACCGCTGAAGAATTTAATTGTCATGCCAAGCCCAAGCCCCAGAGCTGGGGTCTTCCCATACCTACGCCCCCCCCCCCCCCCCGACGACACCGATTCCCATGTGCAGTTTCCTCTCTAATATACTTAGTAAGAAACTCTGGCTAGAGAACCTGGGTTTCATGTTCGGGCCCTTTTGTAGTACAATGTCACATTTTGGCGCCGGCATCGGTTTCGTTGGCTGGGGCGCTTTAGGGTGATGGCGCAAGTTTCAGGAGCAGCAGGACACCATATCTGCCGATGCAACGACTACTGACGGGGCCCCCCCGTACAACAGTTTTTACTGCGCAGGCGCGGCATCTGCTAAAATCACGTATCTGTTTCGTGTCTGCTGTAATATATGGTCCTCATTTCGCAATCGAGTTTCTGCTCTGCCGTATTCAAGGTTCTGGTCGAACCCTCGTATCTGGCTGCAGGAGTAGCAGTTTTCTCTTGGCAGCGGTGACGTTCTTCCGCGGGCGCTTAACGAGCACGGCCGATAGTCGACGGCTAGCAGACACGAAGCAATCGAAAAATAAGCCTAATGTGCTATCACGTTAAAACCTAAAACCATCGGACAGCTTTATTTGGGCGAAACCTTGTGAGCAGGAAACTAGGCGACGAACGTCAATTAAAACAGCGCTCGAAGAACCTCTATGTGTGATTTTTTTGAGACGAAGTAATATCTGAACGTTTCCACCCCCTACCTAGTTGGACAACAAGCCCCCATTCAGAGTAACCCTAAAAAAGAACTGTCAGATACGCCCGTCGAGCCACGCTGGCGCTCGCCGATGCGTGCGGGCACCAGCGAACGCCACGGGGAGACACGCGTTCTAAAAAACCAGCCATGTCAAATGACGTCACGCCGGCCAACATGGCCCCGCCCAAACCGCCGCGTTGTAAACGGTCTTTAGCACTGCAATCACTAATCAGCTATAGTGTCATCTGTCTGACTCTATATTTTGGAGGATAAAAAATATTAAAAGAAACATATGAATTTTTAAGGCAAAAGCATTAAATGGCCCGTCGGGCAGAGAAACATCATCCGGCATCTTTAGCAGCAGAAGGGATCCTAAATTGGCTGACTGCCTATTGACATTAAAAGTAAAGTAACTGAGTCGAAAAAAAATGAAATTTTGGGATGGCATAGAAATCATACACAGGTGTCTGGAATGGGAGTCCAGTACGCAACCCCAACATCAGTGTCTTTTATGGTTTTATGGTTACTTGAAGGTGGGCCTTGTGGATGCGTTGTGGCTTTTTACTTCCAAAGCGCGCAGAAGTAATAGATGTAGCTCAATATTCAGTGATTTTGACACTGCTTGGCGCGCAACGAGGGACAAGATTACGGTGGTAACCACATCGTGAAAATGCATATTTTCATGACCACATACCAAATCAGGGGATTCTTCAGCTGCCATAACAAACAGACGGCTGTTCCACAAAATCGGGTTTGGTTGCGAACTTCACATGCCCGCCCACAATTGTCACGTGCCCACTCAGGTAGTGGACCAATGACGACGATGAGCGCTGTTGTCTGAAGCTCATTCACCACTTCTGTAACGACGATTACAAGTAAAAGGTAAACTCTGTTGATTTAAGAGGCGAACTTGTGCCTACAAGCAATCAGCGCCTGCTGGCTTCAAACGTTACATGGTCTTCTTCCTCTTTCTCACCGTTCGAAGCCCACTCCTCGTTCTCATCCTTGCCTTCGAGCAACGCCTGATGGCCAAAGGGGAACCGTACACCGTTATGAACAAGGCGGTAAGTTCAAACTGTACCACAGGAGTTGCTGCATTGCTTCCCCTCCGGGGTGGCAATGCGCGCAGCGGATGTTCACTGGCGCCTTTGCCCTTCAATAATCGAATGCTGTCGGCCAAGCGCACACCTGCCATTTTCCAGCAACCCAAACCTTGTCCTTCTGCTGTATCCTGTTGTGCCATCTGCTAGCCTGGGGCCAGACAGTCACATTACTTAAATCTACTTTCGGCAATGACCCCTGTGGTATCGGGGGAAGTGAAGCTTATTCCGTCACACTCAGGCCTCACCGTCGTCTCTGGCGACCGACAGTTCATCGACAACCTCGAGAGGGCCATTGCTTCGAAAATGCAAATCAAACCTGCTCTCAAGGCTTCCCGTCTACCGTATTTCAAAATGTCCGGTGTGGACCCTCACATTTCTTATGGAATCCCAAGACGGCTTCCGTCATCGGACATATTCTAGAGACCACGCGAAGAACAATGTGCACATCATCGAGGTATCACCGGCGGTGTATGGCTTGCTTAAACATCGGGACTCACCCTTCATTGGCTGGATCTTCTGCCCCATCATGAAAACTATCACGCCACCGCCTGCCAGAAGTGCTGTTTTTATGGCCATGTGTCCGACCGCTGCCCGAATGATCGCGTCACCTGCCCAATTCCGCAGATACGCACTCAGCAGCTGCCTGCATTCTTGGAAACAAGGACAACGTGGTGGGTAGGGAGTGTCGTGCGGCTGAAAAAGGGATTTGCTCATACTTTTAATGCACCATATTGCGATATCTGGATTACGTGCATCGCCCGACTTCAAGCGAACACAATCTCGAAAGGAATTGACGCCGTATTCCCCCCGTCTGCTTAGGTTTTCCGAAAAATGGCATCGCCCACAACCACAAGGCTCCTAACCTCACGCGGCAGCACCCGACACCCAGGTGATCCATTAGGACCTAGAGAACAACGAAAAACTGGCCTTCAGAGATCTCGCCACACCGCGCCGACGCTAGGCCTACTTTGTAGGCCTAGCAGATGCAGAACACAGGCCACGTCGGAAGTCCTCGCCGCCACGACGAGTGAGCCAGCCAGTCTGCCCATGTTGATGCCTACTAGCAGAACTAGCACAATGGAATTCGACCCCCACAGTGGGAGCACCATTCCTGCTGAGACTCCCTGTGTCGCAATCATCCGATCTCGCCCCAAGACCGCAAGACGGCAGTACTCGCCTGTAAACTCCGACTACACAGTCCCCTGAATTGAAACAAGAA
Organism: Haemaphysalis longicornis; assembly: GCA_013339765.2. Taxonomy (NCBI): domain Eukaryota; kingdom Metazoa; phylum Arthropoda; class Arachnida; order Ixodida; family Ixodidae; genus Haemaphysalis; species Haemaphysalis longicornis. The sequence continues at coordinate 93,655,530 of CM023451.1, read as the reverse complement.
CCCCCCGTAACCCCTCGCCGCTTCTACCTAGCGATCACTATAAAATTGTGTACTGCCCACGCTCAGGCCTCAACCTAGCCGACTGGTCACCGAGAGCGCTGGCCGAAGATATCGCAATAGCCAGTGACATACCTAAACAAGAATTCTATGATCACGTCGTCGTCCAAGTACAAACTGCCCAGAATCTTATCGTCGCCAGCACCGCACAAGCGGAATACGCAATAACGCTCAGCACGATTCAAGCCATCCGCCTAGGCACCACAGAACAAGAACTGACGCCGTTCATGAAGCCACCACCGGACACCAGCCGAGGGTCCTTCATGGACTTGACCCGGAAACAACCTCCAAAGCACTGCAAGCACTACTGCACGCTAACAGGCCTCAACCTCTACATGCGCGCATGATGGGCCTTACCACGTCGACCCTGCTTACCTTTAAAGGACCCCACGTGCCGTTTTATGTGAAGGTTGACAGCCTACTCTACCGATGCCGCCCATTCAGACGCTCTGTGCAGGTGTGCCACCTGTGCGGCGAAGTCGGACACCGCCAGGACGTGTGCCCCAACCCCAACCACCCGAAATGCCTCGGCTGCGGACTGAAAGACCCTCCACAGGACCACAACTGCACTCCCACGTGCAAACTGTGCGCTCTTCTCATGCCACTGCAGGAAAGGACTGCCAGAAAAGACTCATACAAACGATCCCCAAAAGCCAAACTCGACCACTTCCAGGCCCGCAATCTACAAGCTTCAAGTACCCATCACAGGTAAGCTGGTCGGCAATAGCGAAGAGCACTCCTACTCTTCCAACACCCCCCTCCAAGCTGCATGCGACTCCCACTTCCCGCTCATTACAGAAACTCCCTTTCCAACCACTGCATTAGAACAGCTTCTCACAGAAATCAAAGAACAAAACGCTACCATGCTCGCCAGAATAGAAGCCCTCGAGAGAGCCAACAAAGCTCCCCCGCTACCCCCCCCCCCCCCCCCGCGCCCCTTCCCGTTACATCAACCACAGCACCTACGGCCCCTTTAACAGCCGAACATGCGGAATTTCTCATCAACAACACAATGACGACCAAAATCCTTCCCCAAATCGACCATCGAATTAAAACCACCACCGAGGTTCTCCACAACATGATCTCAGCCACCACCGAAAAGCTTCTAGGACTCACCGAGGCCCTCACCTGCCGAACAGCCGCCCTTGGTCAAACAAGCAGTATGACGTGTCCCCCCGAGCCAAAGAAACACAAAGCATCACCGACCGATGACCACACACCCATCGATAACTGTTGACCCCTCCACAGTCACTATCCACCAGTGAAATTGCCGGTCCTTTAAAATGCAAAAACGCCCAACTGTTGCACTACATCTCCACCTCACCTCCCGATATTATCGCCTTGTAATAAACCGATACACGAAGCCCGAACTACGAGGATACGATACATACGGTATACCGACAGAACAGCACGCGACGAAAGCGCACGCGACTGAAAAGCAGCGCCATAACAGCTTGGCGTCAAAAGAGCACGCGACAAAACAGCACGCGACAGAACAGCACAGCGTCAGAAGGGCACAGCGTCAAAAGCGCACACGCCAGAAAAGCACAGCGACAAAAGCGCACGCGACAAAATAGCACGGCGTCAAAACAGCACACGACAAAACAGCACACCACAAGGGCACAGCCCTGAAACAGTTGGGTGGCGGTGGCGTAGCTAGGTAGTCTGACGTAGTGCACTGCGGGGCAGGCTTCGGGCCGGGTAGCACGGCATTTTCTCGGGCCCCGGCCGGGCTTGCGCTTGAATCAAATTTTTGGGCCGTGCAAGCCCGAGCCGCCCTGGCCATCCGTGAGGCCCGGCAATCCTGTGCCGCAAATTATAAATTGTTGACAACAAAAACATTTTTGTTGATTTTCAGGTTAAGTGAGAACAAAAAGAAGCGAAGTGTAAATTCATTACGGCGCTGTTGAAAGATATGATAAAAGGCGATTGCGCTTAGAACGCTTTTTAGAAGTTTAGAAAAAGAAAAAAAATTGAAGTTTGCCGGGCCCGGACCGTGTCTCTATCGGGCAGGTTCGGGCCAGGCCTAGAAATTGCGGCTCGGGTAGTGCTCTAGTTAGGGCACAACTCGGGCCCGGTACGGTCCAAGAGGACGAGCCCGGCCCTGTCCCCCGGGCCGGGCTCGAGACGGGCAGCACAAATTTTCTCGGGCCCGGGCGGTGCTTCGGCTTGAAAGAAAATACTTTTTGGGCCGAGCCGGCCCGGGCAGGCCCTGAATCCCGGTAGTCGTGTGCCACAAATTTAGAATGTTGACAACAAAAAATTCGGCTCATTGATCGTTTGGGTGAAATGAAAACAAAAAAAGCGAAGTGTTAAAAAAAAACGTTCATTTCAGGCTAAAAAAACCAAACTTTCAGGGCTCATATTTGGAGTCTGGCGGACTCGGGCTGAGCTTAAAACCGTGCGCGGGCTCGGGTTTCTTTTGTTAAATGCTGTCGGGCTCGGGCCCGAGCTCGGGCTTTTATCTTAATGTTTTGTCGGGCTCGGGCCTGGCCCTGGCCGTGTCTCTACCAGGCGGGGTCGGGCCGGGCCTAGATATTCCGGCCGCCGCACTGCTCTAGTCTCTGTCATCCAACGATTGCTGCCCTCTCCCACTCGACCCGCGAATTACGCGGTCGTTTGAGGCACGCGTTCGATCAATTTGCTTGTTTTTTTGTGTGTTCTTGTTTTTTTCAACACTTGAATTCACGGGTATGACAAGGGCACGCGCACTGGCTCAAACAGCGGCCGTGTTGATTTTCTCGCACCATAGGCCGGGCGCGGAAAAAATCGTTCCGGTACAAACGGTCCGGGACAAATTACCCCGGAACAAATGGCTCCGGAACTAAAGGTCCCGGAACAAATAGTCCAGGAACAAATGGTCCCAACTTCAAAGTAGGAAAAAATTGTCCCACCACTACTGCACCTATGCATGAGCGCCTCTATGAGAGAAGGAGGGAGGGGATCATTGTATTTATATTTATATATCTGTATTTGTGCACAATGTATTTTGCATCTGTCTATATGCAAGGTGATCGAAGTTAGGTCGACATTTATTTTTGAAATTAGATGCTTAGATATACGTGAAGACCACCGCTACAGTGAGGTGATGCACCAGGGGGGACACACAGTGAGGTGGTAACTATAGATGTCCGTGGCTTAATTAACTTAAACTGTTTAATTAACTTTTAAGCGGCTGCAGTAAGCAGGCATGTTTGTATTAAAAATTTAGAGGCAATCGTGTTTCCACGAAGTTCCATTGACAGAATTCTTTAGAGCACTCGTACTCTGAGATGTCGAACCGTGAAGTTTAATGGCCGTTCGCATGATTACGCATGCAAGACAGTGAAGACCAGCGCAAAGCTTCTCCCTTTTGTGACGCGCCTGCTGTGTACGGTGTTTAGTTCGACAACGCGGAGGAGGCATAAAAAAAGTGATAACTGGCACCCTTTCAGTCTTGGCTGGTGTTATCGCAATCTGCAGCACTCGGAACCGCTATCGAAACACAGAACAAAGGGTATGAGCTTTGCGCCAGTCGTCACTGTCTGACATGCGTAATCATGCGAACGGTAATTAAACTTCGCAGTTCGATATCTTGGAGTACGGATGCGCTAGAAGAATTCTGCCAAATGAAACTACCTTGAACTTCTCAAAACAAACATGCCTGCTTACTGCAGCTACAAAAAATTAATTATTCAATTTTAGTCAATTAAGCCGCCGACATCAAAAGTTAGCACCTCATTCTGTGTCCCCCTGGACGCATAACCTCACTGTAGAGGTGGTCTTCACGTAAAATAAAACGCATAATAAAAAAAAAACCTGTCGACTTAACTTTGATCACCCTGTATAATATATTTTGCTAAGAATGAATTTACTTGAGTTAAATGCTGTATACAAATTTGTCGTCGTACGTGTGCGTTCTCTCCCGTGCCTCCTTTGCTTTGTTCTTCTGTTTATTAAAGCTTGTGAAGTGAGTGCCACTTCAGCCTGTGCGGGGAGCCTATTTACAGTGGCAGTAATATTTAGGTTATGTGAAGTATCTAAATGTGGAGTGGGCCGGTACTGCTGAATGTCAGACAACATAGAGCTGTACTAGTGCATCACGCTCGCCGATTTATCGCTATTTCAAAAAAGAATTTTACACGATGAATGGTATATTTCGCTAAGCTGCGTTACGGTGCTCTCCACCTGAAAGGCTTGGATATCTGCCGTTCGGATCAAGCGAAGCGGCGCTAATAAAGATCTTCGACCTTGATAATTTGGCAGCTTGCAGCTTAGATACTTTTGTTTTTCTCTAAAAATATGCAATGTAGCTATTAATACGCCTCGTATCTTGCTGCAAGGTTTAGAAGACTGCTGCTAACATGATTCATATCAGGACAATACACGCCACATTCAAGCATTACATTGATAAAAAGGAAACTCGGCCTTCAATCACTGGAAACAAGACGCAAAATTTCCAGGCTTACATTTTTTCATCAGCTCTACCATCACCCTAACAACTTCACTGCCTGAAGAACAAAACCAGCCCAACATATTTCCGCACGTGTAGATCACCCTAACTAAGTTCAGTCTGAATTTTCGCGTACTCATCTGCACCGCCTTTCTTTCCTACCCTTAGCCATTAGTGAATGGCATGCCCTCCCAGAGCGTATTGCCACAATTACTAAACACGAAAAATGCACCCAGGAAATTGTTCAACTGTTTCAGTGTGTGCAATAAAAAATATAATATTCCCGTTTGTTGCCTAGGTCCTACTTTTGATCGGACCTCCACCGTGTATTTATTTTGACATTTGTTCTGTTAATGAGAGTTGCAATACTTCCGCTTGTTTTTGTATGCGGTATTACCTGTTTATTGTATTCTTCTGTGTACTTTTTTAACACTTTTAGTGAATGTACTTTCTGCTGCTTAGGGTGCATTGTGTGCAAATCTCTTGTCCCCCCCCCCTATGTAATGCCCGCAAGGGCCTTTAGGGTAATAAAAAAATTGTTAAATTTGCCGGCGTGTTGCGGGAGCGTAACATTTGCTAAGGGCGGCAGGTGAGCTCATCGAAACTGGTCACCCACAATCAACAACGAACTTTATTGTTCGGAATTGCATTTGAGCACAAATATATGCAGTTTATTTGCGCAAATACGAAAACGTGTTTTCGCTCGTCTTTCTGACGGCTTTACTTGCCCAGCAATTGCGAGAACCAAACACAGTCACTTGTCATGGTTCAATGAAAAGCCAACTGTTGATGCAAGTTGATGCACCACGCTGCCAGACTTGCCTTTTTGGACGCCCCTTAAAAAGCGAGATCAAACAGGAAGGAGTAGGCGGGGGGGAAGTGTAGGGGGTTCGCTTCGGTAGAATATTTCTTTTGCTTGAGCTGGCCCTCGTTGCCCTCTTTAGAAGAAATTTGTCATGGTGCTGAATGTCGTGATAGCCACGTTGGACCAGCGGCCCAGTGGTGCGCGATGTAGTCGTAATCAGGCGTGCATATGTCTCGGAACTCTGCCTGTCACCAACCTCTCTTACTCGCGGCGGTTCCTCGTGACAGGTGCGGCTTCCTGGAACACGGCCGGACTCAAAAACTGTCTTCCTGAGTGAGAAAGGAGCATGGAGTCTGGCCGTGCCTGGACGTAGTTGCTGTTAGTGCAGTTGCTGTGACAAGGAAAACCTCGGAGAGGGGTGGGAAGAACTAGCGGAAAAATATAATTAGCGTATGTAGCGGTTTAATAGTTATAATAGTGTAAATAGAAATAAATTGTGGTGCGGAATTTTTATAAATAAATAAATAAATAAATAAATAAATAATACGAAAGAAATACGAAAGTGAAAGATTTTACAAACAACTAAAGAAATAAAAATGTTTTTTCAAACACCTACAACAAAGAACGAAATGAAAAGCCGGAAAATAACGGCGGAAACAGAAAAAATAACAAGAAACAGGCCAACTGTGTTACGCCATGCAATTGCATTTTTGAAAAAATGCATACTAAAATGAAGCGATGGTTTAATGACAGTTTTTGTTACAGAAGGCGATACACCATTTCAGCAAGATGCAACAAATTTAAACAAAGAGCCAACGTAAGGTTTTGTGGAATCATTTTGCCTGATGAGGTGCCCGGGATCATTTGTTCCGGGGCCATAAGTTCCATGTAGGGAACATAAGTTTTTACGGCAAGCAACTCAGCCAAGGCATTTCGGCGGTGTTCACTACGGTATAAAGCATTCTTAATGATATTTGCTGAAAATAAAAGGCACTCTGCCTATACAAAGAAAGCAGCTTTACAAACGTTCATTTGCCCCCAAAAATGCAGAAAATCTTATGAAAAGTTTTAAGTAAACTGCTTTGTCACAATAACTTCAATTTTCAAACACTGTTGTCCCTTGTTTTTTCCCCAGACAAGCCTGCGATATTGTCGTGGAGGAAGAACGGACCTTTTTGAAAGCGCGTGCACGCATTGTACGTCCCCGCGCATGCCCTGTAATACCCGTTTGTTGCTGTTGTGTCGGGGGGGGGGGGGGGGGGGGGAGGGCGGGCCATTGTATAGTCCGGCGCAGTGATGGCACTGCCCCTTTGTTCCTCTTGGGTGCATCTAAAGCCGACCCTCCCCTCGTTTTCACTGAGGCGAGGGCGCAGTCGAGGTTACACGGACGGGGGCAAATGCTGACGTGTGTATTTGGAGGAGGGATTGCGAACACGAGTGCAAATAGCGCGGGTATGTTTTGAGAGAGGATTCTTAGACTGGAAAGGTGGCGTTCGGATTTTTCGTTGTCCACCCACCGCAATGTCCGTGCACCGAAAGTTCCGCACCGAAACGTCCTGCACCGACATGTCCCTACAACGGAAATGTCCGGATACGCTGAGCCTGGAGGGCCCTTCTTGCTTGTTTTTCCGTCATTTTCATTACTTTAATTAGCGTGTCCGACCATACCCACTGGTTCGCCAGCTCAAGCAGCGGCTGCGTTGATTAAACTCGCGTCATATCATTCGCGGTCTTTTTTTGTGCGGATTCTGTGACCCCCCGAGGGGGACACGGGGACTCGTTGCGGCTGCACCGACGAATGCAGACGAGATTGAACTCTCCGGCTCATTATATTATTATTGCTTATTGCCATCACTTGTTTATTACAACTTGTTTGCGTATATTGCAAGGCGATAACTACTCTCTGGCAAAACAAGGCTGGCCTCTCTGGTCAAGTCTTCGTCTACACTCCCATTTTCCCACCTCATCAGGCTTTCCTCCCCTCCAAAGAGATGACGACCCACGCCCAATGCAAGTGACGACGTCACTGGCCCACGGGCGCACCGGAACTCTTTCCTTGGAATTTGGGTTCATCGACCTTTCCCCCGCGAGCCGAGGCACGCACGTGAAGTTGGCGAGTCTAAAGTGTGCTGTACAATACGTCTCAATTATTTCCCTGGGCCTCTTCGGCCGCCACCTACACCCCCCCCCCCCTCTCATCTCGGCATTCCTGGAAGAAATAACCTAGAGACTTTCGCAGGTCTACTGGAAAACATACGCCAGACTAAAGCAAGCTGACACATTTCACCTTTATACAGCGTGACTGGAGGCAGATGGTCCAATAAAGTTTTGAACGCCCATCGGAATAGAAGAACAAAGCTTACAAAATTACTCAAACAAATAAACAGTGTCATCTTAGATATTCTAAATTTAACAAAGACTGAAATAGAAAATCTGGGAAAATAACAATTAAAACATGATTGAAATCGCGAAATTATAATTGCGCGTGTTTTTTGAAACAATGTCTTCTGCCATTATTTAAGAGAATCGCTCGTCGATCCTTTTTTATTGGTTGAACTTTCTTTTAAACGATATTTCAACACGCACTCACTTCAATTACGCAGGCCGTGGCGCTATATTACTAAGCTGTTGTCACAGGTTGCTCAAAGCTTTGCTCAAAAAAAAAAAAAAAACGGCAATAAGTCTCTACAAGAAACCAGTGAAAAAAAAATACAGGATGATACTGTCACTGATTTGCTCTATAATATAAGTCCCTATAAAAAAAAGAAATAAAGAACAAAATTGACTGAAAGCTTTAAATATGTCGGCTCATATTCCACAAATAAATGTACATTTTGGGATAGGCCGCATAACCATCCGCTGTACTAAAATAACGCAGAATGGACCTTTTCCCAGTACTGGTCCCTCTAGAAGCCACCACGGCGAACTAAAAATGGCAGTAAGGCACTCCCCCAACATTGTTAAGCTTTCGCAGAACTAGTGCACAAAATATTCTGGAACTGATGTCTCTCCCGCACTCACCCGTCACCCCTACCTTTCACATGAATGTCATGAAAGCAGGTGCACGTTCCGTGACTAATCTGCAGTGTTCGAAGCGTCCCTTTTCTGTTTTTTTTTTATTTCATTTTCGTTACCCCCTCACTGGCAGCCATGTGATGGCAGCGTGATCAGCCTGAAACGTCTTTGCCCCTTTTCTTATAAAGCCATTATTGTGTGCACGTACGAAACCACCACGAGGTGTCAAAACAGAAAGAGAAAAAAAAAACCTGCAGCGCTACACAGTATAGCCGCTCCCTAAGCAGAGAACTGAGGGGCGCGCTTTTGTTTATTTTGCCCGAGGCGCCTGCCAAGAATGGCGGACCGGCAGCCCGCGCATGCGCAGATCGCTACTGGAGCAAGAAAATCTCTAATAAAAAGTTCAGAATGGCATGCTTTCTCCATCGAATTATACTCCAAGCCACTCTAGAACATCTCTAATAAATAGTTAAGAATGGCGTGCTTTCTCCAAGCCGCTCTAACATCTGAATAAATCGAATTCAAAGAAACGAATTGTAAGCGCCCATTTTCTTCATTTAAACCAGAGAAAGCTTGGGTTTCAGCCGTCTTCCTCATTAAATGACTTTAATTATTTTTTTGTGTCCTGGAGCAGTGTTTGCATGTAGCATTTGAAAGGCAGCATCTGAAACAAGGCATACATTTTTGCCATGTAAAGAAAAATACATGCAACTATCCCTCAGAAGCCCAAAGAGCTAAGCCCTTCATAGTTATAAATTTGTTTTGAAGGAAATAAATGAGCGGCATGGATACCTACAGTGTACAACAAATTAGGAACACAAGATTGCTGTCGAAATACTAAATTTAAATGCAGTAAGCGTGAACATAATACAACCTCGCTTATCTTTTGTCCATCCACGCAAAAGGCGCTCTCTAGATGTGTGCGATTTAATTCAACAAAACGACTTGACAGAATCCTCCTTCTACGAAACGCCGTTGGCTAAGAAAGCATTATTTGGTGGCGGTTTATCTCAGCGCGTTAACTGATTGTAGGCTTACTTGTTTAAAGCCACCGCTATGGTTTTATGCACACGGTGGAAGTGTTTCGCCTTGAATATCAGCTGTGCAAGAATAATTTGCTTTGAATTGAATAACTGATTTGACTGATTGATTGTAGGGTTTAACGCGCCGACGCAACGCAGGCGATGAGGCGCGCCGTAGTGGAGGGCTCCGGATTAATTTTGACCACCTGGGGATCTTTAACGTGCGCCGAAATCTCGTACACACGGGCGTTTCTGCCTTTCGCCTCCATCAGAAAAGCGGCCACCGCGGCCGGGAATCGAATCCGCGACCTCGTGCTCAGCAGCGCAACGCCTTAGCCACTGAGCCACCGCGGCGGGTGAATTGAATAACTACATTGCTTCCCGCAGTGTCTGCGTATAAACTGTTTAGTTTGCAACCTGCTACACTGAATGCCATTTATGGTAGATTGGAGCCAATGATCTGATTCTGTTTTATTCGCAATCGCTGTCCTGTACGTTAAGACAATCATCGGTCTCAACTTCATCAAACTAGGTTATGTGTATTTGCTCGAAGTTTTTTTAGGAGCTCGGGCCTTCTGTGTCTCCTGTCATTGTCGTCATTGTAGTCATGGTGCTAAAACACCGGAACACTCGTTTTCCAACGACTTGCGCTAGAAAGTGACATCACCATGTGAAAAAACGCGTACTAAAACAACCCACCGGGACACTCGTTTTCCAACGCCTCGCTCTAGAACGCTTCCTGCTTCAAAGAAACGAGACTTTTTTAACAAAGCTGTATACCTCTAGGCTCTACCCCCCAAAGGATTCATCTCCGTGGGCAAAAACGCCAAGGCGCCAAGAATACTGTTATACACTGCATGCTTTGCACCTCCCCAGGTTTCACGTGAGTGGAGGATGGTACGGGATTTTTTCTTCTTTCTCAAATACTGTTCGCTACTATGTTAAAACTTTGTGTGGTGGTTACTATAACTTCTCATCCTCCTATCTAGCGACTTTGAATTTTCCATTTTTTACAAGGCACACATTCCAGGGAGCATCGTATTGTTTATAGTGTAAATATTTCGACACTGTAGGTTTACGCAGTGTAAGCCATGCCATGTATATGATTCTTCTTCCCAGTCAAGCTATGTTTAAAGCTTTTTTGCTTGGGAACCCATCTAGGTCTTTTAGAAAATAGGTAGGTAGCTGGGTTAACTGGTTTATTCAGAAGAAGGGTTGGAAGCCAGTAAACCCCGGCTACTTCATTTCGCTGAACGAAGGGCCATAGACCCAATTAAATATATCACAAGTACACGACAACGTCCACAAGGTTCCCGAGGTTTAGTTGGTCCTTCTGGGTTCGTATTCAGGAATTCGCGGTGAAAGGCTTAAACTATCCGTTATTAGTTTGAAGGGATACCTGTTGAGTTAAAGAATGCATTGAAGGCACGGACAACCTTATTTTGACGTCCAGCGTCAGGACATATCTAATAGTTTCAGGACCCACCATATTATGGTTAGCTACTGCTATTGTTTGTGGTACAGTCCACGTTTTGCCTGGAGAATATTGGGCAGTTTAAAATAACACGCTGGAAACATTGTCCTTGGGCTCTCCGCATAGGGAGATGGTGAATTTTCCCAGTCATTTTAACAGCAGAACTGGTTAGGCCAAACTTTGTCCGTCAGTCTCACCAAAAAGCCTCGAAGCCTGAGAAATAACTGTGGTTCGGGAGGGCATGAAACCACAAACCCGAAATGCCATGAAACCGGAAACTTAACACTGGGCCGCCCCAAAAGCCCGAGGGTGGCACGGTTGTAGCGAACAACACAATAACAATAATTGGAAAGAAAAAAAATCCTGGGCCATCTCCACTAACGTGAAACCTGAGGTGGGGTGATGCATGCAGTGTATAAGTATATTTTGGCGCCTTGGCGTTTTTGCCAACGGAGATGAAACCACTGGGGGTAGAGGTATACAGTTTTGCTGAACAAGTTTCTTGTCTTTGAAGCACGAAGCTCTCTTGCGCGTGGCGTAAACTAGTGTCCCCGTGTTTTTTTAGTAATCGTTCCGAAGCGCCCCAGCACGAGGGGTAAACGAGTGTCCCGGTTTTTTTATTGCACGTTACGCTCTAGCGCGAGGCGTAAACGACTTTTCCTGTGTTTTAGCACTATGACTACGTGAGCCGACGATTACGACGACGAAGACGACGACAGGAGATGCCAACATCCCCAGCCCCTAAGGGGCCCCTGCCCACGGTCGGTATGGAACCTGGGATCCTCGCGTTATGGATACTGATTGAGCATCGCATTCAGGGTGCACAGCATTTCCTTTGGGTTCGTAGCGCGGGCGTTGACTTTAGACTCGGCCGCCAGTTCTAGCGCGGGCGGCCCACTTCTGGAAAGGTGTGGAAGCCTGCGGACGAAACGATCCGGACCTGCCAGTCTTGGAGACCTTTCAGTGGCAAGTTCGGAAATAAATGTGAGATGCAACAGACTAGTCTCAGATGAAGAGAGGGGGCCGCCAGCTCTGCTTTTTCTCTTGCAGTGCAAGCTGCGCCATTTCTTAAACAAGAAAAAATGTGTAGACAATGCCGAGTCACATAAGGTGGAAGAGAGCTTCCACATATTGTGGCACCTCTACATTCAATCGGAACTGCAAGGCTGGAAAATATTTGAATAGAATCGAAAGAACTGTGATACGCAGAGACTTCCCATAAGTTTTGAAAAGGGGTCTTGTTATTATAATAATTTTTATTATTATTATCCTCTGATATTACCCCCCAAAAATTGAAGGGCTACTTCAAAAACGATTAGTGTAAGGGATAGTTTCTATAAACCTTGATGTTGAAAAGGAAACAAAAGCCATTTTGAGTTTCATATAGCCCAAGCTTTCGTCTTTTCTTTTTGAATTTTTGGTTTTATACAAGAAAGAGTACGGAACGTGAAGAGAAACTCCTACAGAGCATCTTGCGCCCTTTATATTTTTTGTATACGCTTTAAAATCTAAACAATTGCCCAGTTAGGCATTCTATAAAATCGTGCCCTTCTGTCGCTGTGCTGTTTTGACGCTGTGCTGTTTTGTCAGTGTGCTCTCCCGTCGCGTGCGCTTTTGACGCCGTGCTGTTTTGTCCCGTGCTGTTTTGTCGCGTGCCCTTTTGACGCCGTGCTGTTATGTCGGTGCCCTTCTGTCGCGTGCCCTTTCGTCGTGTGCTGTTTTGACGGCGCCCCGATACCTACATCCAAGACTCTACACACAGGACTGCAATTCTAACTGCACGAACGCTCACCGCTCAACAGCATCACATCTCATCACTCATAGCTCATACATTCGTCGACATGATCCCACGAAAACCTCCCAGCCTGTTCATATTGAACATATACAGCCCTCCACTGCACGCCCTCCGTGAAATTCACGCCCTTCTGTGTGAATCCATCAAGATCGCCGGCGCAAATTCACTCATTCTGCTTGGAACTTGAACGCCCCGCATCATTCCTGGGCATACCCCACTGCCTCCAAAAAAGACACAGCACTGCTTCACGCGACCCAGCGTCATCTTTTTACTCTGTGCAACGACTTGGCGATGCCGACAAGACAGAGAACAAGCGTTACAAGAGACACCGTCCCGGACCTCACATTCGCGCGACAAGCACCACACTTACAATGGGCACGCCTCCCAGACACACTTGGAAGCGACCACTACATCCGTGCCATTACTCTACCTCAACTCCCTCTACACCGCCAAATTGGACAAGCACCACTCATCGATTCGCCTTCCTTTCGCGAAGACCCTACCTCCCTCCCCCCAGCTGACTCAGATCTCGACCAATGGACCATGGAGCTCATAGCCCTGGGAACAAAAACACAGCAGGACTATAGCTATTACACCGGAAACCCCATCCGTTGACTCTCACTTAGACCACCTGTGGGCTGCAAGACGCGGCATAGTCAACCGATGGTAGATTCGTAAACATAATCGTTCCCTCAGACGAATCGCCGAAATCACACAACAGGCAGCCAACCACGCCAGAACATTTCAAACCCAGAACTTGCACTCAATCTCTGACCAACTAGGAGGCACGCAAACCACGAAGCGCACCTGGCACATTTTCGCACTCTCCTCGGCTCCAAACCGACCCAAACACTTACGCAGCAGCAACTTCGACGGCTTATCCACAACTACAAACATCCACCGACACAGCTCTTAGAGGAAATCCACGAAAACCATTTTGGTCCATCTTCCCAGTTTCTCTCCCCTGCACTCACCACATACCTAGGGCTTCGAAATCCGAACCTCGACGCCCACTTCACAATTCAGGAACTGGAACAAGCACTCGGCCGCCTGACGGGAAACACAACGAGCGGCAAAGACAAGTTTGCGAACAAGATCTTGCGCAACTTCGACAATCAGGCCCTCACCTTTCTCCTCGCACTCTACAACAAGCACTGGGAAGCAGGAGCCCATCCGCCCCAGTGGAAGCATTCAGAAATAACTCTTATACCCAAGCCACACAAACCGACAAATCCTGACAACCTCCGCCCTATTTCGTTGACGTCGGGCGTCGGTAAGCTCATGGTCACTTTAGAGCTCATGGTAAGCTTTAGTAGAGCTCATGGTAGAGCTCATGGTAAGCTCATGGTAAGCTTTAGAGCACATGGTCACTACCACCTGACTGCGTATCTGGAGGACAACGACCTGTATCCTCGCACCATGTTTGGTTTCCGCAACCACCTATCTACTCAAGACGTATTTCTCCAAATAAAAGAGGAAGTAATTGATAACCTCAGCTAAACACAGCCCAGCTGTATACTTACCCGTAATGTGCAAGGCGCCTTCGACAACGCTACACATACAGCCATTCTTCAGGGGCTTCAAGCAACCAACTGTGGACAGGCAATTTACAACTACGTTCGCGCTTCTCTCACAAACCGGACAGCCACCATACGTCCCGGACCAATCCATTCTGACACTTTTCCCACTCCCGCCAAAGGAACACCCCAAGGATCTGTAATCTCCCCTCTGCAATTTAATATCGCCCTTTTTGAACTGCCAGCCAAACTCTCCAACATTCCTGACCTGCACCATGCCTTATACTCCGATGACCTAACGATACGGACGACAACTGGCTCCTCTGGAGAACAGTAAGACAACCTCCAACAAGCTATCAACGACACTTTCGAATACTTGGAGCAACGAGGACTCACCAGCGCCCCTAACAAATCTTCCCTTCTCGTACTCCGGCCTAGAACACGCCGTCGACCCCCAAAACCGGCGCCGGACCAAACCGTGACCATCGCCACTGCTCCAGTACAAGTCCAAACCGTCCGAATTCTAGGAGTCCCCTTTCACACAGATGGATCGGGGGCGGCACTTTTACCACAATTACACCAAACGACTGCGCAACTGACTCATCTAATTCCACGCATCTGCACCCAGCGCCATGGCCTAAAGGAACAAGACACTTGCTGTGTCGTCCAAGCACTGCTGACTAGCCGCATAGCATATGGGACACCTTATGTTAAGTTGAAACTAAAAGAGCATTCCAAACATGTCGCCCTGATACGTAAGACATAAAATAGCCCTCGGACTTCCGTCCTTCACGCCGACTGAGCACCTCCTTAAACTCGGCTTGCATAATACACTGTCAGAATTACTGGAAGCCCAACAAGACAACCAACTCGCGCGATTTTCTCTAACACCTACAGGCCGCACTGTTCTCGCGACACTTAGCCGCCACGTCATAACTCCCACAAAAGCCCCTACTCGTATCCCTCCCGACATCCGTGCCAACATTAAAGTAGCCGCCATTCCACGCCATATGCACCCCTTTTACAACAAAGGCCGACAAGCAGCGCGAGTCCGCTATCTCCACAGACGCTATTCGAAGGCCCCCACACCAGATACACCGACGCAGCTGCATATCATAACCGCCAAGGTCACGCCCTTGTAGCCCTCAACACCCAGGAAAGCCTCCTTACGTCGGCCACGCTATCCACTACCACCTCCACGACAGCGGAAGAAACTGCCATAGCTCTAGCTCCAACCAGAGCCACGACAGATTACATTGTCATCATCACAGACTCCCAGGAAGCATTCCCCCACTATCAAAAAGGATGTATTTCGCCTCAAGCCCTCAACATACGGCGACGCATACACAAGCTGCCCTCCATCTACGTCGTGTGGACACCAGGCCACGCCAACCTTCCTGGGAATGAGGCAGCACATGCCGCTGCCCGCGAATTAACTACCCGGGCATTCCCTGAAGGCAGAGAAGACCCACCGGAACCCCTCAATCACCTCCCAGTCCCGAGTCGTTACTCAGACATCATGTACCACTACCGTCGAAATCGCCTAGTCTACCCTCCTCCTCATCCATCTCTCAACACCAAAGACGCACGCCTTTGGCGACGACTACAAACCCAGACATACTACAACACAACAATTCTACACAACATATCACCAACAATGTATCCCTACAAATGCCCATCCTGAAAACCCCCCCACACCACATACCACCTTGTCTGGGCTTGCCCCTACTACCCAAATCCCATCCCTTTCCCCTCTCTGGAGCAGTGGGAGTCCGAGCTGACCAGCTGCCTGCTAGAAACGCAGGTTAACCTCGTGTCTCGAGACAGAGCAGCTGAGACGACTCGCGGCTATCCGGACTAAGAAGGCCACCCTCACCAGCATTTTTCCGCTCCAATAAACGTTTCTCTCCTGCTGCTCCTCCCGTTTGTGACGCGTACGTTCGAGTGGAACAAGTACCGGAAGTTCCTCATCAGTAGTTTAAATTCAGCCATGGTCAACCCCCCACCCCCGGTGCATGGTTGTCTCTCACCCATCTTTGGGCATCTTTCTTATTATGTGTCACCCTTCATCATCGTCTTTGCGTTGAGTGCGCTCGGCATTTCTATACTTTTGATAGAAGCATGCGCCGTGCTTTCAGTGGTTCTGGAATATATTCCCACGTCTATAGCGTCAATATTAGGAAGTCAGAATTGTGACAATGTGGTCACTGCGGGCAATTTGAATCCGAGGAACTTGGGTGGTGATTCGGCGAACACACGGGGGCAACAGTTAGCGCAGTTTATTAGCGCGGGGCAATATGACTAGAATTCCCGGTCTACGTTCGTCATTAACTACACAGAATTGTGGATTCTCGTCATATTGACTGCCGGACCAGTCAGGTTTTCTGTGGTTTTCTGAACAATTCGAGACACCCCAACCCTGTCGGATCCCCGTTTAACTGTTTTTGATATAGAAGCTGTTTCAATTGAGCGAAAGAAGCGGCTAACCAAAGTTAGTCTCGCGTAGTCGAATTGATACAGGATCCCTGGTTCAACACTGTCTTCTACTGGCATGGCGTCTCCGGAGAGTCTGGAAGGCATAATGTGTTTTATGCGAAGGTCGACTGCCTCCGCAAACGATTGGAGCAGCTGCTAGAACGTGACAGAGGAAATGCTTGGTGGACCGATTAATTGGTCAGGGAACGCTCGTCTGTGAGAGCAATGCGTCGGAGATACCAGACATGTCATTACCCCTCTTGCTTGCCGATCTCAGATTTTGGTATTACAAGTCACTCGCTGAGTAAAAAAGGCACGTGGAGTCAGCAAAAGATGAAGCCATCATGAGGAGCTGCAATTCAAAATTGCTTTTCAAAAGCTTTCTTCTCCTTCCGTACTGCTCCGGCTTCACTCCTGTGACACCTCATATACATCATCCACCTAGCAATCGGTAGCGTTACTGCTACAAAACCTTCTGCCAAGCGATGATTCTGAAGGCGACACACTTGTGCATAGGGCTATGAGGACGCTGATACACCGGACAGCAAACGCGCGAACAACTAGGGATCACGAAGTTACTATGAATGAACTCCGGCTAGCTGCTAGAATTTTACCGCGTGTGGACCTGATAGCATGACGGCCAGTATGTTGGAACTTGTTGTTGGGCATGCTTCCCCGTTTTTGCTGTCGTGTCTAATGCGTGCCTATGCCTTGGCCATTTCCCCTCAGTATGGAAAGAAGCGAGGGTTATTTTTCTATTGAAACCGAACCGGCCGCCGCATGGCCCCTGTTTATACCACGCTATTTGCATTTCATCTCTACTCGGTAAGCTACTAGAACGCATGCTGAATTGTCGAATTTACTTCTTCCGGGACACGTACAGCCTACTGCACGAACATCCGTATGGTTTCACTCAGGGACATACTGCAATACTGGGGCTGCACACCTTGTGCTCTAAACTCCAGGTTAGCCGGGATGAGGCGTCGTTGCCTCTGTTCATTTCATTAGACATTAGGAAGCGTTTGACTCCATTTCGCATCCGTTCTTGCTTATCTTCCTGCGAGCACACCATATCCCTTCTAACATTTAGCGCTTGCTTGAATCATTCTTAGATTGAAAGTCGGTGCAATACAGAAGTCATTTGGGGAGTGTGCGTGTCCAGACGACGATGGGCAGCCCGCGGGGCTCATCTTTGAGCCTGCTATTGTGGAACATCGCGATTCGTGATCTACTGTTCCTTTCTCTACCACCTAAGGCACATATTCAGGGCTACACTGACTATAGTCATCGTAATAAATGGAAGTACACGGCGGGCGCTTTAGAACCTCTCCAACAAGACTAGATAGAACCTTAAAATGGGCGCGTGCTGCGAAGTTAATATTGAACCCCACCAAGTGTACATGCCTGCTGGTATCTAGGGGACAGAGAGATGCGCAGTGGAAGCCGACCATTAATCTGTGCAGAACAACTCTGCGGCAAGTCGAGGCTCTTGTTCAATAGTCACTTGACTTTTGTCACCCACATGAATCATTTGCGGAACCGCATTGAAAAGATGTCCGCTGCCCTCATCAGTTTTGCGCGTCTTCATTCCTTTCTAGACCGCAGTGACCTTCGCCTTCTTTACCACAGAGCAATGCTGCCGACTCTAACTTATGTTGCAGCGGCAGGGTGGGGCCATCATCAGCACCATTAGTTAAAACCTGAACTCCTCGATTCGTTCTTCAATCTTTGTAGTCACCGGAGCCTACACCACAAACAGAACCGCCGCGCTGGAAGTATTGGCCAACTCCCTTCCGCTGTCGATCGTCTTAGACATCGATACAGGTCTTTTCGACTTGTTTCACCTGCGACAGTCCAGTTAGCTGCATGGAACACGCATTTCCTCGGCGAGGTGGAACATCCCCTTCTTTGGACCTGCTGTCATCCCGCTCTGAGCTTGGCGATTCCACACCGCAGGATAAACTCCCGTACAGGTGAGAGGATAAATATCAGCCCTGGCTTATATGCGTATATGGAAGGTTATTTTACCATGGCATCTGCCGCTGCAGCGTTCGTTGTGCTCAGCTCACCTGATGAAGTTTTGGTGACGCAAACGTTTCGAATTTCGCCACTGAGCAGCTCCTATGGCCCACAAGAAATTGCCTGACACCGTTTGTTCCTCTACCTAAACACGAACAAGCACTCCTGTCCCGTTTTCATTTATTCTTTCTGTCTGTTTTTGCTTTTGGCTTTAGGAGATCTTTTCAACCCCTCGGAAGATGTTCGTGAAATTCAAGTAACTACCAATCACTGGCTTCTGTTCCAGTCTTTCTCTTACACGTCCCCAGCCACTCCGCTGTGCGGGGCAACGAGCTCGCCGATCTCGTCGCTGCAAGTGCGGCAACCAGGGGTGAAGAAGCGGAGGGGCTTCAAAGCGAATTGTAAGAGCATGGCTCTTAAAGGAAGGTTGGTTGGAGTGGCAGTGTAGGTGGAGCTCTGACAACACCGACGCCAAGTTGTTTGGGTGGGTACCAAGTGTACTGGCTATGCCTCCATTCTTACTCCACCCCGAATAATCACCCAACTTCTAACCGGACATGTATCTTTTCCCTACTATTTCAACGGGGTCTAGCTGCTCCACATTAACGTACTTCTGCGGACACAGTGCTCCATCCGTCAGCCATAATCTACTGGATTGTGCAAAAGCAATCCCCCTTCTGTCCAGATCCAGACCCTCCTTATTTGCGTCAAGCACTGAACAAACCTGAAACGGTGGAAATTTTATACGGATTGGTGGAGTTTGTCGGTAATAGCATGCCGGACATTTTAAGGCAGTGAATCTGGCCTTCAAGTAGGCCGTACATGTATGCTTTGCACACAATACCTGCCTTTGCCTACCTACGACCTTTTAGCGAAGCCTAGAGGCAAAGCCTGTGCTAATGAGTCAACTCGTGTTCTTCTACAACTTTTCTGACGTTCGTAGTGTGAATGTGTCTGTACAGTCATCCGCTGCGTCGTTCTTCTGGGCGCTGCTCCTCAGTGCTGTGCTCTTGCTGCCATGTGATCAAGCAGTGTGTGCCGTTCGCGATTTGAAAGTGGTGTTCCCATGCATTCGGGTGGGCATTGCAGAATCGATGACCCTCTCGTGTTCCAGTGGCAAGATTTAAGGTATTTTAGTATGGTGTACACTCATGTTCCGTACGCGTGTGGACGGGCAGGTGGACATACGTGGCCGTGCGGGTGCGAATTGGCCGGGTAGCTATGAAGTGGCCGAAAGTGAACCAATATGTGGGGGCATTTATTGTTGCATTCTAAAAATTGCCTTTTTCTGCAAAAAGTATGTTTGCGTTATAACCCCTGTTGATTTATTGTTGATTGGCCGCAAACCTGCAATAGCGTTTCTGAGGTGGGTGTTGTTCCCCATGTTATTCTTATTTATTGGAGTGGGAAACAATTAAAAAAATTATAATAATTGGTCAATTCGCTCACTTTCATCACCAACCAAATTCTCACAAGCCGACAGAGTGGAACTGTCGACTGGCGATGAAAGGAGCTCTCAATGTTCGCAGTGAATTCACCAGTTCATATTGCCTGTGATGTCAACATACCCACTCGAAGGAACACTGTGGATTTTTTTATTGCACCGCTTTGCCACAGGGCATCAAAGTAATGGAGGGATAAAAAAGGAGTGATGGCATGCAAGCAGCTTTATGCACTACAGAACACTGTATAGGCCTGTCTCAGCAAGCAATTCGAGCAGCTACTTGTAGAGAGGACCATGTTTCTATTGGACATTAGAGTTTTTGCATTCCGAACTCATAGTTGTCCTCGGACTTTTTTTTCTCTCACGACGTATAGACTTGCACACGTGAGTACATTTAAGCATGCAACAATAGGGAGAGCGGTTCCAAATTTTCCTCGTGGTGTAAACAGCTCAGATCATGTTGCTTCTCAAAATCCATTTTAGTTGCCAGTCTATTCGTCTTTCGTAATATGGGGTTCTAAGCTATTGAGGGATATTATGGTGCACAACGAAACTGGCCTACGCAACCATTGTTTATTAAGCACTACATATTAAAAGCCGACCAAGTTATTATCTGCGGCTTCTTCAATACATTCACCAGAATCGCTTGTACTCTGTTCCTGATAGCAACATAGGTTACAATCTTCGCGTGGTAAAACTAAGAGTTCCGCGGACGCGAACAAATTATGCTGAAAGAAAACTTAGTTGTCAAGTACCCTACGCCCTAAACAAATTCCTCTTTCCTGATGAGTTTTTTCTATTTGGAAACATGTTCAAGAAAAAGACCAAACAACATCTGATTGAAGTTAAAATTCTAATGTAAAAATACAATTTACCATCTTCGATATACATGCGTAGGTGTATGTATGTGTGTACGTGGATGTAAGTGTATATACCTATATTTCTATCTTTTTCACGCAAGTACTTGAGTCGAATAATTTACTTTATTTCATCCGCATGTACCTTCTACAAGCATCAATTTGTATTTGCTCATGATTGCGCACGTGTTTTGTATTCTAGTAAGTGTTACTGCTTATATATTAGTTTTGTATTTTGACTGCTGCCCCTTCTGTGTATTAGGTGTTTTTGCGTTTGTATCTGTACTGCTTACAGGCTTAGGGTACCGAGGCCTTTTTCAGGCTTAACCGCCTTTTGCCTCGGTCCCCTCTTTTCTATAAAAAGAAAATAAACTTCACTAAACTTCACAAAACTTCATTTCGGGTTAAGAAACATCATCTTAAGAGAAACAGCTGCGCATGGCTTTAATTTTCTTTTAACTCCTTTTGCTCTGATGTGACAAGATGTTCGTCACCCGCAAACAGCAAACGTGAACGTACTCCTGCTGAAGTCTTTGCTTCTAAAACTACACTCAAAGCATTTCTAACTACTGATGCATTTGTTCAGGAATAAAGAAAACTTCGGCCTTTTAAGAAAGTCGAATCGGTGTAGATACATTGTGCAGTTTTAACTACTTATAAACAAGGTGTTGAACATCCACCAAACCATCAGCAGTATCACTATTTTTGCTTTCACTGAACGCTGCGGGATATCGTGGGGTCTTCAGGGCGACGTAGCCAGTACTCCGGCGTAGGCCACCACGCTAGCTCCCGGCATGTCAACCACGCGGGCTTCCGAGCTTACGGCAGCCCAGCGAGGTTCGCCGGTACGAGGACACAGTAGACAGTAGTGCCGAAGCACAGCCATTTATTTAGGGACTCCCAAAGCATGCGAGCACGAGCCTCGACGTCGTTCACGAATCACACCATCCGGGTCGTGACCGCGAACGGAAGGGAGCCACTCACGGCGCGCAACAAACAATTCCCACCTGAGATATGTGTATCCACCAACGCCGCGCTGTTCAGCCGATCTTGCCCCGACCGCGCCTCCAGCGAGACTCTCCCAGTCTTCCGCGCGCACACGTACACGCCGCCCGCGCGCCTATGCCTCACACGGACCGGTGGGGCCATCTCTCGTGGGACTCCACCGAGCCATTGGATCGCCGGACCGGTTTCAGCGCAAAGCGTCTCTCCCGAAGCGCGCACCGGATCGGGATCGCGGGCCCAAGGTTCTCCACGATTCCCACACTCCTCCCCCAAAAGACTAAACGCCCCTTGAGCTCGAGTGACGCCAAGTTGCACAACATTCGTCACAACGCCTCAAGTCAGCAAGACTGCAACCAAACGCCCCTCCACACTAAGGTTCGCCTCACGATGCCGTCGCCGCGATGCTCGCCTCAAAAACCCGCAAACACATTGCACAGGTTCCGAGTCTCTCGCGGTCGGGCAGCCCAGCAGGTTGGCAGGCCCGGGGGTAGCCTGAAGCTATCGCCTACGAACACCGGGGTCGCGCCATGATGCGACCCCCACTCCCAGCTCATGGTCGTAACAGGAACGGTTGCGCCCTCTGTGGCTGCCCGAAGGCTCGCGCCGCTCGCGTACGCGCTAGCGCCAGATCCCGCCACCTCCTGGGTTCCGTGGCCACTCCGACCGCAGGTCCTCCCGAACGGTTGGCTGCCGGAAGGTCGGTAGACCGGCGGGCCGGAGCAGCAACTGGCGGTAGCCCCGCGGGCCGCGTTCAGCCCCGCCGGTGGTTCAGCAGGCCATTCTCGCTTTCCATGGCAGTGGTGAGTGGCGCGGATCCCGGTGGAATCTGTTTGCAGGTCTAGATCTCACCTACTGGTGCAAATGATTCCCAAACTTTAAGTCGGCAGCAGCGGTACTCCGCAATCTCCTCAGGCGGGCCGGAAAGCTGCATGCCCGAGGGTGCTCCTCCTTCATCGTTCGCTTGTTCGCAGAATAACGAGTCCGGCAACTGTGCTCCAGCAGCCACCCCCGCCTGGAGGCAGCTCGCCTAACTATTACGCGGGGTCGGCATCGAAACACCCTTCCGAGTTATTTCGGCCTGGTGCGTTGGTCGGCAAAGCTGCTTCAGCATCAAGCAGGCGGGGCTCCTGCAACTCACTCGCAGCAATACAATGCGCCCTAGAGCCAGCGCCAACCGCCATACAAGCGGCTTACGGGTGCACATCGCCGGTATAGGTCACTTGAGAGTACGTCTCTTCCTAAGACTGCCGATCTCTCGCGGCCATTGAGCCCGCTGCCCAGCCGCGCGAAGCGCGGGCTGCCTAAACGCAATCTCGAGCAGAGACTTCACGGCGTCGAGACGCACGCACTCCGGAAGCTCGGAGGAAACGATCCATTGCTCCCGCTTCCCTCGGCAGCGAAGGGAGACTGATTCTTCAGCTATCCCCCTCCACTTTGTCAGGCGTCAAATCGGTAAACACTCCGCCCCGAATTCGAAGCGCAGTAGCGGCCGGCTTATGGTGCGGCTTGCGAACTCCAAACACCGCACCGTTGCTCTGTAGTGTCCGCCGCTCCTGCGGGAAACTTCAACCAACCGGCGCCGCCGGCGCAATTTCGCGGGGACGGCGCTACGAGAAAGGCGACCCGCCGCCATGTAGGAACAAGGCCTACGTGCCTCCCGTCTCGCAAGCAGGCAACCACTGTGGTGCTCGGAGGTATCCTTCAGACGTACCGCCTGGTGCGTGTAGGAAGGTTTAAACATTTGCCGTCACGGCTGTATCGGGCACCACAACTGCCTGCAACAGACTGGCGCGAGGCGTTTTGTCCCAAGTATTCCGTACCAAGCGTAGTGGGCTGCGACTGCAGCAACGCATGTCTCGGGGAGCTATCAACCTCGAATTCGTCTGAAGACGAGACCCACGTTCGGGCACCAAGTGGGATATCGTAGGCTTCTTCGGGGCGACCTAGCCAGTACTCCGGCGTAGGCAACCCCGCTACCTCCCGGCGTGTAAACCACGCGGGCTTCCGAGCCCACGGCAGCACAGCGAGGTTCGCCGATACGAAAACGCAGTAGAGAGTAGTGCCAAAGTACAGCTTCTTATTTGGGGGCTCCCAAAGCCTGCGAGCACAAGGCTCAACGGCGATCACAAATCACCCCGCCCGGGTCGTGACCGCGAATGGAGGCAGGCACTCACAGGCACCCACCTGAGATACGTGGATCCACCACCACCGCCGCGCTATCCAGCCGATCTTGCCTCGACAGGGCCTCCAGCGAGTTTCTCCCAGTCTTCGGCGCACACACCTTCGCGCCACCCGCGCGCCTATGCCCCTCACGGACTGGTAGTGCCATCTCTCGGCGGACGCCGACGAACCAGTGGAGCGCCGGAGCGGTTTCAGCGCAAAGCGTCTGTCCCGAATCGCGCGCCAGGGTGGGATCGTGGGGCGCGGTTCTCCACGATTCCCACAACGCAAACCCAAATTATTTTTTGAACATGCTGATCACGAACTGAAACTTAACCGAAAAATGTGACTGGCGATTACGATACTCCCTAACGCAAAATTTGTGGGCAGCTAAACTGAGTCTTAGGAAGCGAACGCACATCATCGCTTAGGCAGCACACACTCGTGGGTTCTTTCGATGGCAGCGAATGTGAGCCTGTGCGTAGACGGCGTGAAGTGCGTTTCAGGAAGGGACCGCGAACTGCGTCTTAGGAAGTCAACGCACATCATCGTCACCTGCACGCCTCCCTCTCACCCTTACGCTAAGCGTATCACAGACCAGCCTCTCTTGGGGTCCCAGCATACTTCCCTCACCCAAACCCTTTCACCGGACTTCAGCAGTTTTCTTTCGGTCGTAGCTCGCTCGGTTAGCCCTCATTCACACAGCCGTCACCTTCTCCGTCACGGCACCGTCACTTGACGAAACCGCGATGGAGATGTTAGCGGAGTAGCGTTCGTACTGGAGCTCTCTGTCAGTGTACAGGGTCTTCTGCCTAGTGATCAGTTTAGCCTAGAATTGAGCGTCCTTAATCCGAAAAGTAAAGAAAATGGCTTAGATGTTTACGTGTGCTCACTTTTCGCTAAATTTAGCCGTAAAAGTTTCTTTTCAGATTCGCTGGTTTAGCACGGAGCGTGGTCCCGTCGAGTTGACGGACCGGAAACGTAGAGCTCGGCTTCCCGTCACCGTCGCACCGTGTTAGGCGAGAAATCGCCCGAGAAATCGTCACCCATGACGGAGGACGGTGACGTGGCGGTGCGAAAAAACAGTTGTGTGAACGAGGGCTTACAACGCCGTCGCCGCGCCCGTCACTCTCGCCATCGACGCCGCCAAACTGCAGTAGCCGCGGACAAATTGTGGTGCGCACTAAACCGCGGGAGTTCGTACTACTGACGATTTCACCGTCACCCTTGTTAATAGCGGTTCACAATAAAGAGGTGGCAGTAGGGCTGCTGACAATAGTTGTTGCAGCAAGGAGTTCCCAGGTAAAGGCTGATTATTGCCTACGGGCCACAGCATCGTAATTACATGGAAAACTACAGTATAACGGGCACTTGTAGTTCAGGACTCACCGATATTAGGGACTGCGCTTTTGCAGTGTCGAAGTCGCTGGGTATAACTACGTTCAACAAGGCATATTTTTTCCTCCTCCAAAAGACCGCACCGGCGATGTGATTTTTTAAGGCCTGTCTGTCGGCATGTGAACGTATCCCGAGGACGTACTTTGGATTGCTGCTTACATCAAATGATTCTGAAAAAAAATGATGGTGTCCGCTACGCACAGTATGGACATTCTGGACATTCTGGACATTCTCTGGACATTCTCACATCGAAGAAAAACTGCCCGTGGTTTGGTTAACGGCGAGCACACTGGGTATATAAGCCCTCCCTACTCTCTTTAGACCCTCTTCTATAGTGGAATATAATGATTCCATACCGACTGCTGCTTTACAATACTGCGCTACAGTCATACCTAGTCGTAAGTGGAAGAATGTCTGTTATTGTCTTGCTATTGCTGATGACCAGAGACAAGAATTAGGACAAATGCCTTTTTTTTTCATGCATTTCTATCGTCTTGGTTTGATATATGAGCGTCAATTAGAGGTAAGAACGGCTTTTATGGTCCTTTTATAATCCCTATAAATACCCAATTTCAAAAGTGGCCCCTGTATTTACACTAGTGTCGCATGGACTGTTCCGAATGCCACGGCGTTCAACCTAGTCCACTAGTTCAACCTACTCCCGGAAAACAACCGCTATAGCACCAATAAAATGAGGCACTCATTCTAATGAGAAGAGGTCAATAGTGAATCCAAAAATCTGGAGATATTGGCAGTTGGCTATTGTTTTCACAAAGTCCCAGTGCACCTTAGAATGTGTTCCACGTGCTCTCTAAATTTTTATTCAAGCATGTGCAATCGCATCCTCATTTCCAGAAGCATACTCAAATTCAACTCTATATTCAACACAACGGTTGACCTTCAAACCCTCCTTTCTTAGAAGATCATTCTTACATTCGAAAGCCAAGGGCTAAACATCACTGCGCAACAGCAATTACTTACGCATTAAAATTAACACTGCCTGTGGTATCGAAGACACGCGTTCACATCAAAAATCTCTTCGGCTGCTAAATGCGTGGAAAGTAGTTGGCAGTGTCGGGAGGCCTTTCCTGAACAAGTCGGATAATATCACTGTATATGAGAAAATTGCTAGAGTTTCAGTGCCTAACAGTGCACATGTAATCCACAATGTAATGTCTACAATTTCTTGATAAAGCGCTGTCAGTATTGTGTTCATTTTTGCCTCTTTGTTGTGTGATAATTAAATTATTTTAAAATAAATAATTAAAAAACGCTGTCCCGATACAGCGTATCGGGACAGCGTTAAGTACATGAAGAGTTACCGCTGTCCATGAAGTACATGAAGAGTTAAAATATATATTTGTTCTCGCTGCAGTTTTAGTAGTTTGCTTCATTTACAGGCACACAACTCCATGTGAGGTAGCCGCTGTTGCATGGTGTGCCCGTCATTCGAGAGTTTTGTTGCCCCGTTACATACTTACGAGTTAAAATCATAGCAGTGTGCGCAAGTGACGGACCTTCGTACTGGTGGCGAAGAAACGAACTTTCCTTTTCCCTCTTTCTGGCCTTTCTTTGAAGTTTTGTGGGCTCAAGAGTATTATTCTTTCAATGCTCCATCTATTTGGCATGATGAACGAATGTAATTCAAAAAACAGGCACCACAAGCCCTTTCCACTTCCGCGCTCCCCCCCCCTCCCCCTGTCACCACATACGCGTGCGGGCTGATGTGATTGTGCCTGGATTTTGAGCAACAGTCAGCATTACTTACGGAACCAAAATGACCGTAGAGTCATCACCGCAAACAGGAATTATCACTGCAAACTTTGCAATTTTTTGCAAATGCATTATGTCGTAGCCTGAAACCATGCTTCAGCTTGAACATCACGGTCGCTGTCAACCAAGCCAGTGCCTTAACTGTACTATTACTGTCCGTTTCGTGCTGAAACACGGTAGTCTGTGGCATTTATGTACGCGGCGCCATGCCCTTACGCATGTTATCTTGGTGCCCTGCGGGCAACAAAATGCTAACTTGTTTCGAGCATCGACCCACACCCTAAGGTCATGCTGACTCTGTACAACTGCCCAATGCTCCGTTTTCTGGTGGACCAAGGAGCTTCCCAACATAATTTACATTTCTCGTGTCACTAACGAAAACTACAAAATTCCTATGCGTCCTATACATTCCCGCCCATGCTGTTTTATCGTTTTGTGTACTCGGCTGAACAAAGCAGCGCACGTCCGCTAAAAAGTATGTACTTTCATTATGTTTCAAACCAGAATGGTAGGAACTCATAATAATTTTTTCCTGAGATCTCGCGACAAAATTTCAAACCTTATCCAGGAGTGGTACCTACAACCAGAGTTTGAATGACTGTGCTACAACTAAAGGGGATGGCCACCCCAGAAAAGTTACTGGATAGCACCCGCCTTCAGGCATGCAGGCTATAGGGCATTTATGCACGAAGCAAAAGCTTGACAGAGAATAATGCAAACATTTTAAAAAATTGACCACATCTTTCCGCGGGGGGAAACCATGGGGTGATGCGACGCATCTGGGCGGTGCTTGTTATGGTTGCGCCGACCATCGCGGTAGCAGACCTGTTAGTCTCCATTCAAATGATCGGTGGTCATCGGATGTCATCGGAGCGGCGGCGGTGGAGCGACTGAGCGGACCGACGCAGTTATCGCGTTTATATGTACCGCGCGTTAACGTTGAGGGGAATGAGAAGGAGTAGCGCATGCGCATGTGTTAACCGAGCGCTAACGCGCGCTGACGCACAGCTGGCATGGCGAGGGGAGCGAGCGCTAACTCAAGATGGCGCTATGGTTAGAGCGGCGTTACCGCGCAGCTGGCGTGGCGAGGAGAATGGGGGAGAGGCGTGCGGATGGGTGCCTGATGCATGCATGGAGGGACAAGGCGAGTTAAAGAGATGCGTCACATCTAAAAGCGCAGGGCATTTGAACGTCTGCGGTGACGCGGAGGGCGTTCATCCACTGTTTAGGCCTCGGCTAGAGATTGCTACGATTCCAAGCCGTCCTGGGAGGTTTATCTTAGGCATTTTACAGCCCACAGCAAGGCAGAAGCGTGGTGCGACGATTACTGATATCGAGAATGACCATCTAATGATGCCGTCAGATGTCAAGCATGTTTTACAGAAACGAAACCAAAACTTGTTTGAATGGTAAGCTTGGACATCGTCCAATCAAGGTGCATCTCCTCCCGCCGTATCAGCCTTTAGTAGGTGCGGCCTCCACAGACCGCGCATGATAGTTTTTCTTCTTTCCCGCTTTATAACTTATCAACTGGATAAACGATGAAAACTGTGGTAATTTGAGCCAGTCTCCGCAGTGCAAGCAAAACCTAGAGCTTGACAAATTCACTTCAGTGTTCCTTTTACTGTGACTTCTTGCGGTTGGCGCGTTGGCGTACGGCTGCCGCGTTGGGCCATCGAATTTTAACTCCACTTCATAAATACCCGCCTGCTTGCTGGCGTCTGTTCAGCAAGTGGACTCGCCTGCGTGCGGACCTTTGCTCATCAAGGAGCGTCAAATGGGGTTTGAGTAGAAAGGTCGGGACACGGCGGTGAAGCGGTGTAAAGTATGGGAAAAACGCCGGTTTATCGGCGCCAGGGTCTGTCGTATGAAGCAGACCGCGTGAACCCGAGTGTCAAAAATTCACGTGGCAATGACGACGCAGTTGCCTTCAAGAAAAACAAGTTTATTGGAGCGAAAGAATACATGCGGCGAAGCAGCAGTCAACAAAATGACGTGCGAAGGCGAGCATCGATCATTTGAATATCGCAGAATCTGCTCTGCAGGCTTTTATCTTTCGGCGCGAGTGTTTCTGGAACCATCGATTTACATCCAGAACATTTTAGATCAGAGAAGATTATTCTGGGCCAGCAACGTTAAGACGAAACAGACTGCTTATCTAAATGAGATAGCCCGTGCGGCACAAAAATAAAGAATGAAAGACAGGCTTCGCTTGGACACATAACAGAGCCGGGCGTGGCCGGGCAGTAAAAACAAACACTAAATAAACAAACCCATACACGGTTTGCGACATTACCCCCCCCCATAAGAGTACATCGACCCGATGCTAAAACAAAAGACAATGCGAATAAACAACAAAATAAGTCCCTTATCTTGCATAGTAAGGTTTCAAGCGACTTCGAGCCGCGTGTGTCGTCGTGATGTTCCGGAATCGCCATCGGGGATCACCTCGTAGGTAAGTTGGCCGAAACGTCGTAGAATCTTGTAGGGTCCGAAATACCTTCGCAGAAGCTTCTCACTGACTCCACGTCGTCGGATAGGAGTCTAAACCCAAACACAATCCCCTGGGTGGTACTCGGCGTCTCGACGTCGGAAATTGTAGCGCCCGGCATCCACCAGCTGCTGGTCCGTTGTACGAACTCGAGCCAGCTGGCGGGCCTCCTCCACACGCTGAAGATATCCTTGGACGTCGGGGCTGAGGTCGTCGTCTTCTACATGCGAAAGCATGGCGTCAAGCATCGTAGTCGGCCGTCTTCCGTAGACAAGCTCCGACGGTGGCATCTGCGTAGTTTCCTGTATAGCCATGTTGTACGCAAACGGGACATACGGGAGCACTTCGTCTCAAGCTTCATGTTCAACGTCGACATATATTGATAGCATATCCGCGATTGTCTTGTTCAGACGTTATGTTAGTCCATTTCTTTGGGGGTGGTACGCCGTCGTTCTTCGGTGCTCCGTGTTGCCGTAGCATAATATTCCTTGCATCAGCTCCGCAGTAAAAGCACTTCCGCGGTCGGTGATTAGGACTTCCGGGGCTCCATGTCGGAGCACAACTTGGCTAATGAAGAACGTTACTTCTTGTGCAGTCCCCCTCGGAAGAGTGGCGGTCTCAGCGTAGCGCGTCATGTAGTTTGTCGCTACGACAATCCACTCGTTCTCGGATCGGGATGTAGGGCCCAGAAGGTCCATTCCAATATGTTTAAAGGTCCTCGATGGGACGGCGATCGGCTGCATAAGTCCATCGGGTCTCGTCGGTGGCGTCTTTCGTCGCTGGCAGTCACGGCAGCTCCGGACGTAGTGGGTGACGTCGGATGTAAGACGGGGCCAGTGGTACTTCACCTTGATCATTCCAATTGTGCGGGATGTTCCGAGATGTCCGGAAGTCGGGTCGTCATGGCACGCTTCCAAACTTTCGTCGTGAAGGTCTGCGGCAATGACAAGAAGATAATTCGTTCTGGTTCCGGGGCTGAAATTCTTCACGAGAACGGAGTTTTTCAGGCTGAATGCTGGTAGGTTGCGCTTGAAGTTCCTAGGCACGGCGACGTTGCATCGTTCGAGGTAGTCGATTATGACACGCAAGTCGGGGTCGGCACGCTGCTGGGCGGCTAGGTCGCTCTCCGTCACGACTCCAAAGAACACGCTGTCTTCATTAGAGTCTTGTGCTGGTCGGTTGACGGGAGTCGGCGTTGGAGTGTTTCCTGCCGGATTTATAGACGATTGTAACGTCAAAATCTTGCAGGCGCAAGCTCCACCGCCCAAGACTGCCTGAGGGGTCCTTATTGGCGAGCCAACACAGTGAATGGTGGTCTGTCACAACCTTGAATGGTCTACCATATACGTTTGGACTAAATTTTGAAAACACCCATATAATACCGAGACACTCTTTTTCAGACGCTGAGTAGTTTTTCTCCTCCTTTGACAGACCCCGGCTGGCAAAGGCGATTACTTTTTCGCAACCGCTTTGTTTTTTGGACGAGGACGGCACCCAAGACTATATCACTGGCGTGCGGGTGCATTTCCGTTTCGGCGTGTTCGTTGAAATGAGGGAGCACGGGCGGGCTTTGCAGGCGTTTTTGCAGCTTGCAGTATGCTTCTTCTTGCTCGTTTTCCCAGCTAAAAAGGGTGGTATCTTTCGTGAAGCGTTTGAGTAGCCTTGCAATGCATGCGAAGTTTGCGACGAAGCACCTGTGCTGTGCGCACAGTTCGAGAAATCTTCGCACACCCTTCTTGTCTTTCGGCCTTGGGAAGTTCGCAATGGCTGAAGGTTTTGCCGGGTCAGGTAGTACTCCCACGGCGTTGACGGCGTGGCCCAGATACTTGAGCTCCTCGTACGCGAAACGGCAATTTTCAGTCTTCAGCGTTAACCCCGACGTACGAATGGCCTCGAGTACAGACTCCAACCTTGCACGGGGTTCGTCGAAAGTTCGGGAGAATAACACAACATCGTCGAGGTATACGAGGCAGGTGTGCCACTTTAGGCGAGCTAGCACAGTGTACATGACTCTTTGAAACGTTGCTGGCGCCATGCACAGCCCAAACGGCATCAACTTGAACTCGTATAGGCCGTCCGGGGTTATAAATGCGGTTTTCTCTCGGTCTCTCTCGTCCGCCTCAATTTGCCAGTAGCCGGTCTTCAGATCCATGAGAAGTACTTCGCATGGCAGAGGTGGTCGAGGGCGTCGTCGATTCGGGGCAGAGGGTACACGTCCTTTTTGGTGATTTTGTTCAGTTGCCGGTAGTGAACGCAAAACCTTAATGTGCCATCTTTTTTCTTCACCTGTACAACCGGCGCAAACCAGGGGCTTTTTGATGGCTGTATAATGTCGCCGCTGAGCATGTCGTCGACTTGAATCCAGATGGCTTCTCACTCGTGTGAAGAGACGCGGTACAGTAACTGCCTGGTAGGTCGCGCTCCTTCTTCGGTTATTATTCGGTGCTCCGCTAGAGGTGTCTGAAGTAGTGAAGTAGGTGCCTGACGAGGCGAAATTAGTGCCCAAAACGTGAGATTGCCATGCGTAAAGCGCGCGATGCCTCTTGCGAGAGAGACACCACGTCCGAGAAGCAACCTTTGGTCACTTTCTACGATAGCGTCGACATCAGGTGCCGCATTTTCACAGTAGGCGCTGATCATCAAGCTTGCGCGAGGTGGCAGGGTGACATGATCGTCGGCGATCCTTATAGCAGCACGGTTTGTGGGGTTCGGTTCAGGCGTCATTCAGTGATAGGAGGAAAATGTTACAGACTTGATTTGTTAGATCAATTATTGCACCGTTGTCCGTCAAAAAGTCCATTCCGAGAATTACGTCATTGGAGCAGTTAGGCAAAAAGACGAACGCTGCTTAGTACGTTGTGCCGTCTATGGTGACGAGCGATGTGCACGTTCAACTTGGCGTGACGAGGTGGCCGCCTGGTGTACGTATGTGCGGACCGTCCCATCTGGCCATAACGTTCTTCATCTTAGTCGCAAATGGTCAGCTCATTACTGAGTAGTCGGCTCCCGTGTCTATGAAAGCGACTACATCAAAGCCGTCGATGAACAACTGAACGTCGGAGGCCGCTTTCCTCAAGTTTCGAGTACGTCGTGGTGTCGTATCTCTGCTCGTACATGTAGACGTTCGGGCACTATGCGTCGTCCTCTTCGTCGTATTCTCAGCGGCAGGTTTGCTCATGTCGGGTATGCGTCACGCCGTGTAGCTGTCGTCGTGTTCGGGAGTCTCGTCAGGGTTCGGTCGGGTCATTGGGCTGAGGGCATGTCGTGAATCATGGTCTTGAGCGAGTCGCTGCATCGTTGGAGGGTTTTCATTTTCCGCGGCCGTGCAACTTTACCTCCAGAAGTTGCTGCTTTTATTTTCACCCGCGTGGGCTGGGGGACCTTCCACATGAGAAGTCAGCAGTGCTACGGCGGTTCGGCGACTGGTACCGGTAGGGCGACGGTGAACGACGGTTGAAGCGGGCAGGTGCTCGGTTGGTGTTGGAGAGGTATTCTTCGATCTCAGTAGGGCGCTGGCCGGGTCAGGGGCGTGGGGCGTAGACGGAGAACCCTCGCAAACCGAGCCTCTTGTAGGGACAGCGACGGTAGATACGGTCGGCCTCTCCGCAGTGGTAGCACAGCGGACAATTATCGGGAGTTCCCCATACGTCCGTCTTCCTCGGCGTCTGATTTCGGGCTACCGGGGGTCCGGTGGGCGACAGTAGGTCGTGGTACGGTGGGTACTGTTGACGACGTGTT
The DNA here is from genome assembly GCA_013339765.2 of Haemaphysalis longicornis. Lineage (NCBI taxonomy): Eukaryota > Metazoa > Arthropoda > Arachnida > Ixodida > Ixodidae > Haemaphysalis > Haemaphysalis longicornis. The sequence continues at coordinate 93,622,053 of CM023451.1, read as the reverse complement.
GGAGCAGGGCGGGGTCGGCGAACTGCTGCGGAGTAGGACATAGCTTGTGGCACGCGGGGTACTTCGGATGACGTAGACGTTCGCGACGGTTGTTGCACTTGCCTAATGACGTTGGTAAGGGAAGCGGCATGGGGCTGTGGCGGCGTGGGGAGACGTTTCCGCAGCTCCTCTCTCACTACTGCGCAGATGGTCTCGCGTAGGCTATCAGCCGGAATCCGCATGTTGTCGACGTAGTTCGCACTGGCCGCGAACTGCTTAGCACGCATTTCGAGAGCCTTTTCAATCATTGCGGCTTCGGTCACGAATTGGGCGATGGTTTTGGGCGGGCTGCGGACAAGTCCAGCAAACAGTTCCTCCTTCACACCGCGCATCAAGAAGCGTCATTTCGGGCTCCGCGCGGCGAAATATGTGCTTCATCTCCTAAAACGAAGATCACGACCCCTTCATTGGGGTGTTGCGCGCGCGTTTCCAACAAAAGGGCGGCTTTTTTTTCCGCACGACCGTGGCGAACTCGCTGTTAAAGAGGGTCCAGTCGGTTAGGGAGCTTTCATGGTTTTCAAACTACGTTCGGGTCGTATCTTCTAAATAGAAGAAAACATGGCCGAAAGTTTCTTCGTCATCCCACCTGTTAAAGAAGCGGACGCGCTTCACTTTCTCCAACCAGTCCTCAGTGTCTTCTCCGGGGAATCCGCGGAACGATGGTGGTTCCCTGGGCTGTTGAAGACCGAGAGAAGGATTGGTAGTGCTGGTCATGGTGTCTGCGTTGTCCATGGCGGTGGTATCGACGTTTTTTTTTCAGTTTATCCGGAAGCAGTCGAAACTCCGGCTGAACACCTTGCTGTCGGTGGCTGGCACGAGTGGGACTTGCTTGCCGGCATGACAAGGGAGTAGGGTGCATTTACCAAGCACCTCCGCCAGATGTCACGTGGCTAAAGACGACGCAGTTGTCTCCAAGGAAAACAAGTTTATTGGAGCAAACTTGTGCTCCCCTAACAACTCAAAGAATACAGGCTGTGAAGCAGCAGTCAACAAAGTGACTTGCGAAGGCGAGCGTCGACGATTCGAATGCCGCGGCATATGTTCTGCAGGCTTTTATCTTTCGGCGCGAGTGTTTCTGGAACCGTCGATTTACATTCAGAACATCGTAGATCAGAGAACATTATTCTACGGGGAGTTTGCCGGGACCGCGGTGATCCGTCGGAAGAAGCGGGCCGTCGTAAGTTCGAGGGACGTACCAGCGGGGTTTCACTGTAGTTACGGACAATGTTAATATTTGGGTGTGGGGGGGAACTGATTGAAGACTCTTATTTTATCAATTTTATCATTATTTCAAATAATAGGTTGTTTGAAGAGTTTGGAACTCCGCCGTACCGCTATGGGAGAGCTTCGTGCGGTGCCCAGGGAGGCCGCGCCGCGGCGCTGTTGTTATTGGAGAGTAGCCGGGGAAGTGGTCAGAGCGCTTTCGGCAGGGAACGGGCGCTCGCGGACTTATCAGCGGTGCGCATTCGCTTTACGTGTCGTGGGCCGCTGAAATGAACTTATTTTGTGAGTGGCGAAAAAGTTTGGTGTGGATGGACATGCTGCTACTGCGTTCCTGCCTGCTGGTCTGGCTACAGAGCAGCGGTGGCCGCCAAATGCCCTGCGATCTGCGGTGGCGCCCCTCGCGGTAGTCTTTGTCCCGGTAAAACTTCGCCGGGAGTTTCATGACCAGAGAAGTATTGAAGGACTGATAGGACGGATAGCGGCACCCGTGTCTCGTACCTTGTAGAGTTCCTGTATATAGCTCTCCTAGGGAGCAGAGTTGCGCGTCCATCCGCCATGTTGAGTTCCAGGTCGTGCGGGAAAGCCACCCTTCTCGCGTGAACAACGTGCCGCCGGGCCACCGCGCCAGTGGCAGTAGTGAGGAGGAGTGGCGAGGAGCGGCCGGGCAAAAACTGGCGCACGATATTGGACCGCTTATCGCATGAGCGGCCGCCGCTGCCGACGCTTCTATAACCGTCGATGCCCTGTTGAGTAGAACCAGAGTCCTTCAATGAAAAGCGGGCTTTCTGTCGAACTGGAACCCGCGGCATGTAGTAGTCAGACGTGCAACACGCAACTCTTGCGCAACGCGATATACAGGAACTCCGATATCTTGTCCTCGTAGATTTTCTTCTTTTTTTTTTGTCAGCTACAAATTTCGCGGCGGCATATTACCCACTCAGTCATACGTCGTTCGACTGCGGCATGACCAACGTAAGTTACGATGACGCACTGCCTGATGTATCACCGAGTATGGCTACCACAGAACAGGGAAGACTTCGGCTTCCTAGTAGCTCGTAGATGTGTTACTGCACAGTGAAGGAAGAAAATCCCAAAGACCGCTTAAAGGGGCACTGAAGTGCATTTGTCAAACTCCTGTTTTTGCTTGCACGGCGTAGACTGGCTCAAATTAGCACACCTTCATGGTTTAACCGGTTGTTAAGTCAATAATTATTTTATAAAGCCCGAAAGAAGAAAAACTACCATGCGCGGTCTGCGGCGGCCGCACAAACTAAACGCTGTGACGTCGGGAGGAGATGCACCGTAATTGGATGATGTCCAAGATTAGCATTCAAACAAGTTTCACTTTTGGTTCTGTAAAACAACATGGAGTAGAAGCGGAGACACCGTCCAAAAGAAACTTAAAAACTTTAAAACAGCAACAAGACGTTTCGGCTTCGTTACTGAAGCCTTCGTTAGTGAAAACAACATGCTTGACTACCGACGCTATCGTTGGATGGGCATTTCCGATATCTCAATAATCGTCACAACGCGCTTCTGCCATGTCGTCGGCTGTAAAATGCCTAAGATAAGATAAGCCTCCCAGGACGGCTTGGAATAGTAAGCAAACACTAGCCGATGCCTACGCAGTGAATGAACACCCTCCGCGTCACGGCATCCGCTTTTCCATGCCATGCCCCTTTCCCCTATATTTGGAGCTTCCCTCACTCATGTCTGTATCGTAAAAAGCGTGTTCGCACCAGGGCAAGGGTCTGCTGATTATGGCCTGTGCCCACTTCCCGCAAGTAGTCGGTTATTGCGGCAACAGCACGCCAACGAGAACTCGCTAGCGCGTCTGTGTCAGTCTGCGCACGTTCTGCGAACTCACTCGTGGAGCAGTAAACATTAAAGCACAAAAATGGTGAACTCAGTATAGAAAACATCGGCAGAAGACGAAAAAATCAACTTACAAAAAAAACGTATTCTCGGGGATTCGATCCTGCGTGTTTAAAAATAACATACCTAGCGCACCATACCACGTGATTACAGGCCAGCGCTGCCGACGATGGAAATAAAATGTATATAATGTGTAACCAGTTCACACAACTTAGTTTTAGCATTTCAAGCAGCTTAGGTGACTATTTTTTGTATGACGCTTGTGCAGTAAGCGTCTCCCAAATTTCTACAGTATCTCACGTCTATCAATTGCATTTCTTAGACGAAAAAGCGTTCGCAGATGTGTGATCGAGCTGCGGACCGCTGTGCTTGTCCAGCCAGCGCAAAAAAGTACATCCTTCTCTCTAGCTTTACGCTGTATACGGTAAACGTTTCATTGGATTTTATTTCCTTTGTACCTGTATTGACTTCGCTGACTTCTCCAACCGTCAAGTGGCCTTCGATTTTCCTACCTAGCGTATCAGTCAGCGAAGCGTCGCATGTGCTCTTGTACAGCGCTTGTGTGGAGCGACCTGGACATGGAGCTTGATACAGTATAGAAACTAACAAACTAAAGGAAGGCACATTCCTCCATTCACAAGTGTGTCGTGGCTTAGTTTCAACTGAGCGAACGAATTGCGACGACGAGTCGGCTGCCGGTGGACTAAACGCTGGGCCGACTGACTCTGTCGGAAGATCGGCGAGCCGTGCAGTAGCGCAGCCAATTGCAACGTCGTATCGTCCTGACGTAACATGAAAACGTCACGGAAAATTGGCGAGGATGTAAAGAGGAGGACACGATTTCTGAATTGATTTTTCTACCACATAAATTTGCGTAAACGCACTCACAGTAGTAAAAACATGGCCTATGAACTCCAGACTACAATTTGCGATAGAAATCCCGCAATGTTTACAAATCACTTAAGTGTCCCTTTAAGAATCCAATTGTCATGCCAAGCTCAAGCCCAAAGAGGGGGTCTTTTCATAAACCCCCCGCCGACATAAATCTCCAGGCGCAGTTTTCTATCTGGTATACTTACTAAGAAACTCTATGGTTTCCAGCCGCCTATATCTGAAGGGCGCGTTCGGAGGAGGGTCGTTCTAGGCCAAACGTCCAAGCCATTAAGTCGATCATCACAGATTTCTGCAGGAAAAATGGTGGATCATCCTTGCATGGCCGAGAATGCTCGCTCAAAGTATTTTTTGTTAAAAAAAAACATAATTGTTTTTGTATCCGCCCTCTTATTTCCAGAGTTTTAAGAAAACATAGGTGTGTGAAAAACCATAAAGAATCACTTGTTTTGCAATCGCGCCATAATTTTTTCGTGGACATCATGTGTAGGTCCTGAGTTGCCCTATGCTGCATTATTAAACACTTTTGCTTTTTTTTGCTCTCATTATTCCTTTCAGAAAATACGCGATGTTGCGCATTTTCAAACTATTTTAGCAAATAGAAGCACACTCTTTCAGCCAGTGAAGCATTTTTACTCAATTGCTCCATTGTGAACAATTTGTTGAAAAATATAACGGTACTAAAAAAAGAAAAAATGGACGAGAAAACATGTCACATTTGAGAAAATCTCCTTTCCATCAAATATTCATCCCTAAATTGTGCATTGTTGTGCTCGTAGTAATAATATCAAATACAAGGCATTCTCTAGTAAAAATCATCGCTGTTTATTTCAGAAAGTTTAATCGAAACAGTTTTTGTTTTCGCAGACAAAAAATTTCGGAATTTGTACACGGACACTTTGCCACGTTGTTCCACAGAGCGTCTTCTCTGCACGGCATACGCCTGCCTTCAAAAGGCGCCAACTAGCGGCTTCGCACTCTCAGGATTACCTTTCCCTGCAATTGTATTTCGTAGAGTCAATATGGGAAAAAGAGATCGTTCACGTGTTAGGGGGAAAAGTACAACGCAGAGATACCCGCGGTGCGCCTATTATTTGAGTACGTATAGTCTCGAAGGCTGGCTGGACATCAGGCTACATTTAAAGCATCAGTGTGTATGATTCCCAGTAACGCGTGCAAATAAATACATTGAACTCCATTACTCCGCCGCTGTGATCTTCCTTTATGTTCGGCACACATAAAGAATACCACGTATATTGTTCACTGATTCTTTAAATCCTCGTGTGATGTACAGTTAGCCTTTGAGACTACAGTACTCATAAAGTAGGCGCACCACTGCTAGCTTCACGTTGAACGTTTCCCTCAAACACGCGAACTATCCCTTTTTCCCCTATTGACTATACGAAATGCAATTTCAGGGAAAGGTAATCTTGCAGTGCGAAGCGGCTGTCCTAAATGAAGGCAGGCGTATGCTGCGCGGAGACGACGCTATGTGGAACAACTCTGACAAAGTGTCGGTGTACAAATTCAGAAATTTTTCTCTGCGAAACCTGTTCTGATTAAACTTTCTGAAATAAACTGCGATGAATTGTACTAGGGAATGCCTTGTATTTCATATTTTTCTACGAACACAACAAAGCGCAACTTAGGGGTGAGTCTGGGCCGGAATGTAGATTTTCCCACACTTGACAAATGTTTTTTCGGCCATTTCTCCTTTTTTAGTGCCGTTATATTTTTCTACATATTGTCCACAGTTGTACAATTGAATAAAAATTCTTCAGTGGCTGAAAGAGTGTCCTTCTATTTGCTAAAATAGTTTGAAAACGCGCAACATCATGTATTTTCTGAATGGCGTAACGAGAGCAAAAACAGCAAAAATGTTAAAAAATACTGCATAGGGCAACTCAGGGCCTCAGCATGATGTCCACGAAAAGATGGTGGCGATTGTAAAAAAAAGTGATTATGTTTGTTCACAAACATAATTTTGCTTTAAACCACGGAAATAAGAGGGAGGTTACAAATGGAAAGAAAATTTTGCGGCAAAAATACTTTGATGGAGCATTGTGGGCCATGCAAGAATGAGCCAAAAGATTTACTGACGAAATCCTTGATGATCGAATTTACGGCTGGGACGTTTGGCATGGAATGACTCCGGACTGTTCTCAGCCCATACATTTTCGCAAATCTAAAGCTAGACATCGGATTGACTGATGGCCTCTATAATTTTCACATTACAATCACACACCTAACTGCAATAATTAGCTAGTTAATTAGCAGGTTCTAAATAATTGTTACCGTAAATAGCTGTTGGGGCTCATTTTATTGATTCTGCCACGGCCCCTTATCATTTCGGGCATGAAAAGCCCGTTTACCTCGGCAAACCTATTTAGAATTACTTAAAGGCTTCTATGAAACCCCCGTATATCTTACTTAGTTTTAAGTTTGAGTGGTATTTCGGAAAAGAACATTCGGTGGATTTTATGTTTTTATCGGCGAACGAGAAATAGCGTAAACGGACAACTCTGCAGTGCACCTTCCACCTTCGGGTAAAAAAAAACAATTTGCCAAGTCAACATACCTAGTCGCCATGATGGTGTAAATTTACATCATTGGCGAAAAAACAAAACGCTCCCTGAGAGTCTCGCGTTATACATCAAGCTTGATCTATAACGTGAGACTCTCAGGGAGCGTATCCAATGGAATTGCTGCACTTACGGTCTATGCTTCATGGCACTGATGGTAAGTGAAGAGGGAAAGATTAGCAGCAAAGGTGTTTAATCGCCGTGGCACAGCAAAGGCACAGGAACTTTGTTTTTGTGGCTTAGGATGTGAGCGTGAAAGGTGGCGGATGCAGCCTGTATGTCAGTTAGAGCATGAATGGTAGAGTTTAGGTGTTTCAAAGTTTTTATTCTCTATGATGAACTGATGTTCTTGCTTTTCTTCTGAGATAGTAAACTGAGGTTAGGAAAAGGGGGTAAACAGATGACAGGGAACTCAAGGGTGGAACCTGAAATCTAGGGCCCCAGATACAGCAGCTTCTTTCTTTCCCCTCTCAATCACATGATTTTTAGGTCATGAGCTGGTCAAAGCCCCTCCCAAATCTCAATAGATGTGTAGTACGTAATTTCTGAATCGCTATTCCCTGAGCATACCATTGAACCTGGCTCGGGTGCGTGTAAGGGAATATATGGTGTTTGATGCTCCCGGCGACCATCTTCGCCTACACTTATTTGCAGAGACTTCTGTTATTTTGTTCGCCTCGGAGTTTCTCATTTTTCGGCATTTAGACCCCCTTCAGCACGGGGAAAGATGGCGTGCCTAGGTGTACGATGAGGAGACCTTGACGTCTTTCGGGGAGGGATAGCGATGGTCGTGGACGCAATGGGCACAACACGTGAGTTCGCGTGGCTTTTGGTCGGTGCCTCCCTTTCTTCCAGACCCTACTGTTCCAGTGTCCAGGTGACGCCGTGAACTTTGTTCATTGCTGATGGGAGTATCTTACCCAAGCGTTTATGTATTGTTTGTGCAGCTATTAGTCTAACCCCTTTTGAGAATCTGTATTGGTGTTTACGCTTGTATTCGATACATACACTACTTGGTTTCCCAACGATATGGTCCCAAATTCCACTTCGTATTTCCTGTATGTTGGAGGGTCTTGGAGTCAAAGATTGCCAGAGGGGTCAAGCGCGACAATTGCTCAAACTCCGTACGCCAGAGAGTCAGTGTATACTGTGTTCTCATGATACTGGAACTTTACTCGAATGATGTTGATCCTGCCATATCGCCTGTCCTTGTGCGATACGTTGTTGGTAGATAGTTTTGACACGGAGTCGCTAAATCAGTGAAGTGTCCGTGATGGCGTGCAATCGATACGTTGCACACCATCGCACGCCACTTTTTTATACGATGACTCATCCCGATTTTGTGTTTTGAGTGCCAAGAGAGCGGTTTGGCTGATTTCTTCAAACTGTTTTAAACACGTAACTGGACGACCTATTCATCATCATTGTCATCAACTACCAAGCTAGGTCCACAGAAAAACTAAAGCTATCCCACTGACCTTAACCGGTCCCGGTACGGCGTTTCCCGAGTCTTCTTTTGTGTTCTTTTGAAACTGTGCAAAGATTGGAAATGACTCTAAAGACGTAACAAAACAACTTGATGACTATCGAAGGGAACTAAGGCTGGATATCCGCACTCTCAAACATAGCGTTAAGTCTTCTTCGGACATTGGCAGCAATGTTCTGAAAATTCAGAAAAATCTGAAAGATATGAAGCACCACATGAAGAAACTCATCGAAAAGAATAGAGAACTAGAACAGGAAAACAGCGAATTAAACAGTCGCCTCAATGAACTAGAACAGTACCAAAGGTTAAACAACCTAGAAATTAAGGGCCTTCCAGGCAACTGTGATGAACTGACTGCTGTCATGGAAATTGGGACTAAACTTGGAGAACCGCTGGATGTTTATGACATCGATTTATGTCATAAGATAAGGATACAAAACTTTGTGCAAAAAATGTGATCGTTCGCTTCACACGCCGATCTAAACGGAACGAAATTCTGGCGAAAGCCTGGAAAGCCAGACTGATGACAGAATCGCTTGGTTACGATGGCCCGAGCAAACCGGTCTTCTTAAACGAACACCTTACGCCAAAAAACAAGCATTTGCTTGGTGCGGCCGTGGCCCGCAAGAAGGAAGTCGGGTAGAAATTTGTCTAGACTGCCGAAGGAAAGATTCTAGCTCGCCGTGGTGAATCCACCCCGATCATCTGCATTGCGTCAATGAGTGATGTAGAACGCATGGAGACGGGAAACTACATGCTTGAATCGATTCTACGCTATCTTCTAACTTTCGACAGTCTGATAGTGTACCCTTAATAATATTCATAGCCTTCCTTTCTTTTTATTTGTTTGGCTATCAATGCTTATTTCTTTTACATCATTGTCTGGGAACATGCTCTGAGAACTTTATCACTTGTACACGCCATCGTGGACCCCACAATAAATATGGAATACTGCTAATCTGCTTTCGACTAAATCCGCCTTAGTGCACGGTGTTTGCAAGATGTTTCTTCAAGGTCAAAAATTACCAATGTGGAATAAAAACATATAATCGGAAAAACAAATTCCATAGCCTACGCACTCCCTTTACTGGATGTCTACCCATTGCCGAAGTAGTGGAACATATAATGCGTATGCCATTTCAGTCAAAAGGTATACAAGATGACGTTAACTTTTCACGATTTAAACGAAATATTATGCAAAAGAAAAAAAACCATGTCTTGTTTGCATATTAACGCGCAATCACCCGCAACAAGAAAGGCGAATTAATTGCCATTTTTACCGGTTTGAAATTCCGCTTCGACGTAGTTCTTGTCACCCAAACTTGGTATTGCAGTGAAGAGGAAGTTTTAAGATTACCTGGCTATCTGTCCTATTTCCTGAATCGAAACGAGAGTAATGGGGGAGGGATCATGATACTTACAAATAACACATTCGAATGTGACATAATTGGTTTATTTTCGAAAATTACAACTGACTTCGAAATTCTAACCTTAAGGAGCAAAGACACAACTTTCTTTGTTGTTTACCGTCCGCCAGGGGGGAATACAAAAAATTTCCTCTTGTTTCTGAATACATTTATTTCATGGAATAATGAACACAACTTAAAAGCAATAATAGGAGGTGAATTTAATATTGATCTTCTCAGCGCGACACCTATAAGATCTGATCAGTATAGGGCATATTAGAATCAAGTGCTTTCAAAAGCGTTATACATGATCCCACCCGTATCCAGATCCATTCGTCTACTCTGATTGAACTTTTTCTAACGAACGAAACTGCAGATTCAATTTCTTCAGGACCACTGGCGGCACGTATTGGTGACCATCTGCCGATTTTTTTCGCGATGAGAGACAAAAAATGGCAAATCCCAAAGCAGAACGAAAATGAAAGAAAATATCGTGACAAATAGCAGTACCACCGAATCCTTTGCAAGCAGATTGGCCTATACAGACTGGGAGGACATTTTGCATTGAAAAGACCCTGACCAGGCATACGACATATTCATCGAAAAATATGACAATATTTAAAACCAATGTTTTCCGTATATTACAAAAGTTAAGCCTCGCAAGGCCAGGAAACCTTGGATAACTAGCGATTGCCTAAAAGTGATAAAAAAAGACTCCCTCTACCAACGCTTTATAGCTACCAGAACTGCTGAAGATCTCAAAGTCGTTAAAAATGTAGAAATCAAACAAATAGACTCATACAAAGAAGTAAACAGTACTATTTTAAAACCTCTTTAACAATGAGGCCACTCGCAGTTCAGAAACTGTCTGGAAGCGCCTTAAGGTTCTCCTCAATAGGTCCTCCAACCAAAATACTGCTGCCCCAGAAATTATCTTAAACGGAAAACAAATAGCTGGAAATGAAGTGACCAATGCGTTCAATGATTACTTTATCTCTATCACAAATAGTACTCACTCCCCAGACTGCACACAATTGTTACCTCCCAAATTGCGAGAAAGTGCATTTTTATATCCGACAGATGAGGTAGACATAAGAGAGGTATTTTCTACGTTAAAAATAGCAACTGTTGTGATATCGAAGACTTACAAACAAAACCTGTTAAGAATACTGCTGAGATTATAGCTACAGTATTAGTTCACATAGAAAATTTATTTTTCTCAGGCGGGAAATTCCAAAAGAGGTTGCCGTTAGAGAAAGTTTCTGGAATTTATAAGACTGGTGATATACATCACATGTCTAACCATAGACCTATATCAGTATTGCCAATATTTTCTAAATTAATCGAAAAGTTGATTCATAAAAGAATGTCAGGTTTTATAAAAAACATACGATCATTACCCCTTTCCAATTCGCGCTTATGAAAAATCGATCTACTGAAACGGCATTATTATTACAGGTGATAATACTGGACTATTTCGAGAAAGGAACTTATACTTTGGGAGTATTCATTGATTACTCGAAAGCATTCGATCGAATGAATCACAACACTCTTTTCTTAAAACTTGACAATTATGGTTTTCGAGGTAGCTCGAAAACCATAATTGTCATAAACCATAATTGTCGAAAACCATAATTGTGCGTTTCTTTCCCTTATAAAATTTTATTTGTGTGAACGGAAACCACGAGTAATCATAAACAACTTTAGATGAAATTTTAAGGCTTTGCTAGGTGGTGTACAACAAGGTAGCATCCTCGGGCTAGTGCTAATTAATTTATACATAAATGATATCGTAAACATTGACAAAGGCTGTAAAATAATTGTATATCCTGACGACACCAGTCTATATTTCCAAGAACCACCATTACATGAACTCGAAATAAATGCGAGCACAACTCTAAGGCATTTCAATACGTGGAGTATAAGTAACTCCGTAAGCATAAACGTTTCTCAAACGAAAGCAGTGTTATTTCGACCCAGAAACAAAGCAATTGACTTGGAGCTTCGTTTAACCGTTGGGGCATGTATTGTGGAGCTGGTTAAAACGGTAAAAAATCTTAGGGTTGTCTTTCACGAACATATGTTCTGGAATGCTCATGTTTACGCCATCTATTCAAAACTCTCTGGTAGTGTTGGCGTGTTGTGCCGCATACGTTTCTTGGTACCCCAAAATATAAAATTACTACTATATATTTCACTTTTCTGCTCAGCATTACGGTATTGTTTTCTTGTATGGGGAACCACAACCATTGCAAATCTGGATAGGATTCATTGACTTCAAAAAAAGGCCGCTAGGGCAATTGAAAATGTAGCAGATGACAAGCACACAGACCCCATTTTCAGTAACTAAACATGATTCATGTACATGACTTGCACAATTTGGTATTGTTCACGCGATACAAACTATATATCAAACACAACAACCTATACTTAACGCAGCTCGCTGGATTAACAAACCGTCCTCGTGCCTACGATACTCGCTGCACGCACACATGGAGTATTCCCTACACACGCCCCAACTACGGTCGACAAATGCTTAAAGGAGCCATGAAGACAAAAATACACATTGGGTTTAATTGAAAGACTGCTTAGTCCCGATAACAATGATACCAATATCATTGCAATCTTCGAACAAATAACGGATATATTAAAGAAAACGTGTGAAGCAGTCGCGACCCCCTAGCCAATTTCCCGCAACTTTTCTATGACGCCACGGAACCTTGTTTGTGGGATTGGCGGCCGCCTAACTGACCTGTCGCGACGAGACATGACTGGACGTCTGTAATTGGGCCTCCAGTTCCATTTGACCACATCACTTGACTGCTAACGTGCACTTAACGCAATGAAAATTATGTTTCATTGTTGGCCCATATGACGTCATTCGTGCTCATAACACGTCACTGTGGGGCAAAATTTTAAAGTTTTTAAATACTTCTTGCTATTTTTTGTTAAAAAATTATCTTGTGTGGCTGTTATGGAGCTCAGTGAGATACTGAATCCTAGTTCTTTCAAATTAAACGAAGTTGTATTTTCTCGTCATTGCTCCTTTAAATACACCCTACCGACCACATTAAACTCCTTTTGAGCTTGAAAACATCAGATTTATTAGATAGTCCTGTCCATTGTGATGATGATTACTGGTATTGCTAGAGACATTCAGAAATTTTGTTCGACTTCGTGTTACCCTGTCACTGGCTGTTTTATTGGAATGTACCTATGCCTGTTTCGTTTGGTTTAATAGATTTTATAGGTCATCTTGCCAGGAAATTGTTTTTAAATTGCTTTTAATTGTTTTTAATATCGAACTCAATATAATTTTTAGTTCAATGTTTGTATTATGACTTAGTGTGCAAGAAAATTGCTTTTTCTCTGAACGTATTTGTGCCTGTTTCCGTTAAGTACAATTATGGCAAATTGTACCATAAAAAAAAGTTCCTTTTCATCTTCTTTGCACTAATCTGCCGAATTGTATGTCTATACTGTACAATGAATGCTCATTGCAACGGCTGTTTGAACTGTATAAGAGACGCAGGTCCCGTGAAGCCCATGTTAGCTTTTTGCCTGTGCCCTTAGTATATCAGCATATCCAATGTTGAAATAAACACTGACTTTGACTTTGACTTTGATCGCCAACGAACTGTCATGTTTCCTCTTTCCTTAGAGTTAAAGGCCTTCCCTTTCCTCTCAACCCGTCTGTGGGTGTCCATTCTGTTACCCTAGTGGCCCACCAGTTGTCAGTTTGTCTCACAGTAAATATTGTGTGCTGCTGTCCTGTCCTGATATGCTGTCCTGATGATGGGCTTCACTTAATTTTTTTCACTGCGTGTATCATTTGTATTTAGGTAGGCTTTGAGATACTATTCGGTTCATGATGAGTGACTTCATGAGTCTTAGCATTTATACTCTCGTTCTTGCTCTTTTCTTTGCTAGGCCTGTAATCGTTTGACAATTCTTTAACAATTTTCTCTCTTTTTTGGCGACTGCGAGAACGGCACTCCACCTGACTCTCCACGCCAAACATAATTCAGTGACTTCTCAGGGGCGACATGCGTACCTATATTTAGGGTGAATTTAAACTTGACCGCATCCGCCATTCCATTCGTTTTCCAAACAGGTTGGGGCGGAGAGAGAACAGCGGCAATAACGAAAGTGGTTCGAAGATTAGTGTAAACAGATGCTATATAAAATATTTTATTTTATTTTGTATCTGCCCATAATATATGCCTTCCTTGATTTTTGAGAGACTTGCGTTAATCTTTTGCCTTCTGTTTAGTTCGGGGATGCAGTGCAGATGCCGGTATCAATTCCGGTGGAAAGCACGCCGGGATGGCTCAGTGGGTAAAGCGTTGCGCTGTTGAGTACAAGGGCGCTGGTTCAATTCCCGGATGCGGCGGCTGTTTCCCTGCTGGAAGCAGAAAACAAACCCCCATGTGTCGAGCTTCTCGCGCATGTCAAAGATCCCCGTAGTGTCGAAATTTACCCGGATCCCTACACTGATGCGCGCCTCATAGCGCAGGTGTGGCTTCGGCATGTGAGTTATCGAAAATTTCTAAAGCAAAGCTTTTTACCTCTACCCCCCAAGGGTTCTTTCGAGACCGTTGGTGTCAACAGAAAACTCCCGCGAACAAATAAAACAATTTCCTGGGGCCGCCAGGAATTGAACCTGGAACTAACAGAGTACCAAAGCGAGAGCCCGTTGTCTTACCGATTTAGCTACGAGCCCAAGTGGAGACGGGGAAGGCAGGTGGTGTACTCATGGAGTGCATATACGGGTTTACCCCCTGCATTCTCGCTTGAGGCGACGTGATAGCGTCACGCGACCTCTCCCGCCACTGTGCGCTCCGCTCACGGCACGTCTAGCGGCCCTGCGCGCGCCTTCCAGGTGTGCTAGAAATTACAAAAATTAAAGGCCGCTCACACCAACGCATGTCATCTAACTTCTAGTACGCCAATGTCCTAACGCCTGTGGCCTCCAGTGTTCACACAAGAAATCGCCGCTCCTTGTCGTCCGCCCTCACACCAAACGACTCATCAAGGTTCAAATTAAAATACTCCTTGATAGCCAGCACAGAACTTAACTCCGCTTGATGTACTCCCGGACTTTTGGCGACAACAACTAAAGATTCCCCCTTTGCTTAAACATATGAACCACTCAAACGACGGGGGTCACCGACAAGGACGGGCTCAAGCGCTCGACCCCACCCTCGGTGGCGATCATGAAGTCGTCTACACAGACGCCTCCCAACATCGATAGCAGCAGTACGCCATCATCCTCGCTACCTCTAGAACTAAGATCCTTGCGTGTGCCTCACTCAAGACCCAAGACATGACTTCAGGAGAAGAGGCAGCCATCGCCTTGGCTCTCACTCAACCAGGGGTTCGGAAGGTAGTCACCGCTTCCCAAAGCCTACCAAAATTACCAGTCGGGTTGGTTGTCCCAACTGCACTGCGTGTGCTAGAAAAACACTCTCCAAACGGTTCCATTCAGCTCATCTGGACACCCGAACACGCTTCAATGAAGGGCACCGAACACGTCCACCAACAAGCCTGCGCTTTTACCCCCCCCCCCCCCTCCCCAGCTGCGTATTCCCAAACCATCTCCCGTCGGGCCCAGGCCGACCACACCCCCTAAGCAGGGGCGCAGTCAATGAGGTTAAAAAATTGCAATTTTTTAACCTCTTTTGACGCAGCACCGTGACGTCTCTACCTATACGTGAGCGACTTCATGCGAGGTGGATTTTTTTCTTTTTTTCCCCTCCCCTCGTTCCGGCTGCTTTACGGGTGGCCGATGGTATCGCTCCGCGGGCAACTTGTGTTGTGCTATTTATATTTTTATTCCTACTATTTCTTGTTTATACATTTGTATACTTTTTTGCGTGTGTGTGGCTTCCAGTTGAGGCACGAGCTGTGACACAATGCTGGCGAATTAAAAGGACAGACACTACAGCAATATATATATGTGGTAGCTAAAAATGCGTCGCAGGAAACAGACACAAACTACTCATCTATACCCATAAGTGGATCTGTAAAAGTGACAATTTTGTGCCGCTATTTGGACTTCGAGATCACTATCGTAAAAATAGAGCGCCAAGGAGATAACTTTTTACTTAGTTTTATCTCTGCTGCGACTACCGTGACTTAAATCTCACGGGCAGCAACTCATTAGTCCTAGCGAAAAGAATATACGTATCTGAGTGAGTGTAACACTGCATGAAATGAGAGGCCATGGGGCCCTGGGGAAGCAAGGATGAGGAGAAAAGGCGAAGGTCACAACTCGCACAATGAACACAGTTGTAGTCTTTGGGTCCTAATCGCAACATGAACACATTAAAGTCAGTCAGTGGCAGCAAAACGCACAGTTCACACTTAAATGTACAGATCACATTGAGGACAATGCGGTTCACACTTAAAACAGTGCACGCTGCAGACAGTTCACATTGTATACCGAACGGGAAAGTCGGCCAGGCTGCTACACCAATTCGTAGAGTCTGTTTTCAAGGGCCTACTCGGCAATTGCTTCTAGTACGGTGGGATCGTCACGGACCCGACTAACATGTTCCTGTTCAGTCGCAGGGGCGGGACCTAGAGTTAAAAGCTGGTGGCGATTACGGTCGAATAATGGACGGAGCCAAATTAAGTGGTAAAGATTTGGTGTGCCTTCCCGATTACAGGGGGGCATCAGCGCCATTCGGATCCTGCTGGAGCTGTTTATTTATAATTACCGTATCCTATGCAGCAAAACCTCTGTTTACATGAAGCACAAATTGTTAAAAATATTTAATAGACATTGGAAACAGCGTGAGTGGTAGCACGCGTGATTACTGATATCAAACTCGGCCTGGTGGCTTCAGTGAAGAGACTGTGGTCAATAGTCCTGTACAGAAGACATATATCAAACTCCTCGAGTACTTCAGTTGCTGTACAATCCAACTATTACTTAGCCCTTGGTCGGTATATATTTTCCATATTGTTTCCCTAAATTCTTATGACCAGCAGTGCAAATTATGCAGAATTCATGACCGAGTGTAAAACGTGTACGTTTGAGCTGGTGTCTTTCTTATCAATGTATCACCCTTGCAATAACGATTCACACCTTCCATTGCTGTTAACAAAATGTCAATGTTTTCCTTAGTGGCACTGTTCCTGATAAAGGACAATGCAATGAAGTTAATGTTAACAAAATCCAATGTAATACTGCTTATGAAAGTGCCAAAATGTAGCAGCTCATGCAGCTGTAATATTTCGCAAGAGTAGGACAGTTTGTAAATGTAGTCATGGGTAATTGGCTGCCTTTCTTGTAATCCTTACCTGCAGCACCGAATCGTGTTTTGAGCTTTGTATATAGTGAAAGAGCACCCAACTCAATTGTATACCCTTCTGTGTGCTGTATAATGAGCTTTCAATGAGGGTGTTTGCTTTCCGGACCGTATATAATTGCCACATGCGTGTGAAAGCGTCCATTCGCGCGCGCGCACTTCGACCACCGAGTCCAGCGCTTATTTAGGAACACGGTCGGACGTCAGCGTCAACTTGCAGGTGCGCAAGAAGAGCGCGGAGAGATCAGGGGCTCAGGTACAAAAGGTTAGCTTCTACCAAATGTGCGTCAGCTTCCCCAAAGCCGCAGGCCAGCCCCGCACACGGAGCGAAACCATCGGCCGCTTGCCAAGCAGTCGAAACGAGGGGAGGGGGAAAAAAGAAAAAAATCCACCTCGCATGAAGTCGCGCACATATAGGTATACACGTCACGGTGCTGCGTCCAAGCAGGTTAAAAAATTGCAATTTTTTTAATCTCTTTGGCTGCGGTCCTGCTTAGGGGGTGTGGTCGGCCTGGGCCCCTACGGGATATGTTTTGGGAATACGCTCCCCGGCTATGGAGCCGCACGAGGACCGTCACCCGCTCGTCACGTTCAGGGACATAACCCAGCATTATCGCCTTCACAGACACACGCTACCTTCGCCTTACCCTGCCCTTTCCAGAGAACAACAAACTACCCTACGGCTCCTTCGCACACCCGACGTGTCCGCCCTTAATGCACCCGAATCGCTACAACTCTGAATGTAAACTTTGCTCAGAAGTAGGAACACACTCCGCAACATACGCGGGGTGTATGAATAGAAGTATGAATAGAAGTATGAATAGAAGTATGAATAGAAGTATTTCTTCCTCCTGATCCTCCTCCACCTTCTTTCTCTGCCGACGATCTCGTCGCCTCCGTCCGCGGCGGCCAAAACGGAGAAGTGAGATCGTCTAACACAGGGTTTCAGCTTCCTTTAATTTTGTAAAAAAAGTTTCCACTCACGTGCTACGCCAATACAACTCAATCAACCACCATTCATACATCATGCATTGATTTAATATTTACCAAGAATATCTCTTTGAAGTGACAACGGGTCTGGTTAAGTGCATTTCACTTCTCTCTGGTTTCACTATTTGTTGAGTGACGTGAGGGAAATTAAGTGACGCCTCATGTGTAATGTTGAGGGTGCCGTTTACAGCTTTGCTTTCCAACCACATTCACATGGTGGATTGGCCTGAATTTTTTAAAAGTATTTTTTATCTTCCGATGGGATGGAGCAGTGCTTTGATGTGATGAAGCCAGTTGCGGGCACGGCTAGTGACCGTATCTACCGAGCATGCTACCACCGAAAGAGTGTAGAACGAACTTCACTGCGCAGGCAAGGCACCCGCTGGAAATGCGTGTCGTTTCTTTTGTAATCGCCGGAGTGTCATTGTCCTTTCCATATTTCAGTCGCCGATACTCCGCATTCAATCCGATTACCGTGATGTGCGAAGGCCGAGCCCTCGTCCCACAGCTGTATCTGTAGTAGCGTCCGGGCTGCTGCGATGACGCATTTCCGAGGACGCTTGAAGGGTGCGGCTGAAAGCGGGTGGCTAGCAGCCACGGTGAAATCGAAAAATGAGCCTATTTACGTCATCGCGTTAAACTAAAGAAGTCCTTCTCAACATAAAACTGTTAGAAGTGCAGCCGAGTGATTCGCCATGCGGGCTGTGGTGCCGTTTTGTTCTATTTGCTTCTTCCCCTTACGCTCTTCCCTCTGTCTGGCTCCTCTCTTGATGAATTGAACAGGAGCTTATTCAAGATTGTAATCAGCTTTTACCACGTGAATGTCAGTTAAAACTTACATTATACGTTGTGGCTGCAGTGTTTTGTTTATGCACCTGTGATATCTGTGCAAATAATGGATTGAAAAATGTTAAGCTGCCCTTTCCCATCTTGCACAGGTAGTGCGGCTCTCATCAGGGGGATAGAATGTTCTCATCAGGGGGGTAGAAGGCTGCCTCACCTACTTCTGGCTATTATCACGTTGCAGATTGTATCTACCCACTGCTGTTCACTGCGGCGGTATACTGCCAGGCCGAGTATACGCTGTTGCGAGAACCTTATTTTGTTCATTGATCAGATATTGCTGCCCTGCTTCTACTGTGCTGGCAGATGCTGACTGAAAAACTTCTGCTCTACAGCTATAAGCTTTCCCAGGGTTCCTTTCATGTCATCTTTTTACCGTAGCCGAACATACGCATTTGTTCTCCACTTACAGTAACCATTTCGTTTGTTCCTACATAAAGCACCCTGCGTATATCAGTATTCTGTTTGCAAAAATGACAATGCTGGTAGGTGGCTACAAACTACATCCTCATACCAATATGTTCGCAGTGGCTCTTGGATGAGTCAATAAATATATTGATGCGACATGCTCATGCCTTCAAGTGTTATCGCTGCATAGTTTGCATGTTTGCTGCTCACCAGCCTTCAAACGTTCGAAACAAATTCCTCAAGGTAAGTTTGCACTCTTGCTTTTGATGTATTAAGCAATGATCTGCTTATTTTATTAGTGTTACAGCGTATGACTGTGGTGAGTGCTTTTTTATAGATGAGTGAAACTGAATTGTGCACTTTTCTGCGGGCACAATAAATTCACATTAACAATCGGCAAGTGCAGTCGCCAACTTTTTCTGTGGTTGCTCAATATGCCTGTCTCTAGGCGCTGAGCCAGGGTTCCACTAAAGCAAATAGATGCTACAGCAACACCTGCCACTGGATGGGAAAACACTGTTACCAATGTAGACTAACAGCGACTTCACTGAATCGCAAGCATGCATGCCGGTGATCGCCTCTTAGTGGCATAAAGCTTCACCAGTACATAACTATGTAAGCCATAGTTAATGGCCCAAAAGTACTGGTAGGCCCCCAAGCAATCATTACCACTTTCTGTTGCAATAGGTAAAGCCATTCTACCGTTGCAGAGGTACATTTTCCCTCCCTGTCTGGTACGGCTTAACGAGGCCATACTGCTCTACATATACAGAGTGTTCATTTCATTACATTTTGTTTACCTTCAGCTTCAAACACCATACATGCGTTCGCCACTGAAACTATTCGACAAGCTCGCATTGTTACGGGCGCTCACAGCGATTGAGCGTGAGCCTTGTTTACGCCGGCGAATACACGCAGATGATTAGCAACGGAAAGGGACTGTGTTGTGCTTGCGGGAACAGTCTAGCAGACGACGGTTGCACTGGCGGGATCATCCTGTTCCTGCGGCCCACCCTCATTTGTTTCGCCGCTCTCTACCGTGATAAGGGGCTGACCCAACCACTGGTGGACGCTCCCGCAACATTAAAAAAAAATCACCTGCTGCACACACATACTTACTGCTGATAAAAGATTTTTATTTCTCTTCGGCGCTACCGTGCTCGTGTTATACTCGCAAGTGTCCTCATGAACGAGACTAGGATGAAACGCACCACCTTGCGCGGAGTGCTCCCCGTATCTATTCATTCCACCCGTGCAGTATTTGCTTATTGCAGCTGCTGGAATCGGTAGCCAACAGCAATTCTGCCCCGGAATGACCCGCCGACGCTTTCGACGCCAAAACCGAACCTTATGGCGTGCAAAAGTACGAAGCCTAGTACATATAACAATCCTCAAGCCTCAAGTTAAGCCAAGTTCGAATTATCATGACTCTACGTCACACAATCAGCTCCATGGGGGCTTGACGATTGCAGCGCCAGTGTCCCCTCTGGTTTCATTAGTATCAAACTCTATGGCCTTGACGTCACTTTTGTGAAGCCGCACCCGCAATGTCGATGAGCCCACTGAGCCATGGCTGGGCTAGAGCGGCAGCGTGCGCGCGATGGTAGGCTAGAGCGGCGGCGTGCGCAGAGCGCGCGCCGTCGCCCTAGCCCGGCCGTGACTGAGCGCAGCACGGGGCCTGTTCGATTTACGGCGTTCTGGCAGCCCGCGGGCTGCCAGAAGCTTGTTCGTTGAGAGCAGGTTCGCAAGTGAAGAAAAATTGCCGCAGAAAGTGGGTCGATGCTGTGTGGCACGACCGTAGGGAATGGGAGGCAACCAGTGACGTGTTCAAAGCACTCCCTTCAGGAACACTTGGACCGCAGTTCACCACTGAAGGTTCGTGTGCAGAAAAGTGCCGTCCACACTGTTTTGGTGCATCAAAGAACAACCCTCATTCTGCCAGTTGTATGCCTATAAGATCTAAAATTGCTTGACCACGTTTAAGTCCAAATTGCACGTGCGCCGTACCTCTCAAGCGTTCTTTATTTACCATCAATAAAGCGCGCACCATATACAGTAACCCCTCGTTATAACAAAACCGCTTTAATCGAAATATCGCTTTATTCGAAATTTTTTTCTGTTCCCAACCCAAACGCATGCATTTTTGGCCGAATTACTCGAAGCGCATGAACAGGTTGACCCGCTTATAGTGGAGAGCGCAGGCGTCGCCGAGCGGCGACGACCCAGCGGCGAGTCAGGATGTCATCATGGCGGGTCAACGCAAACTGGTGTCGGCCCGGTGATTTTCTCGAGCCACTGATGCTTGATTGGCGCTATCTGACTATAAACAAATGACCCAAATCCATGGTATGGTAACTGAATTCTGTTCCTAGACATTAGCCAATGGCGCGGACGCGACGTTGTGTGAACGCTGACACTCGAACCACAAAAGTAGCAGTACCGTCGACAACGCGGCGCTGAAAAACTCTTGTTTTGCAAGTTTCAAGGCTTCACACATCAGGAAAAAAATCCCCGTGACGCGAAGAATCGGCAAGGGCTTTTCCTAATTAACAATTGTCCCAGCCACGGGAAGATCCACAACTTCAAGGAGCTCACTTTTTCAACCTATGGATCAGGGTATCATTGAAACCACCGGGAAGCTGTACCGCAAGGCTCTTATGCAGCGCATGCGCACAGCTTATGATGCCAGTAAGAGGTACAACATTGATTTGCTCAGTGCGATCTATTTTCACAACTTTTCATGGCAGGAACTTGCACCTTCTAAGGTCGCCAACTGCTTTGCGCACGCCAGCTATTTCATCACCATTGTCTGCGGCCCTGACGATGACCACCCTGACCATGACCTGACTAGCAGCGATCTATACGAGGCTGTTCATAAAATTTCAGGCCAAGAGGTTGTGAGGACCGTTATTTCCCTGCGCCTCGCCTGCAAGTGTTTTCGCGAGCTGGGAGCCGCCATTTTGGGCAGCCGGCGCGTCACGTCAGTCGTGACCTTTTCGTGACCCAGTGCGCGCGCCGCACCGGCTCGCCGCGAACGTGTGCGCGAGGGCGCGGGGGAAGGAGGACCAGTTTGCCACCTTCCTTCACGCCACCCTCTCGCCAACCTGGGGAAGATCTCCTCTCCCCTTCGAGCTGACCTGCGGGACGAACGAGCGCTCAGCCGGGGAGTCGACTGGGCGATTTGGTCGGAGTCGGTGGGCTCGGCAGTGTCAACGCCGAATGCCCCGATGATGGTGAACCCAGTTGGCTCCACGGGCTCTGCCGAGAGATTCTGCCGTGATCGGACGCCACGGGATGCCTCCCCTGCTCCCGCCGCCGTGATGACGGATATCGAGGTCTGAGTCCAGCGGCTTGAGCGAGCGACAGGAGCCCCTGTCTCCCCGCGAGCGATAGTCGTGTTGTCTGGTATATGCCCTGTATCTGCCAGGCAATAAAGCCTCACTTTGTATAGCCGGAGGCTGTCTACCGCATGTGAGTACCCGAACACGTGCGTGAGTCTTCGGATTCCTCAGGGCTAGTGTACGGTGCGTAGCGTTCTCTAGTGAAGCTAGCCGGGGTCATCAGCTATCCCGTACGTTAGCCCACATTGCCGCCCAAACAAGGTTTTTTTCGATGACAGGGCGGCACCACCGCTTCTCGTTGCTTGATTCCGAAGTTGAGGACTGGTTGTCGGACGAGATTGCTCGTGGTAACGGCGTGCGGGACGCCACTGTCGACCCGCTGCTGCCCGCCACCGCGCTTACGCCAGAGCTTTGTCCAGGCGGCGCCGATCTCCCCGATAACCGACGCGCCGCGCAGGAGAGTTACGGTAGCCATCCCACTTCTGCCGACGTGAGGCATTCCGACAGCCCGAGGGATGATTACCGAGTCCCGCGCCTGTCGGCCGCCACCACTACGCCCAGGCCCCTCTGGGGCCCAGGCAGCGCTATCCTAGCAGGCAACCAAAGTGCCTCGCGGGAGAGTCGCGGGAGCTATCATCCCACTCTTGCCGGCGTGCCGCACGGTGTCGGCGGGCGGAACGCTTCTTGCGACCACCCGCCGTCACCACGGGCCGCCACGAGATCATGCCCTCCGGGCTTTGGTAGTAGCAACCCAGCGAATATGTTTGCAAAGGAAGAGCTGTACCGCTGCTCTAGCGCACCCGACCCCGCCGTGTACAAGCCTCACGGCTCTAGCGGTGCGGCGGTCGTCTCGTTCGCCGGCGCGTTTGCACCATGAACGTACCCCACCACGCAGACCTGGATAGCGGTTACGGCTGAGGCGCACGTCGCCTGCCTTACGCCAGCGTTGTCTCGCGACAACCCAACCCTGCCTTCGGCAGCAGTCGATCTCGCGCAAGCCCTGATCAACACGGTGCGCGCACAAACGAGCGTCAGGCCTAACAGCTCGCTCGGTAGTCTCAGAATACCCGAGTACGGCGGTTGCTCTGGCAGCATGAGTGCTACGGAGTACCTAGAGGCGCTGCACCGCTATCAGGAGGCGTCGGGTATGGACGACAGCTTGGTTAAAGGACGTGTTCTGCCTATATCGCTGACCACCCAGGCTGCACGGTGGCACCAGCTGGTGGGACGCGACGCTCGTACGATGGGCAAATTTGAAACGCTCTTTCGCAGCGAATTCCTGCCCCCAGATTACGAGCGCCGCATGTTGAACGAGCTAGAGATGCGAACTCAACACCGAGATGAGTCTCTGCTCGAATACGTCAGGGCAATGCAGGAGTTGTTTTTGCTTGCAAAGCCCACGGCGTCTGAGGTGGAAAAGGTTGAGAGGGTGACGAGACAAGCCCACCCAACGTTTGCAGCGTACCTTCTAGGCAGTCAGTTTGCCAACCTCAATGAACTGGCCAGCGAAGCAAAACGCATCCAAGCCGATATTCTAGCTGCTCGCAGATTTCGCTCGCCTCCCCCAGCCCAAGCCACGCTGGAGCCAAGGTGCGCATGGCAGGGTGCGTCCCCACCGCCCATGCCGCGCGCCGCGGCAACAGCAGGGTACGCGGAGAGCACGGAAATAGAGCCGCGCGATGTGTCGGACTGCGCGCTCGTCCCGTACTCGTACGCCATGCGGGCGCGTTCTGACGCCCACCAAGGCATGCCGCGGCACGGCTACGGCCGGGGACAAAACGCGCAAGAGCAACCCAACAGCTATGCCCGTGTGGAAGGCTCGAGGGGACCGAACGCGCAGCGCGACAGTCAGGGAGCAGTAGCGCACTCGGAACCCAACCGCTACGCCCGTGTGGCAAGCCAAGGCAACCCGCGCGCGTTGCGCGGACAGCGGCCTCAGGCTGTGCAGTTGCATCGCGGCATCGTCTGCTACAAGTTCCCGGCAACGGGCCACTATGCCCGCGCGTACACCGCTCCCTGCCCGGCGCGGGAAAGGCAGCGCCATTCGGGAAACGCCAACCGCCGTCGGTGAGCACTTCGTCGCATACGGCTATGGCTACATTAGGTGGTGAGCCTGAGCCCCTAATCCCGATAGCGTGCAGGGTGAAACGCCCCAACGCAATAGCGCCTTTCATTGCCCTTACGCTCGCTGGTCGAAAGTTTGCGACGTTTTTGGACAGCGGAGCGTCTGCTACGCTGTTCGGCGATGATGTCCTCACTCATTTGCATCGGAGAGTTATTCAATTGCGAGCTTGCGACAACACTTTCCACCTAGCGAGAGGGAAAGCCAACTCAGGCGGCTCGGCGAGGTTGGTGGTCCAATGGGAGAAACGAGTGCGACGTCACAGATTCGTACATCTCCCTGGCCTGACAGTGCCTGTAATTCTCGCCCGTGATTTTCAGGCTCGTACAGGCATTGTGATTGACATTGCTAACGGAGGGTGTAGGCAAGGCTTTCATGCAGCCCTGCTCCCGTTTGCAAAGCTGGCCGAGGTATCGGAAGCGCGCTACGCTCCGAATATCTCGCGCGCGCGCGGCGAACCCGCAACGCTGCCGGAGACGCTTTGCACTCCGGAGGCCACGCGAGCGGGCAGGGAAGCCGTCTTTCACCCGCGCAGCCTCCGCTGCGACGGTAGCTCGACGAGCGCGCCTTGCGCTTCCGAGAGCTCGCGCGGGCGCTCGCCGCATCTCGCGGCGCCGCACGCACCCACCCATCTTGCAGCGCAACGAAGGGAGCCCCGAAGGGACGGCAGCCACCCCGCGCCGAATCCCGTCCCGGAAAAACCCCCCCTTACCGTCCGTGCCGGCAGTAGCCCCTGCCTACAATTCCGGTACGGCGTTCAGCAGCGAAGAGTTCCTTAAGGGTGAGCAGAACAATCCGTTTTGTAAATAGCCTGTATTTTATATGGATATATTGTTTTGTGGTTGTTTTTGTTGGGCTCAGGGAAGAGCCGTGCTCTGAGGTGGAGCGAGGTGGCGCGGCCACCGGGTGTCCGGTAAAAGCTGGTGTTGATGTCGGCCCCGAGTTGTAAATATTTGTCAACCAGAATCATTGACAGGACAGGAAGAGCCGAAAGTTTGAGGAAGGAGGCGGCGCGGCCGCCGAGGCGTCCGCTAACAGCTGGAATCGCTGTCGGCGCGGAGCGCGAAGCAGTTCGTATTGCTGCAGGCGCGTTTTTTTTTGTTTGTTTGATTGTTTCGCTTTGTTTATTTTTTGGTAGTTCCTTTTTTAGTAGGACAGGGGAACTTCTGCTGATATACATCCCATCGAAGGAGGTGGTTATCTCGCACAGTCTGCGAAGAGCGATTTTTGAGCTCTTGCGACTCGCGGATGGCCGGACACGTGTGGGGCCTAAGGCTTACATTTTAAGTTCTGCCACTCTGTGATTTGGCATGGTAACCTGGAATGTAGTGTGTGATACCGAGGCAGCCTTCTGCCCTGAGCCCACGAATTGCCAATTTATCGAACCGCTGCACCAGTGTTAGGTTTTCTTTTTTTTGGCCCTAGCCTGGCCCGAGCACCCTGTTTCGCTTTCGCACTCGGAAAGCAGCAGCAGGGAAGTTGGGCGTTGTTTTGCTGTTACTCCCGACTTGTTTCTGCAGCACGTCCCCCCGGCGTTTGCCCCCGGTCTGGTCATGTCGCCCGCAGCCACACAACACGCGGCCGGTTCCTCCAGCCGCTGGTGCCTACCATCGCTGGCAGCCCAGGCCCCGTGCGTGGGCGGCCGCTCGCTTGACGCGGTTCAGCGGCGACTGAGATGCGGCCTCCTGAGCAGGGATACGTGGCGCCTCTTCGAGACACCTGCCACGGGCGCTTCACAACTGGCAGCACCCGAACACTCCAAAAGCTGCTCTTCTGGGCTGGTCCCTAGCGGGCCCGGCCTGCACACTGTCGGGGCCACGACCCCGTGTCGACTGGTTCTTGTGCCCTCACGCCCAAGGCGGCCGTCTCCGCGGCGGACGCTGTGGGCCTTGCCGGATAAACTACTGGCTCAAGAGGCCCCTCCGGTCTGAGGCGACGACGGCCTGCCTGCTGCTTACGCCTGCTGCCTCGGTGTGGCTTACACCAGCCGCTCTCGCCTGCTGTTTACATCTGCTGCCTTGGCCCGCTGTTTCTGGGCTGCCCTACCTCCGGTGACTACAAAGATGCTCTGGACTGAAGGTGTGTCGTGGACTGTGCGTGTGGTGTGGTGCTGCTTCGAGATTGGAGAACTGTTATGGACTTTGCGGACTTTGTTCACCCGGGGCGAGTGTTGTAAATTTCGGGGATATATTGTACTTTTCTGCAATCCAATCCAATAACCGGCAGCCGCTTATGTCTGTTTTGAAACCCCAACTAACATGATGGCAATTAAAGTCTCCTGCGGCTATGACGTTTTGCTGACAGGACGACATGGCCAAATCAAGAGGATTGGTGGTAAGCACACAGGTAGGGAAATAAGCATTAGGTAACGAGAAGAGTACACACCCAGGGAGCAAGATATCAATGGCCATGAGTTCACACTCTGACGAGAGGTACTGGAAGGACAACTTTGCTTTGCGGCAAACGTTTAACGATATGAGAATCAATAATCCACCACCTCTTGTTGTCCTGTCTAGACGAAACACACTAAGATTTGTAAGCATGAAGTGCTTGCCGTGAGATAGCCAGGATTCAGGTCTTGTTTCCCTACGACTCGCCTGCACATGTTTTCGCAAGCTGGGAGCCGCCATTTTCGCCAGCCGGCGCGTCACGTCAGTCGGGACCTCTTCGTGACCCCGTGCGCGTGCCGAACCGGCTCGCCGCGAACGTGTGTGCGAGGGCGCGGGGGAAGGAGGACCAGTTTGCCACCTTCGTTCGCGCCACCCTCTCCCCAACCTGGGGAAGATCTCCTCTCCCCTCCGAGCTGACCTGCGGGACGAACGAGCGCTCCGCCGGTGAGTCGACTGGGCGATTTGGTCGGAGTCGGTTGGCTCGGCAGTGCCTACGCCGAATGCCCCGATGACGGTGAACCCACTTGGCTCCACGGACTCTGCCGAGAGATTCTGCCGTGATCGGTCGCCACGGGATGCCTCCCCTGCTCCCGCGGCCGTGATGACGGATATCGAGATCTGAGTCCAGCGGCTTCAGTAAGCGACAGGAGCCACTGTCTCCCCGCGAGCGCTAGTCGTGCGGTCTGGTATATGCCCTGTATCTGCAAGGCAATAAAGCCTCACCTTGGATAGCCGGAGCCTGTCTACCACATGTGAGTACCCGAACCCGTGCGTGAGACTTCGGATTCCGCAGGGCTAGTGTACGGCGCGTAGCGTTCTCTAGCGAAGCTAGCTGGGGTCCTCTGCTATCCCGTACATTAGCCCACAAGGTAGAAGGGGACTTCGAGACGTTTGCGTTGGCGGACGTGGCAGCTCCCGTGGTGGCATCAACTACGGATGCGGAGATAATTAACACTTTGTGACCCCGACGAGGACGAAAAGCAACGTGAAGTGGCAACTATGGTGCAGGCGCGGGGTTTTTTACCCGTGCTGAAGCAAGGTTGAACGCAGGGATGGCGACCACAGCCTCATGCAGTGCTAAGTAAAATTGGAGCACAGGTTGCTCATACCCGGTAAGATCATTAGACAGCCAAAACGCACCGCCATTTTTCACCTGAACGGAAATTGTGCTTCAGTAAATACATTGGGTTTTGTTTCCTCGCGGTTGTGGCGCTAATAAAGATCAACATTTTAGTTTTGATCGATTGGTCGCTTATATACAAATACCGCATATAACGAAATTTTTCGCCGTCCTGTTAACTGCGTTATAACGATACATTACGGTATTTCTGGTACGACATTTCTTTTTCCCCGCAGTGCCGCTGCACTATTTATTACTATATTAGATGCCATAGCTTCGTGGTACAACGAGTTTGATGTGTGATTAACGTTCTCCTGTGTTCCACTTAATTACGCGCTTACTGCTCAAGAAAAGAACAAAGCAACCTCACCGATCGCTGTTTGTTCAATATCCCCTCCAATCTAGCGGGCGCTAGTGAAGAACGTCGCCGGCTCCGGGTATTGGAGCCACATGAACAGCGCATCACCTTGAGCGTGCGCGGGTGCGTTACTCTTCTTGGTGCATCTCGTTGCGAGGCGGATCTTAAAAAGTAGTACCAGAGTCCTTCAATGCCTTTCTGGTCACGAAACGTCGCCATCACGCTATGGAAGAGGGCAGCCGGGGGCGTGGTCAGAGCGCGTTTGGCAGAGAACGGACCACGGAGTAAGATAAAACAGACGCTCGCCTCCTTATCAGCAGTGCGCTTTCGCTTTACGGGTTGTGGGCCGCTCAAATGACTTATCATTTTGTGAGTGGCGAAAAAAATGGTGCGAATCGGCATGCTGCTACTGCGTTCCTGCCATCCGGCCTGGCTACAAAGCAGCGGCGGCTGCCCGATGCCCTTCGATCTGCGGTGGCGCCACTCGCGGTAGCCTTTGTCTCCGTACGAAACTTCGCCGGGAGTTTCATGACCAGAGAAGCATTGAAGGACTCTGATAGTATAATCGAGAACAATTTGAAGGTTATCGCGGGAGCACCGACCGGCCGCGGCGATACTGCCTTAGCAGACTTTTTAGCATCAGCCCCAACGTGCACTGCCCCAATGCAGTGCGCGCATTGCTGTCAAAAACGCGATAAAGGCTACACTCGTTTCTTTTATTCTTTATCCTTTTCTCTTGTCATCGTCATACTTCACACTGATACGCAACCTTCTCGGGGTAACTGTGCCGACATGCCGGGGCATTGTTGTGTAATAAAATTTAAATTTGCTTCCGCAATGCCGAGGTATTTTCGGTGTTATCAGGTTGCCGAGGAACGAAGCGCGGATACTTCACGCAAAAACAAATGAAGAAAGAAAAAGTGCGGCAGTCGGTCTTTGCAGAAGGGGGTGAGCGAATTCTATGCAACAACCAAGGGGTGAGCGAGGGCAGCATAATCTCATCTTTGCGAATGAAAAAAAAGTGCCGCAGAGCGGCGCTCTGGTCTTGCTTGCTCGGTGCTGGTCTTGCTTGCAACTGCCCTGCCTAGGGGCAGGGCAGTTGTCGGATGCGTGAAGAGAAGGCCGTTTTATTGTTTTCTTTCCCGCTGTCTTCCTGGGGTTTCTAAAATTTGGCGAAGCTGCCAACGCGCACCTGCTCACCAGCACACCGATAAGGATCGAAAACCACTGCGTGTAATCGACGAGATATCGCAGCAAGAGAATGGCAGATATGCTCACTGACCACGCCAATTGTTAACCATTTGATGTAGCCTTCTAACAAACTTTAGACCACAAAGGAACGGCAGTAGAAAAAACTCTGCGAAACCAGCTGTAGGGCAAAGATTCCAGACGACGACGACGTAGCGACTCCGCTCTGTTGCCAGCGTAGCGAGGCAGACACAGTAAAAGCGCCGAAAAAAATTTTCGTGTATTTCGCCAGATTTAGCTACCGCCGCAGTAAAAAAACTAGGCAACACAGTCTATGGTCTCATTAAAAATGACATTACTTCCTCCACACTTTTTGCCATTTATTCGGATGATAGGGGCTTCTCCTGAGTGTCCTTTCCTCAATGCCCTCTGGTTAATCACTGCTGTGCACTTCCGACAGCTGTCACACTGAGGGACACCTTAATTTTTTTTCGTCGTCGGCCACTTTTCCCCGCTTACTACCACAAAAACTACCCAACCAGCATTCGTAACTAAATGAATGCCGGGACTGGCGGTAAACTACATACCGTACTTACCCGATTCTAACGCGCACCTTTTTTCTGCAAAAATAGGCCGAAAAATCGCATGTGCGTTAGAATCGGATACGAAACAGAAACTGCCGAAACAGCTGAAATTTTGTTCCACCCATCGCCATCGCCATCTCAAGATGGCGCCAAACCTTTTGGCAACAATTTTTTGGATCTAGGCATTGAGGCTTTTCTATCGGCGTTCACACAAATCGTCAAATTATTCCACTTGCGCGCTTGATAACAGCAATGGCAGCAGCGGCAACGAAGGTGCGCCGCTTCCGCGGCTTACGAGCGGCTTTCATGCGTTCACAATGAGCGGTTGGCTGAAGCGTACGCCTCTGGAGAAGCTCGCGGGATGGGCGTGCGAGGCGTCGGCCATGATCCCATCGAAGATGGTTGAACGTTTGTTCAGAAGTGTGGCATCGCGAACGCGCTTGACGGCACCGATGACGAGATGTTGTGGTCAGCGGAAGGCGACAAGGAGTGAGATGAGTGAGATTACTTCGGGAAATAAATCGCCCGTTTCTCTCGCATTCGTTTTTCTTGCTCACAAAATTCCTTGCGCGTTACAATAGGAGGAGCAAGCTTTTTCGGTTTTTTGCCTGGAAAATCGGGGGGTGCGCGTTAGCATCGGGGGCGCGTTAGAATCGGGTAATTACGGTATAATTTGCCTGAAATGTACTATCGTGATACATTGAAATACCAACAACGGAGCGCGTGGCTTTTAGTACACGCCGCGCATCCTGGGGCCGTGCCACGTATGCGCAGTAGGAAGAAGCTACGAGAACTCGTGACCACTTTTGCTGTGGGAAGAACCTTGTTTTTCCATCATCTGTTGAGCGCTCGGCGCGAAATCAAAAAATTAAGTAATAAAATTGCGTGCATCCCTTGCATTCAGCGAAGCGACAAGGTTAGACAACGCTGGCGGGAAGACAAACAAAATGCTCGCAATTCGAACCATGGTGTTTTCATACCAAGGTTATACACGAGCTCTCGTAATTTGTTCGCAGTGCGCATATGCGGCCAGGATGCGCGGCATGTACTGCAAGCCACGTGCTCCGTTGTTCGTATTTCAATGTATCACGATTCACAATAGTACCTGCAGTTTTCTGTGCAGTAAATAAAGGGGACATGTATGTGTACTGTCAGCGATTGCAGGAGTTCCCAATGGTTCTCCGTATATAAACCTCTTGTTCAAGTATCCTGCTAACCTTTGGCCTGAAGACTAAATCGAGGGACAAGCGGGTATCGATTTGAAGAGCTCTCCTTGGGTCTGTGGCGAGTGTGTTTAACGGGGCACCCGGGATTACAGTATTCAAAAAGACGACGACAGTTCGTTGCTTCCGGAGGATGCTGAAGTCCAACAGGGGGGTTGGGCAGGTGAGAGTAGCAAGAGGGACGAGGTTCGGGCCTGTTGGTGACACATAATGAGATAAAATGCGCTAACAAGACGAGGACGAAGAGAGAATACACAAGCACATGCGCGAACTTTCAACAGAATGTATTTCGGAAAGAACCCCTTTTATACACTTGCTCTCACCACAAGGAAGTATCGCGCATGCGCACGTTTACACATCTCGTAAAAAACAAATTTCTTTTTCGGACAATGATACAGAAGGCGTGCTTACGCAGTTTGCTTTTAAGCGATCTATCATATCTGCTTCTATGATTTCGCGAGTTATTTTTTCTCTGTTTTTCCTGATTACAACACATTTTTGAAAATCCGCTTCACACCCCCCTTCCCACTCGCACGTGCTGCAGTGGTGCGCCAGCCATCCGCTACTCCCATTCCTCACATTAGCGCAGTGTTCACGAAGCCTATCGTTCAAGCAGCGCCCAGTCTGCCCTAAGTACCGTTTTCCACTGGAAAGGGGTATTTCATAGACAACATTTCCCACGCATTTGACATATTTTGTTTCGTGCTTTTTGGCACATTTTGAGGGGGGGTTTTCTATAAGAATTGCTGGCTTTACACAGTTCGGTCAATTTGTCCGGTGCAGAAAACACCACTTTGATATTGGCTCGCCCGCCAATTTTCTTTAGATTGTGGGAGACACCGTGCAAATACGGTATAACGGCGAATTTTGGGCGGCTGTTTGTTGCTGCGATTGGTTCCTCCCGCGTTGCGGCACGTATCTTTTTTAGGAGGGACACGGCAACCGAAATCTGCACGTGGACTGGATAACCAGTCTGTGGACAGTCTTTGCGACTGTTGACTAAGGCTTTTAGTCATGGTGTGGGCACATGATATTTTGATTGCATTCGTAAACCCATGCTCGCAATACGTCTTAAAGGCCGCCTCAACCGTCGTAGGTTACTCTCGACGCGAATAACTGTCCGCGGGGAGTTTGCGTCACCGAGGGCTGCGGAGCTGCCACATACGTTCACGCATCGGCATGGGACAAGCACGGTCGGAGTTCAACACAGCGCTTGACCGTTCCCGAGGGCCCGTTTCCTCTCCTTTTATACCCTTTCCTGCAAGGGAGACCTCTAACTTCCCGGAAACGCAGAACCTACCCTAGCACCCCCTGCAGGGACAACGCGCACATGGTTTACTATCGCTCTCCGTTTTACACTGCAGACGGCACCTGCCTTCTTACATTTCGTCTTTCAATGCAGATGGTGCTTGCGTCGTTACATTCCTTTCCGGTACATTTATTTGTGAGTGTTCGCACTCACAAGGCAAGCAAATCAAAACACGAACAAAGCAATGCAACAACGGAACAACAATAACGGGAAGAAAACATGATTTGAATCACTGTACTACTATTTGCAATAGACACGGCACAGCACTGGGGATCTGGATGCATCGTAGTTACAATACAGCGTACTGCTAGAAACATGGGTCCGAGTCTAAATTCCCATAGTGGACACTACACAGCACTTAACTGGAGTTACGTGTCCGAGTCTACTTCCGTAGTGGTATTACACAACACTTCATTGGAGTTAGGCGTCCGAGTCCGTTTCCGTGGCGGGCACTATACAGCACTTTACTGGAGTCACGGGTTCGAGGCTGTTTCCATAGCGGAAACCACACAGCACTCCACTGATATGATTTTCCGTCCTTTCCTGGCACAATCAGTATGCACACACCACATGGCCGCACTAATAGTACAGAAAGTCATGCCGGTATGCTGACACCACTCGGCGGTGCCACTCGGTGGTGCTTCTTGAAGTTGATGCTTTGGCACTTTCACACGGCACTGTTTCCAGGGCATCGAAAAATTTCTCGTCACCGTTACTGTCTTCTGCCGGAACTTCGGGGCTCTGCCGCACTCATCTGCACCATGCGGTTTTGGTAGAGACACACTACCTGGCCGGATGCCGGCCGCTGCTTCGGCTGTGTCGTCGCGGCTGATGCATGGTTTGATCCGGCTGACGTTGATCACATCGCGGCGGCCGCCGCGGTTTTCGACTTCCCAGTAGTTGGCCGCGGTTTGTCTCACTAGGCGGTAGGGCTCGTGGTAGGCGTGCAGAAACTTTCATGTCCGTCCTCTTTTCGAGGCGGGCATTCGGATGTACACAAAGTAGCCAGCTTGAGATCCTGTGTTCGGCGCATCTGGTCGTATCGGCGTTTATTTGTCTCATGTGCCCTTCTTTCTGGTTCCAGTACCAGCTCGTTGGCCTTGTTCCGGCGACGCAGGAGTTCTTCATTAGATGGTTCCACCCTCTGTCCCTCGCTAACTTGGAGTGCTGCGTCGATGCGCAGTGTTGGTTCGTGCCCATATAGCAGAAAGAAGAGGGAATAGCCGGTGGTCTCGTGCACCGAGGAGTTGTAGGCGAACGTTGCGAAAGGGAGAAACTCATCCCAGTCGCGGTGATCGGAGGAGACATACTGGCTGAAGATTCCCGTGACCATCCGGTTGAACCCTTCGCACAGGCCGTTTGTCTGGGGGTGGTAGGTGGTTGTGCGGGCGTGGTTGAAGTTGGTGAGGCGATGTAGCTCCTCCGTCAGTCTGCCACGAAGTGGCGTCCCCTATCTGTCAGAACCTCCTCTGGAGCACCATGTAGAAGAACTACTGCCTTCAAAAAGGCTTTTGTCGCGCACGGCGCCGTCGCCTCCGGCGTCGCGACCGTTTCCTCCCGTTTGGTGTGATAATCTACCATGACGACGACATGTCGGTTTCCATGGGCCGATGCCATCATGGGACCGAGGATATCCATCCCTACTCGCTGGAAAGGTCGCTGAGCTGGAGGGAGAAGCTGTAGCAGGCCGGCTGGACTTGTGGGCGGTGTCTTCCGAGTCTGGCAGTCTAGACAGGATGAAACGTGCTTTGTGATATCTGAAAACTATTTCGGCCAGAAGTATCGTTGGCGAATTTTATTCATGGTTCTTCTCGTGGCCAAGTGCACTGCCGTTACGCCGTCGTCACAGGACAACAAAATCTCGCGTCGAAGATTCCTGGGAACCGCTAAAGCTAGCTTGTGTTCGTGGTAACCCTTGGCTCTCCTGAAGAGTACTCCATCTACCAGACTAAACGCTCTGACTGCGCGTCGAACTTTCCTTGTGGCTGGTTCTTGGGACCTTTGCGATTGACCGATAATCGGCTTAAAAAAGGGTCCTCTTCTTGTGCTTCCTTTTACGGCTTCTCGATCTGGTCGTCGGCGATGAACAAAGGCATTTCTTCTTCAAATGGTGGGGTCGCGTCAAGTGGAAGAGGGGAAAGGGTGTCAGTATTTGAGTTCCTGCTACCCGGCCTATGCTTGAGAGTGATGTTGAACTCTAGCAGGCTCCATTGTGTGAGGCGTCCACTGGGCTTTTTGGCTGTCATTAGCCACGTCAAGCCTGCCTGGTCAGTGACAACGGTGAAGGGTATCACGAATAGGGAGGGCAGAAATTGTCGGGTTGCAAACAGCAATGCGAGACACTCCGGCTCAGTCGTGCTGTAATTCCTCTCGGCATCATTAAGGTGGCGGCTCGCGTAGCTGACGAAGTTCTCTTTATCGCCGTGCCTCTGGACAAGAACCGCGCCGATCCCGTACCCACACGCATCCGTGTGGACTTCAACTGGTGACGCAGGGTTAAACAGCTGCAGCACAGGTGAGGAGGTCAGGTGATATTTGAGTTTCTCAAACGTCGACTAGCACTGGTCGTTCCACTGCCAGCTCTTGTCTCCTTTGTGAGTTCCGTGAGTGGCTTAGAAGTTTCGGCCAAATTCTTGACAAAACGTCTGTAGTAGTTGCAGAGACCCAGGAATCTGCGGACTCGCTTAACAGTCTTGGGTTCAGAGATCTGCTCGACTGCGCGTATGTTGCTGGGGTCAGGCCGGACAGTCTTTCCGTCGATGATATGTCCGAAATATTTCACGCTTTCGACCGCCACCTGGCATTTCTTGGGCTGGAGGCGTAGTCCCGCTGAGTTCAGTGTGCCGAGGACATTTCGTACGTCCCGCAGGTGGTCGTTCGCACTCTGTGAGAAGATTACTATATCGTCCAGGTACGCGAGGCAGACTTTCCACAGCTCACTTACCACTACTTTGTTGATCATGCGCTGGAATGTTGCTGGTGCGTTAAAAAAACCAAAGGGAACCACATTGGACTCGTACAGTCCGGATCATGTGGCGAAAGCGGTCTTCTTGTCCGGCGCTCGTGTAGGCACTTGCCAATATCCGGGTGCCATGTCTAGCGCTGTGAAAAAGCGGGACTCTTGGAGCATGTCCAAAACGTCGTCAAAGCGGAAAAGCGGATGTACGTCCTTTTTGGTTACACCGTTCAGTTTTCTGTAGTCCACACAGAATTGCCATGTTTCGTCCCGCTTTATGACGAGCACTACAGGAGACATCCATGGGCTCATAGACTCTCGGATGACCCCCTTTCCTAGCAGCTGTTACTTGGTCCCAGGGTATTTGTCGTTCTGCTGCTGATTTGCTGTACGGATTTTGCCGCACTGGTCTTGAGCCACTGGTGTCAATCTCGTGTTCGATTATGTCGGTGTGGCCGAGATTCACGCCCGAGTCAGAAAAAAGCTGGCCGTATTCTTCAACCAATGACCTGACCTTGTGCTCTATGGGGTCGTGGGGGCTTACACCATACTGCACTTCGCCTACGCCAACGGTACGACCGCTTGGAGCCCCGACACAAATCTCAACATCCACTAGCGGTGTTGTGTGAGTGACCGCTGTACCTTTGACGATAGTTACGAGAGCCGTAGTCGGGTTTGCAACCCGAACAAAAGTGGTGTTGTTACGAATGTCAATTAGGGCTCGGGCGACATTTGGGCGAGTTCTGTCTGGGCTGGGGGCCAGCGGCTTGATAAGGCAGGTCACGTCTATGTTAAATGTGCCAGTCAGGGCGACGTCTGCGAGCTGTGGGATTGGCACGGTGTCTTGACAATAAGCAGTTGTCGGGTTCTTCGCTTCTGTACCCGAATCACTCAGGGCAATCTTCAAACTGTGTCCACAGAATGTATTCACCTTTTGTGGAAAGCTCCACACCATCTCCGTACTCTTGCACCACGGGAGCCCACCGAGCAGATCGTAAGGAAATGTGTCAAGTACTAGAAACAGCTCCTCTATCTCCATTCGGTCGACCTGCAGGGTGAGCTTCACATCTCCCGCGGCGCTTACAAGCATTCCATTTATATCCCTCATGACTGCGCTGGTCGGGCGCATTGCCAAATCCAAGTGGGTGAGAAAAATCCTTGAAACAATGTTAACCGATGCTCCTGTGTCAATTATCATTGCGTTGCGTTTGGCCCTGACCGTAACAGGAACGGGGATGGGTGGGAGTGCGTAGCGTACGTTGCACAAGAGCTGCCTTGAGTCGCCTGGGGTCGAGCTCCTGAACCCCGGGATCCTAGTTTCCCGGTCCCTGCCTGTACGAAGGACCCCTATCTTCTCTTCGTGGCTGGTCACACTGTAGCATCATGTGGCCAGTACGACCACACGTGTAGCACCACAGTTGTCCCGATTGGTTTCTGGACAGCCGTGGTGGGAACCTACGAGGCGGGGGACGGGATAATCTCTCGACGGCCTTTGCTAGTGCTTTCACGATTTCTTTGGGGGCCCCGAACATTTTTTTGTTACCGGGTGAGGTGTCGGTGGTTCTGGCCGTTTCTTGTCGCCCTCGCAGTTACATTGTTCCGCAGCGGGGCCCCTCCTAACCCTGCGGCCGCGTTCTTCCCAGAAGGGGATGCCGCAACGAAGCCCGGAAAGGCGTTCATGGGCATCGCTGCCATGGCGTGTTGAGCCATTGCGCCCACGTGCGTCAGTCTTTGCAGATGTGTTACAAACTTCTTTGGGGTCTATGGGTTTGTGATGGCTACCCTCTCCATCATTTTGGCCTGCAGACCCCGAAGTTGGCAGCGCACTTTCTCTGCGTCGGTCATCGTTGTGTTGGCGTGCGACCAGAGGGGAAGTATACTGGATACGTATTTTCGGAGCGTCTCTTCCGACTGCTGCCGCCGCTCTTAAAGCTGGATGTACGACCAATCTTGGATGTTCTCTCCAGCGAAAGCCTCACGGAGAGATTTCTGCCACTGCTGCCAAGTCTCAAATGGCCCTGGTTGCCGATGTTTCGCGCAGTATGGAGCTATACCAACGACGGGCTCTTCCTCCAAGGTAATTACGAGGTTGTTGGCTTTTTGTGTATCAGACCAATTTACGGCCGCCACGTATACCTCATCAAGTCGGATCCATTCCTCCAAATCCTCGTCCGCCCTTCATCTAAAAACGCGGGCAGGACCGTATAGCCGCATCTCATTCGGAGTGGTAGTCATTTCGAGAATTATGGTGCGGCTCCTCTGCACCACGTCGTTATTCATTTATGCGAGGGCGCCAGGCGAAACAGCTCGTCAAACCTCTCGTTGAGACTTCTTGGTTTCTCTTCAAGCTCCCGGTCGCACCATTTTTCAGCGTGGTTGATGGGCGATTGTTTGTTCATGTGAGCCTGGACTCGATCGCACCGGTCTCGGCGTTGCTGCGCGCGTGATCTTTTCGGGTTCTTCATTTCATCTGGGGGAATGACGATACCCCACACTTTCACCACTTGCTGCGAGTGCGTTTAACGGGGCACCCGGGATTACAGTATTGCATGAGACGACGACAGTTCGTTGCTTCCGGAGGATGCTGAAGTCCAACAAGGGGGTTGGGCAAGTGAGGGCAGCAAAGCCGCCTCAAGCGTCGTAGGTTGCTCTCGACGCGACAAACTACCCGCGGGGCGTTTGCGTCAACGAGGGCTGTGGAGCTGCCACATACGTTGACGCATCGGCATGGGACAAGCAAGGTCGGAGTTCAGCACAGCCCTTCACCGTTCCAAGGGCCGTCGCCTGCTGAGCTTTTTCCTCTCCTTTTATACCCTTTCCAGCAAGGGAGACCTCGAACTTCCCGGAAACGCGGAACCTGCCCTAGCACCTACCACCGGGACAACGCGCACCTGGTTTATTATCGCTCTCCGTTTTACACTGCAGATGGCGCCTGCCTTCATACATTTCGTCTTTTAAGGAAGATGGTGCTTGCCTCATTGTGCTTGATGCCGGGGGACTCTGTTTAGGTCCGTCTGTTTAGGCGAGGTAGCGTGACCGCCGACCATCTACGACAACAAGCCGAGCCCCTAATGTGCACTGCACTTAAAATAATAAAATGATCCAACGACGCATGAGTAAACAATTCTCTGAATTACCATGTACTTTTTTTATTTACTCTACAAGCGGGAGTCATTCTAGCGGCCGGGCGAAAACAACCTCACTTTGTCGCTGAATGGGGCAATTAAGGCTTTCGCATGAATAAATGATTAGAGCTATAATCTTTATCCTTTTTCCATTCCGTTGTTTCATGACCGTGGCGAACCTGTCACAAAGTGGCCAGAGCAAACCTAGTCCATATCTTGATTTTAATTCATCGTTGCCATCTCCCTAAGGGTCCCTTTGTCATTGGATTTCACCTTATACGAGGGGACTGGAAATTAATACAAAAGGTGCTAGTTTTGTTTGTGTCTTTGCACTATGTTTGGTGGTGTCTAGGCAACGTTCTGCAACAAGCACCTCCCCACTATGCCTGGAAGCAGGTGTAGAAAATACTCGCAGGACTGGAAATGCAGTTGTCGGCAGTCTTTTAAAGCCTACTGCCCTGTTAATCTGATTTTGCCACTGGCTGTTGCGTATCTGCGTGCTTGTGCTCAGTGGGTACGGTAGGATGGCGTTCATGGGCATGCTTTCCTATTTCGTTTGCTTTTAGACATAGTGCCTCTGCCTACAAGCAAGGTATTGCGTAGAATACTCATACTTATATGTCAAATCTTGCCACAACTTTATACTTACGGTCGTAGTGTCCGATTTCTGGAAGATAGATGATTTTGTCACACGGGGTCATCCATTCGGGCATATATCTGAAGAAATATGTGTTTGAAACACAAATCAAAAGCGCTGAAAAAGTTAAAAAAACAGAGTTAAGCCATGGGGTTCTAAGCTTTCTTTTATAAGCTTTGTGCTCAAGGTGCTAGAGCGAACAAAGGTGCTACGGATTAAACATTCCGGTGTCACTAAGCCAGTTTTGATGAAAAGGCACTGTTAGCTAAGGTGACGCTAGCGCAAGATGCCCCTTGATGTTTGGTTCCACATAAAAGGCTAGTGCGACCAATTTTCGCGCTAATATATTGGACAGTTGGCTTCCTTTACTCGCCAGAGTACCATGCTGTAGATATGGACGGCATCCGCCACATGGCACTAATTTTTATGTTCACATTATAATATTGTTACGGCAGAACATCGCGCGAAACGCCCAGTAAGAAGACAACGTTAAAGAACTCACATGAAGCAAATGGTAAAAGCGAAGAAAGACATTGGTTCTCCGCTCTACCCGCTGTCCTCCCAGCTCTTCCCAGCTCCTGTCCCTTTCGCACCACCCCCGTTTCATCTGTAAAGCCCACGTCAAACCCTGCAGCCACGTCATTTGGTCGGGGCGCTGGGTAGTCTAATGTAGTTGACTCTACCGTTCACCTATAAACAAAGCAGCGCATCCTTATCAGTCGTACCTAGCACACTCAGGCTAACTCCTTTCCTGAGCAGCTCCTTCTGATAACCCACATCAAGACGCTGATCGCCGGGGCGACTTTAACGCGGCAGAGGCGTCCTTGGGTCACGGCTACGGCACGACCAAGGAGAGAAACCTCGCACAAGATGCGCAGGAGGTAGACTTCGTGTTTATCACAGACCCGGTGCACCCGACAAGACTTGAAAATTCAGCCACCAGGGACACGACCCCGGATCTGACATTCGTCAGAAACGGGGGACCGCGACCGTCACGTGGAGCAGCATGACGGTCGATCTGGGAAGCGACCACGCGATCGTCAAAATAAACATCCGAACACCGGGCACGATGCAAGGAAGCAAGCGCACCTTTACGTGGATAGATTTGGAGGACTTTAGAAAGCAACGCCGACAACTACTCAAGGCAGGAGAAATCACGAACATCGAAGCATTGTCCCACGCCTTGGTCGAGGACGCTAAGCCATCGACCAAGACGATCGAGACCGATGTCGACACCGACATGATGGACAGCCGCCTGGAGCACCTCATTGAGACGTAGGACTCGATCATAATAAGATGGAAGACAGAGACTCAACTGTAGACTCAGAAAGAAGGTTGCGGAGCTTAACCGCAACATCAAAGAGCCCTGCCGCACGCTCAACCACCAACAGTGGTTTGAGGTGTGCAACGTGGTGGACAGCAAACTGCACAACAGCAAAGCTTGGAGGCTACTAAAGCGTCTACCGGATGAAGTGAACACGAAGTCTCACCAGAGTTACTGCCTCGTACGCGTGCTACACAAGGAACTCGGGGAACGTAGGAAGGATGCAATGGCCGCCCGCCCTCGAGCAAAATACCTGCCACAGACTCCGACCATGCAGCACGGCCCGTTCACGGGAGAGCCCAACGAAGAGCTAGATAGACTTCAGCGTGAAAGAGGTCAGAACAGCACGGCACGAACTCAACAGCAGGTCGGCGACCGGCCCCGACCGGGTGTCGAATCGAGCCCTGGAGGAATCTCGATGACTGCTCGGAAACAACGTACAGACTACATCAACGCCCTGCTGGCGGCAAGGCAGCCTCGCGCGCCAGTGGAAGACCGCGAAGACGATCCTAATCCCTAAACCTGGCAAACCGCCGAGCCTCGACAACCTCCTCCCCATATCGCTGACATCGTGCGTCGGCAAAGTCATGGAGCACGCACTGCTCAACCGATGGCAAGTGTACCTGGAGCTAAAAGTGATCTACCCTCCGTCCATCATAGGCTCCCGTCACCACCTTAGCGCGCAAGACGCCATTATTCAATTGAACCACCAAGTGCTGCACGGCAAGACCAGGGGAACCAGGGCGATCCTCGGACTCGACCTACAAAGCGCCTTCGACAGGGTCATGCACTCGGTGATCCTGCGACAAATTTTGCGACGACACTTTGCCCTGCGCACATACAACTACGTAAAAGACTTCCTGACGAATAGCCGCGTTTGCATGAATGCGACAAATCGCGGATCACATAGCATCGCATCAACTTTACTTCCCATCGCACCCATGTAAACGGGGCTAATGCGCTACGAGAGCGCGTCGCCTTAATGCGACAGACGGGGGTGGATTGAGACGCCTAGGTCGACTTTCGAAGTGCATGTGAGCGCAAGCGCATCGCAGTAGGAATTATGTCGAGAACATCAGTAAGGCATGCAAACGCACCTTTGCATTTAAATACATATTAATCATAGGGAGACGCCAAGCAATGGGACTCGAGAAAACAAAAAGCGAACCAGTCGCTCCAGTAACACCGAAAGCGACAGAAATGCTGCTTTGCATTGCATGTGCGACACCGCATGGCCTCACAATCGCCCTCGGGGTAATGCGCTACATGTAAACGCTAGCGCGTCGCATTACTCGTCATGCGCTAGAAAATATGGCGTGCTATTGCCGCATTCTGTCGCATTCATGTAAACGCAGATACTCTCATCTCGCCCACACTCTTCAACCTGGTTATGATCGTGATGGCGGAAAAGCTGCACGACATCGAAGACGTCCGGCACTCCATATACGCCGACGACATAACTCTATAGGTGTGCAGAGGCAGCGGCGGTCACATCGAGTCGACGCTGCAGTTTGCAATCGACGCAATAGAAACCCTTCTACAAATCACGGGCCTGCGCTCCTCTCCCAAGAAATCAGAACTGCTGCTCTACCACCCACACAACGAGATAAACTCAAAGCCCGAAGAAAATGTGAGGAAATAAGTCTACGCACGAGTGACGGCACGGACATCCCTATAGTCCCGAAAATCAGAGTCCTCGGCATGATAATCGACGCCACAGGCCACAACGGCGGAGCCATCACCAGACTAACACAAGACTTCCAACGCCACGAGACTCCTTAAGAGAATCACCAATAGAAGGAGCGAAATGAGGGAGGAGAATCTTACGCTACGCATCCACTCGTTCGTCATCTACAACAACGCTTATGTTGCGGCCTTTCATAACTGTACGCAGGGTTTACAAGATCTCCTTAGGCCTGCCGGAATTCACCGGCACGGACCACCTGCTCAAGCTAGGCATCCACAACACGCTGAAGGATATCTCAGAGGCATAGCGCACCTCGCTACTGGAGAGGTTGTCCGGCACGAACGCTGACCGCCGCATCCTCGAGAACCTTGGCTTGGTATACAACCTAAAGCAGGGCCATAAAGTCACCGTCCCAGACAGGATCCGGCAGACACTTGGAGTCGATCCCATCCCCAGAAACGTTCACCCGGAGTACAACCGAGGCAGAAGAGAGGCCCGAACCAATGCTCTCCTCAATACTCACGGCAACGATATGGGTACGTGGGCGCCGCCGAGTACGAGAGAGGCTCCCGATTTGCAGAGGCGGTCGTCGATTCAGAAGGGGCAACAAAGATATCAGCAAGCGTGGAATGGAAACTCGCAGAAGAAGAAGAGGAAATAGCAGTGGCCCTTGCCCTCACGAACCCGGCGTGCAAAAAACGTTCTTTTGCGACTCCAGACAAGCGATCAGGAACTTTGCCAAGGGACGGATATCCCCACGAGCAGCCGGAATCCTAAGCCGATGCCAAGACCACCGAGAGCTTGAACCACAAACCGTCCAGTGGTTCCCCGCCCAGATGGGTGAACCACCGTAACGGCAACGAGACGACACACGCCAGGGAGCGTGAGCTCACAAACTGCGCCGGCGATGACGATCCGTGGTACAGCACGAAGGACCGAATGACGAGCTACAATGAAATCACCAAGGCCTTCCGTTTGACCCGACGGACCTTCCACCCACCCAGCGACAAGCGGGACGGGCCACAGGCAGTCGCACTCAGGCAACTGCAGACGCGTGCGTATCGTATCCCAGCACACTATCACAGTGTGTATCCACAAATTTACACAAAGAACACATGTAAGGTCTACAGCGAAGAAGTAGCCACCTTGACCCACATTCTCCGGGATTGTACCAAGGATCCGCACGGTGCTAACACCAGAACCTTCCCGCCGCGACTGTCCGCTGCCTTGTGCAGCCCCAGCCTAGACGATCAATTCTGGGCCGTCCAGCAACCCTGTGAGGCGGGGAAGTGGCAGGACTTCGACGTCCCCAAACGGGCTAAGAGGACCAGCGGCGACGCCCCCAAGCGGGTGACTTAGGTCCGGTCAACGAAAGCTGTGCAGGCTGTCAAAAAAATTTTTACCAACCAATTCAGAAGACAGCCGGGAATACAGCTGTCTGGATAACTACCACCTAACCCTGAATAAAGTTTACTCTCTCTCTCTCTACTACCCAGGATGCCTTGACTGATGATACGAGCGGCCTGCGATGCATGGAACTTATTTAATTTCGATCTTACACATCGGGCCCACACAACAGCTCACGAAACAACGCTCATGAAATGGATATTCTCGTATGGTCAACCTCCAATGTTGAAGGGCATCCGCAGCAACATCGCAGGCAATGCGCGTGAACTGGCAGAGCGAGAGATTTCTTTCACAGTTCA
The DNA here is from genome assembly GCA_013339765.2 of Haemaphysalis longicornis. Classification (NCBI taxonomy): domain Eukaryota; kingdom Metazoa; phylum Arthropoda; class Arachnida; order Ixodida; family Ixodidae; genus Haemaphysalis; species Haemaphysalis longicornis. The sequence goes on along the minus strand of CM023451.1, from coordinate 93,577,923 downwards.
CTCTTGGAATAAACTGGTGAAGCGAAGCTCCCGGGTCTGCCTCTGGCTTACGGCGAACACCTGCGACCGCCCTTAAAACAGATATAGGCGGTAATGTCCCCTATCAGACAAAGCGGAGTTTCTCCGATGTATGGGAGGAATTCGGGGTGTTAACCGCGCTGGAAGCGATCCCAAACTGATGCAGGCAACCACCTACATGTCACCGCTCCCCAACCACACACGGCAGCCGATAACACTAGCGAGAATGTCAATGAGATTTTCGCTCGCGCCGCTAGCGAAAGCTGTGATCCACTGCGATGGTGAGGCCAAACCCCGCCAGGCAGCTCAGTGAGGGGGATACCTTCGTTGCTCGAATCCTTTTAGCCACTGCCACTTCCGCACTTCTGCCTATTGTGGCAATGCGGCAATCCCCAACCGCAGAGCGTGAATATTGCTTGGGCAAGCATGAACTGACGCGCAATAAAAAGTAACGAGAGTTGTCATCACCAGACACCGAAACGTTATGCTATAAAAATCCAGGTTTTAGGCGCCCATAATTGGTACACAAAAGGGCCACTTGGGGATATATAGGCACCAGATACTCTCGTTTAGGCATATATAGGCTCAATTCGTATTGTTACGAATCGGTCAGCGCCGCCGTACTTTCCCGCATCAGTCCTCGACTGTGCGGCGAAGCCACTGAGTGCGCTTTCGAAAACAGGCGCCACCATGTCGGTGACAAGTTTGGACAAGCCCGGCTAGGACACTTCGTTTGCGGCGCATTTCAAAACTTCGGCGGCTGCCAGAGAGGCTCGTCTCCACGCTCTTCAAGGACACAGGGGCCCCGTGAACTCAGCGGAGTCCTCCTCTCTCCCCTCTCTCGGACTAAACGTGCGCCGAGGCTACGAACTCTGGAAACAGCGTTGTGTGTGTCGGTGACGTTCGTGGCGTGTTCCAGCTTGTTGGCGTTTGACCGTTACCGCTTTTGGGCATAAATAGACCCCCGCAAGCGTTGTAAACCATTCCTGTTAGAGCAGCGAATCGATGCTGTCGCTCTGCTCGAGTCCTGTATTGTAACCTCGCCCGTCGGGGCATTGTTCTTTGGCTTCGGCCCACCTCTCGCTATGAAGTAAACAGTTACGTTAGCTTACGGCTTCTGGACTTCTTCACGGCTGCAACAGCGGCTCGCCGCTCGCATCATACACGCTACCACTCGTATGTCGCAGGCCAGGGAGCACGGATCGGGTGGCCCCACACGGCTGCAACAACTGGTTGGCAGCGGTCGGATGGCAACTCCGTAACACCTGAAGCCAGCGGTGCGAGACCCACACTATGGACGTCAAGGTGGCTTCGGACTCCGCAGAATTCACGGCGGTGAAGGGTGAGTGCGGGACTTTTCTTTACTGAGTTTTACCAGGCTTCTGAGGATAGCTGGTAGGGCGTGTGTTTTTGTCGCGTGGGTTATTCCCGCAAAACATTTTTGGAGCAGTGGGAAAGCAGTACTCTGGACCGGCCATGAATTTGAAAGCGTTGAAAAAACCGCAGTTGTTGGAGCTTGCAAAAGAGTTGCGCTTCGATGTTACGGACGCGCTGAGAAAGCCATAGCTGATACAGGCTATACTCGCTGTTGGGGCTGACGATGACGAGCTGTCTGAGTGCGTTGAGATGATGAATGGCACGGAGACCGCTAAACGTCAGGCTGCAGAGGCAGAGGCTGAGCGCCAGCGTGAGGAGCTCGAGAGGTAGAAACGAGAGCAGGAACGCGAGAAAAGAAAACGAGAACACGAGTAAAGATGCGATGGTACGCCCTCGATATCGAGCGAATCCGAAGGGAAAGAAAGAGGCTCGAGCGAGAGAGACTCCAACGGGAGAACAAGCACCTAGAGCATGAAATTCAACTCGAGCAGGAAGAAGTGAAGCCCGAGTTGGATTTGTTGCTCGAAAAAGACCTCGTTGTCGAGAAAAGCACCGTGCCAGCGCTGCCAGTAGCAGACGGTCGGGAGCGCGAGTCAGAGGTGACGGTTGCGGCCCAGCAACGCGGCAAGGTTGCTGAGAGAGATAACGATGGCGCATTAGCTCAGACTGTCGGCAGAGGCGGTAGAGTGCAGTGCGTGTCCACTGAGTGCGATAATGTGTCGGCGTTTGTTTTGGAGATCTCGGCGAAGTGTTCGGACGGTTCAAATTCGCCGGAGGCCTTGGGAACGGCTACCGGTCTGAACATGAACAATTCGCGAGGTAGCGAGGTTTCGCGGGAGTGCGGAAACCATGAGGCTACCGAGAGGCCGCACGAGTCCGCCTGAAACGGAGGTTGTTCCTTCGTACGGTAGTGCAGAAATGAGCGACGTGGTGGGAAAGCCTGCAGTCGAGGCAGCAAACGGGTTGCAGGGTTCAGTTGGGAGTCATGACGATCTCGCCACTGAGCAAGCCGATTCCGTCCTACCACCAGCTCAGGTAATCAACCTCGAGCAACGGCCAGCCGAGTTCGCAGAGACTCAGGTGTCACGTGCGGCTGAGCCGTCTCTTGAGACAGGGCAGCTTGGATCTAGTGTAGCCTTGACAGCCGCAACACAGAACGAAAACACCCTTCGGTGTTCGCTTGCTGAGGGTGTTGCGAAAAAGACGATGGACGCCGAGATCGGGTCTGTTGGAAGCTACGAGGTGTATAATGAGCACGTCGTCCCCTTGTCACTCCCAGATTATTCTCCCGACGCTAGGCCAATAGGGGTTAAGCTAGTTGAGATTTCGGTGGCAGCTGTGGCTGAGCCGAAGTCGGGAACCGACCAGCCTAGAGAAGAGAACGTGAACGCGTTCCGGTGTTCGCTTGCTGAACATGTTCGCGAAAAGGCGAGCAACAAGAAGAGAGAAAAAACTTCTGCGCGTACTTGTGGCGCGTGTTTCAGTGCGGGCACCCCGAGTGGCAAAGCCGTGAGCTCGCATCGCGCCAAGGGAACGCCGCCTCCAAAAAGGAGTGCGCGCCTCTCGTTTGAACGTTGGAAAATCTCGTTCGCTCCTCCACGCGCTCGACCTTTGTCGAACAAGACGACCGGTGTCCTTTCACGCAGTCGCAGCAGCGTTCAAAGAACGGGTGCACCTAAAGTGCGGTACAAAAAGGGGAAACTGAATGGCAATGCTGAAGGCTTAAGTCGGAGTCCTTAAGAGAAGAGGTGGCCTGTAGACGCCTGACTTTCTCAAGTTCATTGTTCTTCCTGAAGCAGGTTTCGCCCTTTACGATTACGTTTTTTTTTATGTGGGACATTTCGAATCACGCGAAATGTCAACTTTCAAGTTTGTTCACTTGTCTAAGGTAGTGCTGGGCAATAATATAACTAGAGTAATTAGTTATTCGCGTACTTTTTCGCAACTAAAAGCCTGGTAGAGCTTCAGTGTGGATTTGCCTTCGCACTTGCAGGCGATGCGGTTGTGTCTTCCTGTGTTGTTCTGTTGCTTGCCTGACCAAGCCAGAGATGTTCTTGGGGAGGCACTACTCGTCCCGTGACCAGCCCGGTGAAGCTCCAGCAGGGTGTCGTACAGCCCAGGCCTGGAGTCGAGCGCCTACCGAGCACTTCACTTCGACAGCATCCCCCCGGACAACGGTTGAAGACCCTTATCCATCGGGATCTCGGACC